>CM050416.1:31056233-31256233 GCA_027564155.1 Gymnocypris eckloni scoliostomus
TACCAGCTGTACACATATTTGCTTTATAGCAGTGTGAGGTGTGTCCTGTTGGGTTGTGAAAGGGCTTTCACAGTGAAAAAAATTTGACAAAAAAAAAGTCACTGGACATCATTTTGAAATGTGAGAATGAGCAGCAAATAAAATTTGTTTGTTTTTTGTTTGTTTTGTTTTTTTCAATTTTACGCGGGTTGCGCGATTGAGGACATACAACAAAAACGTGCACAATGGAAAGTGGAAGGCGTCAAGCCTTAAGGCCTGTTCACACCAAGGACGATAACTATAAATATAACGATAAAATATAGTTCTTTAAATCTCTCAATTTAAAACAATTCTCAATATTAAAGAATAGCAGAGTCTACACCACAGCGGGCTCTAAGAAATGATATACGATACGATACCATAATGTGATAATAACTTTGACAGCCAATTTAAAGTGACAGGCCCATGTGCAATTAGAAAAACAGATGATATTGTCTGCAGATGTGGACGCTAGTTATCTTTATAGTTATCGTTACACTGTAAGTTGATGCGCTGATTTATCCACATTTTAATATGACTCTGGGCATAGGGTTATTTAGGTTGGGTAGAATTTGCCATCTCTGACCCAGTTTGTTTGTTGACTTCCATATGCAGCAAGCTTCCTTTTCCACCAACTGGCAACCCAGGATATTGAAATACTATTGGGTAAATTGGCAGTGGGTGAAATCATAAGGACCAAAACAAAACCAGGGGCACGTTCAAGCTCAGACGTTTTGCTACGGTTTCCGGGTTGAATAACATGTTTCCTGGAAACGGTGTGCAACAAGGTTTGGGATACATTTTATCTTGTTTGGTGGGTGTGTCAAAAATGTCAACCCAATCAGCAGCAACATGTATATAAACCACGCGGTATTAAAGAGACACAATGGGTCCATGTGAAGTCGTTTACAAATGTGTCCGCTGCAGCTCGGTATACGCAACAACTGAAGATATTAGAAGACATGTCGTAAGAGTTTTATAGTAACATAGCATATCAACATGATGATGATGCATTTTTAAGTAAATGTAATTAAAATCAAAATAAATTCACAAGAGCAAGTATATTGTTTGCACATGTTTATTTACATTAAAGGCAAAATAACTGAAATAATAAGAGAACAAGTATAGATCTGGAACTTTTAGTCTTTCTAAATATAATGTAGTAATTGCAATGTCTTCTTGTCCATATCCTTTCCTTAGGAAGGTGTGTAGACACTGATTAATGTAACATAAAAATACTATACATCTTTATATATTTAGCTATTTTATTGTGGAGTGACACTTTCATAAACTTTTCATGCTCCTCTAAATATATAAATGGTAAATATTACAATATCACAGCACAACAACAGTGATTAGCAATATTGATAAGCCTAATACTAACAATAAAAATAATCAGGTCATAGAGATCATAACATAGAGTCTCATAAGTAAGAAGTGGGTTATCCTTCACCTGAAATGTTTGTCTTTTCATCCTGAAATACGAGGCAAATGTTGGATCACAATAAGGAACCACAGTTTCCACAAATCCTTTCACTTGTTTAGGATGGTCTCTTTTATTCTGGACGGCAAGGGCAGTGACTGTTGCATCGAGTGTATTTTCCAGTACTAAACACGTATTTATACCGATTTCATCAGGCTCCGAAAGTTCTTCAAAAAGAACACAAAGAATAGCCTTCTCAGCTGCCATAGTTGCAACACTTGCGTCATCAGAACAGAGTGTTCACCGTTTCTGTTTAATAAACATTTTGCACCGTTTTGTCGGGGCTGAACGCATCCCAGACATTCTGATATGAAACATGCATTTCAAAGTAGAATATCAGGCTGTAGCATTGTTTTTCACAGAAAGAAGTATTTGAACTTAGTATGTTTCCTAATTATCTGCAAACATAAGGTATTATATATACTATTAGCTACAGTTGATTTCAACAATGTATGAGTAAATGTTGAAACATTAAACATTAACGTTAACATTAAAGTTTAAACATAAAAACATTCAAATGTATGCTTTAGAACTATGCTTTCATTGTTAGTTTGTTTAGCAGTGTAGTTAACAAATTTTAACAAATGAAACCTCATTGTTAAGTGTTACCAATATATATCTTAGATGTTAATTGTATTATTTTTGCTAAAAATAGATCTGTGTTTGCATATTCACCGTTTTAGCCATTTCAGCTTTATTTCTTAACCCACCATCACAATGGTCTTGTAAAAAGAAATTGCATGATACTGTAATCAAGTACTTCACACTCACTTTGACCCGGTCATTCACCAGATGCTGACAGTTTTCCACTCCATAGCTCCTAATGTTCAAGCCTTCAGTCTTGCATCATTGGACAGCAGATCAATATTGAGATTGTAGTCATTCAGTGGTGAATCAGCCTGTAAGTAAGAACAGTCTGGACACAGCCGCTCTCCTGCACATGCACTTTTGAAAGTTACTTTTATGGGACTCTTTCAAAAGACTTCACACACTGTATGTAAAATTTAAATTTACAACCAGTATCAAGTGCAATGGGTCAACGTTATTTTGGCCAAAAAACACTGTCTGATCAGTAAAGACCTGCTCAGACCATTACAGCAAATGTTTGGATGTAAAACATTTGGTTCGATAAACATTTTAATTTGAATAAAAGCTGTCAATGTAAAAGTGTGTGTGTGTGTGTGTGTGTGTGTGTGTGTGTGTGTGTGTGTGTGTGTGTGCATGCGTGTTTATATGGTTTATGAGGACACAAATTTGTATAATGACATGGGTATGACATAGGTATTACAAGGAGAAGGTGATTTATGAGGACATTTTCAGTGTCCCCATAATTCAAAACACTTATAAATCATACAGAGTGATTTTTTTTGGGAGTAGAAATGCCTCCTGTGAGGGCTAAGTTTAAGTTTAGGGTAGGTGTAGGGGCAATAGCACACGCAGTTTTTGTTTCTTTATATTTCTGCTTTTATGTAAGTGCCACCTACTGTCAAAGTGATTTTTTATTTTCATCTAGCTTGTCTGCCATTTTTGTGCATAAACAGACAAATCACATGTTAAAATCAACCTAATTCTCGTGCTGAACACTCGTGTTGGACTGAACGTGGAGAAGAAATTTAGACTATGTGATCATTATAATATCACCACAGACCTTACAAAACTAATACAAATTACACTATATGATATTGGTATTTTGTAAAAAAAATTGTGGTAATTTAAAATGCAAGCAAGCCAGCTCTTCTGACATTTCTACATTCAATATCCATTGTATTTTTGATGGTCTTATTATGCCTCATTCAACATTCACCTGGTCTTTACCTCAGTCACGCTGGGGCTGACCTGCACAGCTGATGAAGAGAAAGTCACCTCACTGCACAGGCTGTCAGCGCTCAGATCTGATTCTGTGTCAGTTTGAACCCTGGTCGACAGAGGTCTACACGCACTTCAGTGAGGGCAGAGATAAATGTGCATCATTCAGGGATTACAGAACGTCGCTGGAGATGTCAGTCCGTGCATTTAATGCTGGACTAACCAGCTTTACGTCAGCTCTGCTTTGATCTTTCTTCTCTGGAGAACCCCAGAGGTAAAACTATTTTAGGAGGAACTTTCAGGGTCAATAGGAGACCTACAATAGCTTCAGGTGAGTTCTGACGTCCTGCTGGTGTTGAACACCACGTCAAACCGCCCTTTGACGTCAGTGCTGATTTTTGTCATCCCGAGACTGAAAATACCCTTAAGAGGTTCTTGTCTGAACAATTAATTTAGTGCTTCTCTGCTGACCATGAACAGAACCACATGGTTGAATACATTTAAAGGGGTCAGGAATAATTGATCTTTTCATGATAATTTTCAACTCTTTCTCTGACTCTTTCTACAATTCATTAATTGGAATTAATTGGTACATTTTTGCTGCTGTGCCTTTAAGACTGATAAGACGCACCACTTTTCAGCACAAACTTGTGAGTTGTGGATTTACTGTCTGTCTGTCAGTCATTCTATACATCTATCTATCTATCTATCTATCTATCTATCTATCTATCTATCTATCTATCTATCTATCTATATGTGTGTCTGTCTGTCTGTCTGTCCGTCTGTCCATCTGTCCTTCTGTCTCTCCATCCATCCATCCATCCATCCATCCATCAGTCTTTCTGTTCATCCATCCGTTCGTCTGTCTGTCTGTCTGACTGCCGATCATTTGGTCAGATGTATTCAATATTCTATTTCTATTCTATTCTAGGATGTTTTGAGTTCTGAAAGTAACGAAACATGTTCATTGTACTCTTTTATTAGAAAAGATCAAGGTAAATTTGATTCCTCACAATATGACCCCTTTACAGTACTAAACCTGAGAAGGTGGAGATCCACTGTGTAACTTTACACGGAGTTCCTCTCAGGTTGTTCTTTGACATTTCTCCTCCAGCGCTATTTAGTGCTCTCTAGGCACACCCCTATCTCAGTTCTCCTTATAGAAGTCGATTTCATTCTGTCTCTCGGTGACCATAAATCTCCGATCCAGTGCCTTGGGTCATGTAGGTACATTCTCATTTTCCCTGACCCTTTCTTACCTTCATCTCCTGTCCGTTGCTTCCTTCTTCATTAGGGGCTTTCCATCTGCTGAAACAGGGCTTTGAGACCTCTGCTCTCCTGCCTTTGAAACGTATCTCTCTCTTCTCTATTCCCTGTCCTGATGTTCAATCTCTCTCGTAGTCTAGTGAGGGCCTTCCTCTATCTTTTCCCCTTTTAATTCTCCTTGATCTGCCATCTCTCTGCTTTTAATAAGCGTGATCATTCTCTTTGTAGCAGCAGAAAACCTTGGAGTCCTTTAAGAGTTACTCGACGCTGGTGGGAGCATGTCATGGTTTGGCAGTGTTCAGCTTGTCATGTAGCGGTTTCGTTTCTGTTCCTTTTGTTGTGGTGGCTTGCGTCTTGTTTTCTCTCTCTTTTGGATCTTCAGAGCGCTCATACTCTAGAACTCTTTATGTTTGCTCAGGAGAAAGACGGTGGGGGGGGATGTTTTCTGAAGGATGCATGTTGCAAACATTCAAACACACAAAAAAAAACATTCTCAGACTTCTTTGGTGTATTTTTGTGCCTGACAAAAGATGTCAAAAGTCTGTGCCCGACAGAAGATGTCAAACATCGCCAGCAACAAAGATGTCACTTTTGAAATCTGAAACTCATTTGGGAATCAAAGTGACGCTCCAGGATGAATTGGACAGAGCTTTGTTTACAGTTTCATGTCATGCGACAACTGAATGTACAAATGCAACGGATTATGCAAGTTCCCCGATGATTTTTTGTTTTATTTATTTTTTCCCTGCAACTAATGCAAGTGATTAAAATATTAATGAACAAATGTTCTGTTATCAATCTCTAAAGATATTTTTTTAAATATGATACCAGACACCAATTTATTTGTAAGATTTAGAATCCAACCAATATTAAAAACATAATTTCATTATTATTTTTGTATTATGTTTTCGTTACATATTTGTATAATTTGTACAATTATTATATTGTTCTGCTGCTTTTGACATAAAAATTAATAAATCATGACATTTTAATTCATTTTAATGTTTCTGTATTGTATTTAATCATATAAAATATTTATATTGTGAAAATGATTTAATTACAATAATGTAATATAATGCTCTGAGTTATAGAATGAACGGCAGAGTTCTAAAATAAAGCAAATATGATTTTCATATGATTAATTATAGTAATGTATATAACATAATGTAATAAATAATCATTTAAATTATTATTTGCTTTATTATTTTATTATTATTGTTGTTGTTGTTGATTGTTGCATATTATTAAGTTATTTATTATAATAATTATTATATTCATTCTAATTATTATTACATCATCAGTAATAATAATTAGAATGTATTTAACAATACAATTACTATTAAATAAATAACCATTTAAAATAATATTTGCTTAATTATTGAATTAGTACTAGTAGTAGTAATGACAATGATATTTTAAATGGTGAATAATAATAATAATAATATGTGACATTATCAGACAAAACATAACTAAATAAATAACTATTTTATTTTATTTGTTATAATATTTGCATTAATAATTAATTTATGGAATAAAATTAAACACTTGTGATGAGATGACTATTATTATATATTACTATTGTGCATATTACTATAAATAATAAATCAAATACATTAACTGTGAACCTGTGTATCTGTATATTTATAAAACTGATCATAAAAAGCTTTAAAACTCGAATTTACATAAAACTGCACGATTGCAAGTTTGTGACACGTTCTGCAGATTCTACTATTTTCTTCAAATAAAATCTTAGAATGCCTGATAATACTGTTTCTCAGCCTCTTCTCTTCTCTTCTCTTTATACTAGCACCAGTGTCAGTGTTTTAGACTCTAACATACTGAACACTGTGTGTCGCTCAATATGAAAGTGAACTACAGCAGCCAGCTTTGACGCAAATTGACTCTGAAAACTTACTCACAAGTGCTGGAAAGCTATCAGAGGCTTCTGCGCCACATTATTGTCGCCTTGCTCAAAACTTTCATACAATTTGTCCCCTGTCCGGAGCTGGGGTATCAGTTTCGGGGTCACGCCACAACAGTGTGCAGGGTGAAGCGCTTATAGGCTCTGAGTGGGCCTGTGAATAACTAAGAGTCTAATTCGGGATGACACCTCTTAGATGGGGACAAATGGGGGGCTGGGCCCTCCGCTTGCTTCCCCTGACCCTTGACACAACTCCTTTTGTGGTGCTGCAAGGGGTGGGTCACCTGTGTTTTTTCAGAGAGAACCAGATTAAAAGGTTAATGGATTCAGTTCAGTAGAACTGCCAATCCTTTACAGTGGCCACACCAGGGTGAAAGCAGATTTGTTCGGCATATTGATGCAGGGGAGGACGGTTTTGAAGGTGCCAATGCTGCCCCCTTTGGGCGATTAAGTATCATTACAATCTCAATACATTCAAATGGAGTTGCACAGAAAGAAAAAAGAAAAACAAAGATATCACTCAATAAACAAATGTGTACTATTTTTTCTGGATTGACAAAATCAGAAAAGACTTTCCTTAACACTTCCAGCAGAAGTGCATGACTCATGAAGAGCTATACCATTTCAACTGTAGCAATTGCACAAAATAAAATGTTGTCTATTTTATTGTTACTACTCTCAGATTTGAATACATTAATGTAGTGTTTTACATAGTTTAGTGGCTTATGGTTGACTCCTTGTTAAACCAGGATTTGTTAAAGATTTTAAAGAAATGTCTTATGTTGTGAAATATTATTGCACTTTAAAATAAACGTTTTCTATTTGAATATATTTTAAAAAGTAATATATTCCTGTAATGCAAAGCTGAATTTTCAGAATCATCACTCCAGTTTTCAGTGTCACATGATCCTTCAGAAATCATTCTAATATGATTTGACGCTCAAGAAACATTTATTATCATTAGTGTTAAAAACAAATATGTTGCTTAATATTTTTGACGAGAATGTGATACTTTTTTCAGGATTCTTTGATGTAATTGCATATAATAAATAAATAAATGGTGTGTGTGTGTGTGTGTGTGTGTGTGTGTGTGTGTGTGTGTGTGTGGTGTGTGTGTGTGTGCATGTTTATGTGGTTTATGAGGACACAAATTTGTATGACATGGGTATGACATAGGTATTACAAGGAGAAGGTGATTTATGAGGACATTTTCAGTGTCCCCATAATTTAACGCTTATAAATCATACAGAGTGAGTTTTTGAGGAAAATAGAAATGCACCTCTCCTGTGAGGGCTAAGTTTAGGTGTAGGGTAGGTGTAGGGCAATAGCACATACAGTTTGTACAGTATAAAAACCATTACGCCTATGGAAAGTCCCTGTAAACCATAAAAACCAACATGTGTGTGTGTGTGTGCGCGCGCGTGTGTGTGTGTGTGTGTGTGCGCGTGCGTGCGTGCGTGCGTGTGTGTGTGAGCATACGCTGTTGTGTTTTTGCATGCGTAACAGTTCTTCATCTGAATGCTCCACGAGCCACAGTAGGCGCCTGGACTAAAGAACCCGAGTCAGTGACCAGAAACAATGTTCAGACTGTTCCTGCTTATGTCCTGCAGGCAACCTGTCACCTCAACACACAGCTGACTGGAGTGCTGCACAAGGCCACATTTTAGGTCTGCATATTCATTTAAAAGCACAAAAGTATAAGTACAATAAGCAAGTATAATAATAATTATTATTATCATTATTATCATCATCATTGTTATTGATGTTGTTATCAAACACTACTATTATAAGTATTTCATTGACTTGACTGAAGAAACAGACCTTTAATTAAATGCACTGTATAATAGTAATACTAATAATAATAATAGCTGAATAAATATAAAGTAATTTAATAAATATGATTTTAATATAAAAATAATTATATGTGATCTTAAAATAATGGACACGCTTTTTATTGCTGTAATATAATGATGTTGCATCATAAGCATGATGACTGGCTGTCAAGTTCAAAGCAATTGTCAGAAAAGCATTACGTCTGTTTAATATAAGATAGTTACATATTAAAAAAGATATTGACCCCTCAAGTAGATTTATCATTATTATTTTACTATTACTTTTTGAAAGTGATTTTGTGGCATATCGCCAGTAACAGTTCATTGCTTGATTTGCAGATTGCCCTTTTGAAGAATTGAATTGGTTAGGAAGAGAAATTACTGCATTTTTTGACAATTTGATATTTTTTGAGAAAACACTGAAGGACCACCTCTTTCAGGTTTCTTTGCAAAGAGATTTTTCATTACACTAGAAGATTGAGCCAAAAAACAAGCCATGTCACACCTTTTCTGAGATCCAACCCCCTGATTGATGTAGCATGTTTTCCTGCCCTGCGAGGATTTATTTTCTTTCAGTCTTGTCATCAGCTGCTTTAATTGAAGTCCAGCATTATTTACAGCTGGCCCCGCTGACCCCCGTCTGCAGAGTCTGTGAAAGTGCTTTAAATGAATATTGCATGCAAGTGGACGTGATATGATGTACTGTTTCCTTTGTTCTGACGGTGACATCAACAATAACTGGATTCTGTTTCATCATCATAAATAAAATATTTGCAGATCTAACGAGCAGTAGGCTATGAGTTTGCTGGACTGCATGGTTGCATGGGAGATATATTGGTAACACTTTACAATAAGGTGTAATTTGGTAACATTAGTTAATACATTAACGCACATAAATGAACAATGCATTTATTACAGTATTTATTAATCTTTTTTAATGTTAGTCAATGAAAATACAGTTGTTCGTTGTTTATTCCTGTTAATTCACAGTGCATTAACTAATGTTAACAAACACAACTTGTGATTTTAATAATGCATTAGTAAATGCTGAAAATTAACATGAACTAAGATTAATAACATCTCGGTTGCATATGTAGCCCTCGTTCCTTGATGGAGGGAACGGAGACGTTATGTCGTGACGACAAAGGGGATTTACTTAAAAGCCCCAATCATCTCTGACTTTAAGAGAAAACGCCAATGATATTGGCTAGTGGATTTTGCATACCTGAGCCCCTCTCCGTGCATACGGGTATAAAAGGGCGACAGGTGCATCCACTCATCAGGTTTTCCGCTGAGGAGCCGAGAATGAGTCCCAGGCTCTGGAGCGGCGACGCTTCTGTCAGGAGCCTCTGAAACTGTTTCAGTGGCACCACATTCCTGCCTCTGAAGGAACTCAGGCAGTTCAGCACTGCTTGGGCACGTTCCTCCGTGAGGCGCTCCGTCATACTCACCGAGTCTAACTCCACACCGAGAAAAGAGATTCTCTGCACAGGGGAGGGCTTGCTCTTTTCCCAGTTGATCCGAAGCCCCAACTGGCTGAGGTGCCGGAGCACCAAGTCCCTGGGATCGCACAACTGTTCTCGGGATCAGGCCAGAATGAGCTAATCGTCGAGATAGTTGAGGACTCTTCTCATAACGGGGCAAGGGTGCATTCTACGACCTTCGTGAAGACACGGGGAGACAGGGAGAGCTCGAAGGGGAGGACACTCTACTGTCATGCCCGACCCTCAAACGCAAACCGTAGGAACGGTCTGTGTCGCAGAAGGATCGAAACATGAAAGTACACATCCTTCAGGTCGATCGGATGCATGTGATCATGCGCTTGTGCGTCAGCATCTTGAATGGGAGCCTGTGCAGGGCCCGGTTCAAGACTCGCAGATCCAGGATTGGTCAAAAACCACTGCCTTTCTTGGGTACGATGAAGTAAGGGCTGTAAAACCCCTGCCTCATCTCTCATCTCGGCTGGAGGGACCGGCACGATTGCATCCTTTGCCAGGAGGACAGCAATCTCCTCGCGCAAGACAGGGCGTTCCGGGCTGCCACCGACGTCTCGAGAACGCCGCTGAACTTGAGGCGTCGCCTGGCGAACTGAATCACGTAGCCGAGTTGAATTGTGCGCATGAGGAAAGGAAACGACCGCAACCAAGAGGACACGGAAGGAACGGCATCTTGAAAAAGACGCGACCATCCGTGATTTGCTCTTTTAGAGTTTGCTCTTTCAGATGAAGTGCCCAGGAAAATCGCTTCTGAGAGGGACTCCGCTGACTGCACCGGGAACGCCAACCAGGAACAAATACATGATGAAAGGCTTTGTGGAGATCAGCACACTTCTCATGCACTCGGCTCCGATGCAAAAACCTAATGAGTGGATGCACCTGTCGCCCTTTTATACCCGTATGCACTAGGAGGGGCTCAGGTATGCAAAATCCACTAGCCAATATCATTGATGTTATCTCTTAAAGTCAGAAATGATTGGGGCTTCCAAGTAAATCCCCTATGTCGTCAAAACATAACTCGGAGTGACCGACAGATAGGGAACTGTGGATATTTTATTTATTTATTTATTTATTTCCATCTAAATAAAAATGGCTTAGGTTTGGGGTTCATTTTATTTATTCAACTCTACTCGAGCCTCAAGCCATCCCCGTTTTGAGTTCAGGCCCAAAACTTAATTTAGCTGTTTCTCTGAGGATATGAATTAAAGTAAAGAGACAGAGGGAGACAAGCCGTTAACTGGACAGACAGTGTGGACATTTATTGAGGATCTATTCTTCACTTCACTCCCTCTTAGTTAAACCCAGAGAAAAGCTTTGATTTCCCCTGAGAGGAGGAAAATGAGAGCACACACACACACACACACACACACACACACACAATCCTTTCAGTCAAGTTTACGTCCTCCAAGCAAAGACGTGCTCCGCTCCCCTTTACAACAGTATTGACAGGAAGAATATATGATTAAATGAATGATGACATAACAGGATGAAAGCAAAACGAAAACATCTTTAAAAATATTGTATTACTTATAAAGCCTATATTTTCTGCTTGCACATGAATGAATGACTTTTATTTTGAAATAAAACAAGCAATGCATCTCCCCCTGTTGATTTCACTGAGTTGTCTAACATGCCGGTGTTGTGCCCATTTTCGACTCCCTGACAAATTATTACCTCCTCTCGTTGAAATCTCTACTTGATTGCCTAATCCCAACCCCTCCCACACACCTAACGGTAAAACACCTAACGCTACACTAGGGGGGTAGTAATGTGCCGGGCAGAGCCGGCCCTGCCCAATTTGCTGCCCTAGGCAAGATTTTACCCGGTGCCCCTAGCCTCACATTAGTGAATATGAACTAACTTGAACTAACAATGAACAATACATTTTAACAGTATTTTTTTTTGACAGTGTTAGTCATTGAAAATTAACCTTATTTTAAATTGTTTCCAGTGAAACTATCAAAATATAGGTGCTGTCTAAGTCACTTTATAAATGAAACACAATTAAACATCAAGAATAATTACATCTGGTATTCCTGTAAAACTATATTAGCATACTGTTAAATCTTCAAAAATACATTTTAAAAGTGTTATATTTCCAGGAGATGGCAGCAATCTTCTACTAGCCCATTCTAATGTTTTCACTATGAATTATGGCCTACTGAGAAATGTACATCTTTCAAGTGAATTTTACATTAATGTTACTTGTTTAATAAGTCCAGTTATATTCCTATACAAACATTACTCAAATGTTAAATAAAAAATACAATAAATCCCAAAAACTACACAACTGTAGTGTAAAAATATGATTAAAACTTGTTGTCACAGTACACAAAAAATTACACTTATGTTACAAAATCTCAGATCTCTGGAACTCCAGAAATTGTTATTATACTATTTTAAAAATGTTGGACTATAGGTTTTTTATGTGTAAATATATTTTTCCTGCATTATTATATTCCCAAACATCTTATTACTCAATGTGCACTGATTCTTTTTTCCTCGAGGTGACACTGTTTAATACACAATGACGACTTGATGTTTTACTCAACATTTCCCCAGGCATGAAACAAAAGAATATCATCAGAACTTGGTTGAATGGCTTTACTGCAGAGCAAATACTGTACGCAGTGAAATATACATTTCACTGTCATTTGATGGTGGATGTGGTGAATAAGCAGCCAGTGATAAAAATATTGATTTTGAAGTTATTAGAAAGGATCGTTATGAGAATATGGTTGAGATCGTGAATGTGAGGCAGATGCTGGATACTGTGGAAGTGCCTAACGATGACAGCGATGGTAAAACCATCTTCTCCAATCGAACCCTTCCAAGTTTCAAAAGGTAACGAAATATGCTTTATTTTATTCTTCTGAAATTGTCCTTAAAATACCAAGAGTTTTATTTTTTTTTTGCTATTGCAGCAGTTAGAGATTCGCCCGTGCTGGATACATAAGGGTCTCTAAAGACACGAATATCATGATTAGTGAAACATTTATGCATTTGAGGGATAGTTTTGACCATAATCATTCATTACATCACATTACCTCTGTCTTTGTCCCGTTTTTATTCATCTCTTATTTAATTTTTTTCCCTGGGCACCAGAGGGCCTCGGTCTTTTGGACACAGTGATAATTTATAAGTGAACACTGAACATCTTTTACAATCAGGTAACTGATGCATGTGGAAGTGCGGCTGTGCAGGGGAAGATCATGCGTCGAACTGAGGAGAGCAATAAATAATACTAATTTTGGCGCCCCTATGGATCGGCTGCGCCCCTAGCGTTTGTCTATTCCGCCTATGCCACGGGCCGGCCCTGCAAATACAACACCGCAACACAACAGCGTGTAAATATAATAAACTGTTTATGTGTGATTATCTGAAATTGTGTGGTGATTTTCTTTCCTTGAATTTGTACTCAATATCTATTTTAACATATTTTTAATTCAGTTCATTGACATAGTGGTTAAAGGTCTCAGCGTTTGAACCACACACGCTTAAGCAAGGCACTTGGATAAACCACGCATCTGCTAAATAATTCTTTTGTCAATCGTCAAACTTTAAGGCATTTTGAGACCAGTAGATGGGGCTCATGTAAAATCTACACATAAAAAGACTGCAAATAGTGTGAAGATACTTCAGAACAACAACTTTTCTGATCTTCCTCCACTTCTAATATCTATGAAATACTACTATGATTAATATACAATCATTCATACATAAATTCTCATGTCATGAAGAAAATAAAATGGATTTGGAAAATAAATGTGCAAAATAACTTTAAATTCACTTTTATTACAAAACTGCATAAAAGTAGCCTACATTATAAAGAATAATGTGTTAGGCAGCCTCAATATTTATATCATGTGTTATAAAATGTAATCGCAAAGAAACATTGTAATGTGACTCAGTCAGTTCTAACACATCACATTTAACATTAAAGGGCCTGGTCAGACAAAAATGGCAAAACACATTTTGACTTTTGACATTATAAAATAAGTTAAATTATAAAAAACGTTTAAATATAGTCACTTAAATACTGTTTGGAGTAATGATACATTCAGTGCTTCAGTCATAAAGCAAGTGAATTCCAATCCAAATGCTTTGCCAACAACATCTGCATCCGGCGATTACTGGCGGTGCTCCGGGTGTGTTCAGGTATTCTGTGATTTCCATCAGCTGCATGAAGCCAACACTCAAATCAAGATTATGATTGGCCAGTGCAGGGTCATGTGACAGGGCGGCATTCCACTCACAGGGTCTCTGGAGTTTCCAGATCCCCCCTTCTGTCCTCCTGTGCTCTTCTGCACTTTCACGTATGGCTTTAGAAGCAGTCGGATATCTTCAATGTGGAAGTGTTGTTGGTGTTCTTCCTGTTGCAAAAAAAACATTAATCTAATGCCTAATATATACAATGCATAAACAAAACTTTGTGAATAAAAGTGCATTAAGAAAATTAACAAACTGATTCTTATTCTTGGTCAAATTTCTAGTTGTTTTTATGTATACCATCATCTTAGATTTGTGGCTAATATTAAGTATTAGTTCATTATTACTAATTGAGAAATGCAAGCGAAATAATAAAATGTCCGTACTTGTTCCAGCAAGCCTGCAAGTTATGTCCCTGTTTTGTTTCTGGACTCAAGCAGCGCTGGACGACTTCAGTGGAGTTATTCACAGGTTTTAGTGTCAATCTGCAGACATTAGAAATGCATCAAATTAATAAGATTCAGTCTAGCTTAGGATTTCATGCAAACAAAGTTGACTTATTTATACCATAAGATTAACGCTTTAATTAGTCTAACTGAGCTTTTTCTGCAGTAAAGTGTATTAAACGTTGCTTCATAACTATATATATATACGTTAGAAATAAAATAAATAAATATCTGACTGCACATGTTGACTTGAAG
This sequence comes from Gymnocypris eckloni scoliostomus, assembly GCA_027564155.1. Classification (NCBI taxonomy): domain Eukaryota; kingdom Metazoa; phylum Chordata; class Actinopteri; order Cypriniformes; family Cyprinidae; genus Gymnocypris; species Gymnocypris eckloni. The sequence continues at coordinate 31,070,966 of CM050416.1, forward strand.
TGATATTTGACCAAATGATTGATTATATATTTACAAAATAGCTCTGTGTGAAAATGTGTTATATAGTTATTTATGCTGTAATTTTGAATTAATATATTTATTTTGTTCAAGTAAAAAAAGTTTTTGTACATATTATATGCATCATACACATTTTTGTACATATCATATGCATCATACATTTGTGTAAACTCAAAATAGCTTATATGAAATCGAATCTATTGCAAGCATTTGCACACAAATCTTTTAAATAAAAGGGATTTTTAGATATTGCAAACAAACCCAGTCCAAACATTTGACTCATAGCGTTTCTTAAAGATAAGAAAGTATATTCTCCATGGATGACTTCTATTGTGTGCATCTCAGTTATCAAAATCAGTGGCTCAACATCCAAGCGGTTAACATTCAGCAGCGCAATGATGCATATCAGCGTCAGAACCTGCAACCACGGCCACTGTCTGACATGTTGAGGCAGATACACCTCAAAATCATTCAGTCGGACAGAAGTCAGAAGTCTGCCCTATTGTCATGGGAATTTGGGTCCCCAGTCTAATTTAATGCAAAAGGCACATAGCCTAATACATTTAGTCCAGAATCAGTTTTGTAATTCTTTATTTCTTTATTATCATCATTGTTTTTCCATATCATTGGCTTACTATCTTAGACCCTAGACAGGCTTTGCTAACGTAATGGTAGTTAACTAAGTTCATATAATTTAAATTGTGAATTTAAGGGTTAAAACCCCAAAAATAATGTAAATCATCCTTGTGTCAATAAAAAAATTGAACAAAATATGAACAAAATAATATGAATTGTTACCAAGTAGTTTCTGTTGCACTGATTGTCATCATACAGAGAAAAGAACTGGGACATTTCCCAGAATATAATCTTTAATGTTCCACAGAAGAAAGAAAGTCATACAGGTTTGGAACGATATGAAGGTGAATAAATACAATGACAGACTATATACTAATTTGAGAGAAACAGTGAAGAATGTTGATGGCGATGCCCAACAGAGATGCTAATGTGAGGTTCAAACCTCAATGATAAAGTGTGATGAGTCAGTTGTTTTGACCTATTTCACATTTTTTGTGGATGAAGTAAGAGACAGAAATGTGGAGAGGAGGCACATGTAGTCCTAACTTACTGTAATTGTCACTTAAGACCGAATACCACTTTTCAATTGTTACAGTTTTTCTCAATTGCTAAAACACTAACCAGGCTTTTGAACTAATAAAGCACACCCATTTCCTTAAACTATAAACACTATTCCCTTCAATTAGCACACAATTATCCAAGTGGAAAAACTCAGAGTTCAAATTTATAACACACCAATCAGAACCAATCAGAAAGGGCCGAAGTCAGCTTACCGTATTTCAGTGGCTTTGGTGCAATTCTCAGATCAGAAATGAAATTCTCAAAACTCCTTGTTCAACCTCCACATCAATTGTTCAATGCACATCATAAAAGCAGCTTCTCATTCTTTTGAACGAGTTGCGATTGCTTTGGTACATTCATGCAATTATGTACATTTGTCTGTGGTTTGCTTCATCATCAGTTACTATTGTCGTGTTGCTGAAAATGTGTTATATTTCTCTGCGCTATAGCCTTGCCCCTCAAAACATCTAGTCATTACGGTAAAGATAAAATGGTTGATCTAGTTATCATTAACTGTCAAGCATATTTTCTACTCATTTCTATTAGACTTTTTATAAATTTGCCAGGAATTGTTTAAGTGAATCCTGACTTTTATTACTGTAATAAAGACACTATAGATCATCCAATGACAAAGCAGTTCTCTGGTATAGCTCAAAGATACATCTCATTAACCTTCAATTGAAAAGCATATATAGACAGAGGACAACACAAGAGTTACAAATTCTGACAGTGGCCTTTCTTATTTTTATTTCCGCCTTTGTGCCAATATTTCTTTTTCTTTTCTATTTCACAATGACATTGTAAGGTTGTTGTTGTTTTTTTGTCAGACCACTAGTAAAAGTGTAACTGTGAATCATATCCAGTCTTTTTCAATCAATGTTCCACATACAGTAATGTGTAAATGTGTACTTTTGAATGGATATATGGCATACATAAGAAGTGCAGACTTCTGCCTTTCAGTACAGTAACTGTCCTCCAAACTGTTGTCATAGTTTACGTCAGGTAAGATTAAAAGAGTGCAGTGTTATATTAACAATGTGTAGCATCTTTATTGTGAACAATGACACAAGGACGCCGTTCATCTTTGTTTTGTTCCCGGTTGGCGTAACGGTGCGATCAGCGGAGTCCCTCTCATCAGCGATTCCCCTGGGCACTTCAACTGAGAGAGCAAATTCTAAAAGAGCAAATCACGGACGATCGCGTCTTTTTCAAGATGCCGTTTCGTCCGTGTCCTTCTGGTTGCGGTTGTTTTCTGTCTGCGGATGACGGACACGATCGTTGTCTTCAGTGTCTGGGCCGCCGACACGCTGAAGCTGCGTTCGTGGATGACTCATGCGTCTGTTGTGGGCGTATGAGCATGATTTCGCTGCGATCTCGCCTTTCCTTTATGAAAGGATTGGCACCCTCTGCCGCCACCCATGCTGATCTCTCTGGCTCGAGCAGAGGATCGCCGGCTGACGCTCTGGGAGATCTGAGGGTTACTGTAAGAGCCTCTCCGCCGGGCACGCCCCCACGGACCTCTTACTCCTCACGCAGCGAACATCCCGTCCGGTTCCGGGTGATTTCGCTGGTCTGTCCCACGGGCGCCCAGCATTTCATTCGTGCGCCATCTGTAGATAGGATGTCGATCGCAGCATCGGGGGATGGGTTCACGTCCTCTGAGGATGAAGGTGCGGTGGGGCTGCCCCCCTCGGGTGTTGTCGCCACCGCCGCACCGGACCCAGAGCTGACGGCCATGCTTGCCCGGGCAGCCGTGAGCATCGGGCTGGAGGTCAACAGACCGCCCAGTCCCGAGCCCTCGCAGCTGGACGATTGGTTTCTCGGAACGGCGCGGCTCACAACCGCGCCCTGCCCCGGTGCCTTTCTTCCCGGAGGTGCATGAGGAGCTGACGAGTTCGTGGATGGCCCCTTTCACGGCCAGAAGCCGCTCGTCCGCCTCCTCCGTCCTCACTACCCTCGATGGCGGAGTGGCCAGTGCGCGGGCATTCCCCAGGTGGAGAGAGCGGTCGCGGTGCACTTGTGCCCACGGCGCCGCCACTTGGAGGAACCGTCGCGTCTCCTCCGTCAAGGCCTGTAAGCTGACAGCCGCTCGCGGCCAAAGCTTACAGTGCTGCCAGGCAGCCTCCGCCCTCGCCATGGCTATCCTGCAGGTTCACCAAGCCAAGGCGCCAAACAGGTGCACGAGGGTAGTACCGACCGGGGTTGATGCAGGAGCTGCGACGGCGACTGACTTCGCTCTGACGAGCGACGAAAGTCACGCGCGGTCCCTCGGGATGGTGATGTCCACCATGGTGGTCCAGGAGCGCCATCTCTGGCTCAACCTGGCAGAGATGAAGGACGTCGACAAGGCACGCTTTCTCGATGCCCCCATCTCCCAGGGAGGGCTGTTCGGCGACACCGTCGAGGGCATCGCCCAGCAGTTCTCGGCGGTACAGCAGCAGACCGAGGCGATCCAGCAAATCCTGCCCGGCGTGATGCACCATCCACCGCTGCCCCGGGGCCAGGCCTCAGTCTGCCCGCCGCGTGGCGCCCTCCTGCGTCCTCCAGAGCCGCTCCGCCCCAGGCCGAATCGACACATAGGCCAGTGCGTCGAGCCTCTCGCAGGAGAGCGGCGCCCCCCGTGTCCCAGCCAGGCCCCAAGTCGTCCAGGAAGTCGACGAGGCGGCCCTGACGCTGGCAACCCGGAGATGTTGAGTTTGCTCTTTCTCAGGAGACGGCGAGAACAGCGCCGCTCCTTCCCCCGGTGGAGGGCCGGGAGGAGAATCTTCTGTTTCGTTTTGTTTCTGTTCTCCTGCGCACCGCCTTTTGTGCCATCCACCCCTACTCCCTTTCGCTGCACCACCACAGGTACGTCGATTGTGCCGTTGGAGCCGCTTGCACAGCGTCTGGGCGTGGCTCACGCTGCCCAGCCTGTCTCGCTGGCTCACGCCACGCTGGTCGACTCGACTCTGTGATTCAGTTCGCCAGGCGACCTCCCAAGTTCAACGGCGTTCTCGAGGCGCCGGTGGCAGTCCGGAACGCCCTGTCTTGCGCGAGGAGATTGCTGTCCTCCTGGCAAAGGATGCAATCGAGCCGGTCCCTCCAGCCGAGATGAGGCAGGGGTTTTACAGCCCTTACTTCATCGCATCTAAGAAAGGTGGTGGCCTTCGCCAATCCTGGATCTGCGAAGTCTTGAACCGGGCTTTACACAAGCTCCCGTTCAAGATGCTGACGCACAGCGCGCATGATCAAATGCATTCAGCCCCAGGATTGGTTTGCAGCGATCGACCTGAAGGACGCTTACTTTCACGTTTCGATCCTTCCGCGACACAGACCGTTTCTACGGTTTGCGTTCGAGGTCGGGCATGGCAGTACAGGGTCCTCCCTTCGGCTCTCCCTGTCTCCCGTGTGTTCACGAAGGTTGTAGAGGGCGCCCTTACCCGTTACGGGAAGTGGGCGTCAGGATCCTCAACTACCTCGACGATTGGCTTATTCTAGCCCAATCCAGAGAGCAGGTGGGCGATCACAGGGACTTGGTGCTCCGGCACCTCAGCCAGTTGGGGCTTGGTCAACTGGGAAAGAGCAAGCTCTCCCTGTGCAGAGAATCTCTTTTCTCGGTGTGGAGTTAGACTCGGTGAGTATGACGCACGCCTCACGGAGGAACGTGCCCAAGCAGTGCTGAACTGCCTGAGTTCCTTCAGAGGCAGGAATGTGGTACCACTGAAACAGTTTCAGAGGCTCCTGGGGCATATGGCAACCGCAGCTGCAGTCACGCCGCTCGGATTGCTTCATATGAGACCACTTCAGCACTGGCTACACTCCCGGGTCCCGAGGTGGGCATGGCGCCGCGGTACACTGCAGTAGGTATCTCCCAGCAGTGTCACCGCTCCTCAGCCCCTGGACAGACCTTGCCTTTCTGTGCCCCTAGAACAAGTGTCCCGGCATACTGTTGTCACAACAGATGCCTCCAGCACGGGCTGGGGCGCTACATGCAACTGGCAACATGCTTTGGCACATCAACTGCCTGGAGCTGTGGGCAGTGCATTTAGCCTTGCGGCAGTTCCGGCCACTGCTGTTGGGCAAGCACGTGCTAGTCCGCACGGACAACACTGCGGCGGTCTCGTATATCAACCGGCTGGGGGGTATTCGATCACACCGCATGTCACAGCTCGCCCGCCATCTCCTCCTCTGGAGTCACACGCAGTTCAAGTCACTGCGTGCTGTTCACATCCCGGGGCAGCTCAGCTTTCAACACTATAGTCCCCACCAAGCTAGCTGTCAAACTCTCAGACCTCGGCCTAAACACTTCACTCTGTGACTGGATTCAAGACTTCCTCACCGCCAGACCACAAGTGGTGAAAATGGGTCAGTTCACCTCCAACTCCATTACCCTGAATGTAGGAGCCCCGCAGGGCTGTGTCCTGAGTCCCCTACTCTACTCTCTCTACACACACGACTGCGTGTCCTCTCACAGTTCCACTTCTATTGTCAAATTTGCTGATGATACTGTGGTTCTGGGCCTCATTAACAACAATGACGAGGCCGCATACTTGGGTGAGGTAGAGAGACTTACACCATGGTGCCAGGACAACTGTCTCTCTCTGAACGTGAGCAAAACTAAAGAGCTGATCGTGGACTTCAGGAAGAGACAGCAGTGGCCCTACACTCCTCTTATGATCAGTGGGACCCCTGTGGAGAGGGTGAGCAGCTTCAAGTACCTCGGTGTAAACATCTCCGAGGACCTGACATGGACTGCACACATTCAGACTCAGGTTAAGAAAGCCAGGCAAAGACCGTACCATCTGCGACAGCTGAGGAAATTCAGGGTCTCACCAGCAATCCTGAAAACTTTCTATTCAGGGGCCATAGAAAGTGTACTGACTCAGTGCATCTCAGTGTGGTATTGTAATTCCTCAAACCAGGACTGCAAAGCTATGCAGAGAGTTGTGCGCTTGGCTGAGCGCATCTCAAGGTCTGCTCTCCCCTCTCTGCAGGACATCTACCTCAAACGCTGCAAAAACAGAGCTGCTAAAATCATCAAGGACTCAAATCACCCCGGTAACTGTCTTTTAATTTCACTGCCATCTGGCAAGCGCTTCAGGAGCATGATGGCAAAAACTGAGAGACTGAGGAGGAGCTTCTTCCCTCAGGCCATCAGGCTCCTAAACTCAAACTCAGTCTCATAACATCATAACATCTACATAACATCATAACATCTACAGGACTCAATTTAATAAACTGTAAAAACATCCATTATTCTCCATCATCCGCATTGCTGCTATATGTACATACCCGGTACAACCTGTTTACACATTCCTCTTGCACATCCCTGTTTATATTGTTTTTTATTAACCCACAGTATACTGTATTGCACATTTTATCTCATTGCACATTTTACTCCTTATTTTATTTTATTTTATTTTATTATTTGTTCCTATTTTTATTTTATTCTTACCTATATTTATATATATTCTCTTGTGTTATGTTTCATTGTTTTATTTGTATTTATTTTGCACTGTCCATTGAGCGGACCTGTCCTGACTTACATTTCACTACTGATTATACCCTGTATGATTGTGTATGTGACGAATAATAAAGAACCTTGACCGTTAAGTTTTGGATCCCACGTGTTTCACAGAAATCGCCGATGGCTTGAGTCGCTGCTGCGTGACGTCACCGGGAAGCCCTCTTCTCATTGGCGGTCTTTGTTTCTGTGTTGGAGCGCTGAAGATCTTGAGTTGTTTGTTTCTAGTTGTTATTACTTCGACGACGTGTTGAATGCTTCTGGATGGTGTCTTCAGCCTGATGGTAAGGCGAGAGTCCAGCGTCCGTGAGCGAGCAAGTGAAAGCAGCGTGCAGAGCGAAGAGAGAAGAGCAGAGAGTTTTCAGCTGTGGTGGTCAGCTTTAACAGACTGATTTCAGTACGCCCATTAGAGGCTTCTTCCAATCAGATTGTTCTTGTGGGGTAGAGCCCCGCCCATGTCTTTTGGGGCATTCCACAGTGAATCATCCATGTGGCGAAAAATAACAGTTTTAATACTTATATAAAGTGTTATCACATGCTTAACCCATTTATAATATCACCAAATCGGTCGCATCACTGATTCATAATTTTCACGACCGTCTATATGAATCTAAACACATTATAACCTCACAGGGAACAGTAATATGTCATAGGTTAAGCAACATCATAGGTTCCATTTACACAGCAATCTTATACACGACATAAAATACAACCTTAATATATATTGTCTCTTGAGTATATTGTTTTAATAGCCATGGAATAAATGAATATCTTTGTGTATAAAGTCCACAAGTTTGGGGTGGTTTCTTTGCAATGGGCAGACACGCAGAAAATGTTTTTCCTTTGACCTGCAGAGGGGGCGAAAGTAGAGCGAAAGAGGGGCTGTCCTGGGGGTCGTGATTGGGTCACGTCCTGGGTTCTGGAAAAGATCAGTCCAAAAGTTTCACCATAAAACAGTCCTGCCTTATTGACTTATGCGTTGAATGGCCATCCCGGGCCATGTCCAGATAAAGAGTTCCTTTGTCCTTTGTTGGAGAGCATCCAGATGTTTTCCTTAAAAGTCTCCTATTTTTTTAGGGGGTCTCCTGAGATAAGGCGACTTGGGGCAGGAACTCGGCCCCAAGTTAGATGCGGATGGCTCATGTATTACCCTTTTATGACTCCTTAGGAATGTGCTGGTTCTCAACTCCCTTTTTGGGCGATTAGACTCTACAAGCGTCATTTCTGGACCGATCATTCACCAATTTTTTACGAGTTTAAAAGAGCACGAGCGCCGCTGTGCTAACGCGCCCAAACCCTGTCCATACCCAGCTAGGAAAAATTTTCAAAGTGAAGTGAAATATGACAATACTCGGAATTTGTGCTCTGCGTTTGACCCATCCAAAGTGCACACACACCCGGAGCAGTGGGCAGCCTTTGTTTATGCTGCGGCGTCCGGGGAGCAGTTGGGGATTCGTTGCCTTGCTCAAGGGCTCAAGATTATGCTCATCAAGCTATACATTTATTTGATAAAAAAAATACAGAAAAAAAAACAATTATATTGAGCAAAAGAAAAGTAAAAAAAAAAAAAATAAGTAAATAAATAACAGCAATTTAAATCTGTTGTAAAACGATAAATCAAAAGTTTGGAATTCAGTGGGTCAGTAGTATTTCTTTTTCAAAAAATTCACAAAGATGTGTTAAAATTATGTTAAAAATTCAGCTACAGTATTACTCATGGAAATAGGTATTTTCAATTATGGTAAAAATAGAACACCATAATTTAAAGTTTAACAATATTATAGTTCTTTCTGTATTTCTGATCAAATAAATGCAGACTTGATGATCATAAGTGACTAGTTTCAAAAACATTAAAAATAGTAATGTGTCCACACTAGTAAAAATAATAAACAAATTTAACATAATATAACTGTTTTGATTAGCCCATTTTCCCAAACCATTAATTCAGTTCTCAAAACAGACATATTTCTCAAAAAGTTTAACAATGAGTAAGGTAAACATTAGGTAACAAAACGGATGACACATCAGAATCTCTGCATCCTAGCAACGGAGAGAGGAGAGAGCTGAACGAATAATATACATGGGTTTTATTCTTGCACATTCAGTATAATTACAGTACAATACCAGTAACATTAGATGATGGAAATTTAACTATTCTGTATGTACAGTTAACTGTAGCACATGTTGCACACCTTCAAGCGTGTGACTGTCAAATTTTATTTGTAATCATTTTTTGTATACTGCATGTTTGCAGAACTGAAAAATAACTGCCTAGAGATATACAGTGCCTTTGCGAAAGTATACATACCCCTTAATTTTTCCATGTTTTGTTGCTGCCTTTTGTAAAACTGCTTTAAATTCCTTTTTTTCCCACATCAATCTATACTCCATTCACCATAATTGCAAAGCAAAAAACAGGTTTTTAAGTGTAAGATATGTCGGCAGGAATTCAACTGGCTCTATACGGCACCAGAAGGGGGAGGGCAGCTAAAGACTCAGCAGCCCTCTAAAGCCCCCTCCACCTCAACGCAAAAGCGCGCGATTTCGTTCGGTCACAGAACAAAGAGAAGTGGCCACGAGAAGATTTCCAAGAGACACATTCGTTTCATGATAATAATAATAATTCATCTACACAAGAAACATATGAATATTAATTGTTGTACTCTTTCTCTCATATGCTTGTGGAATATGAATTATTTAGGAAAACGTGGGCTGATCTCTAATCGTGCTTTAACCTGGAATGTGTAGGTTGCAGTGTTTAGACTTTTATGAATGGTTGCAAAATTGTATGAATCAGTAAGATAACGAATGTGGTGATATTATAAATGTGTAAACCTGGTAAGAGTTTTAATACAGGGGTAAAAACAAGTTATTTTTCGTCACATGAAAGTGCCTTGCAAAAACCAGCCGTGCAGGCGGGGCTCCGCCCCGTACCGACGCTCTGATTGGACCAGCCGCCTGTGGGCGATGTCTAAACTTGGACAGTTTAAAACGACGCGCGAGTGCGCGCGCTCGCTCGCTCGAAAAACAACATTGTCTGGTCTGATTAACCTTAATTCCAGGCATCATGTTTGAAGGGAACCAGCTCGGCTCATCTCCTGCAGATTACCATCCCAAAAGTAAAGTGTGCTGGTAGCAGCCTCATGCTGTGGGGCTGTTTTTCAGCGGCAGGTGCTGTGGGACTAGTCAGAATAGAAGAAATACTCAATGCACCAAAATATTGAAATAGCCTTAATGAAAACCCAGTCCAGAGCATTCAGAACCTCAGACTGGGCCGAAGGTTCAGCTTCCAACAGGACAGTGACCCTAAGCACACAGCATTAGGTGGCTAAAATAATTGGGATTAAACCCAGGAAAATATCTCTGGAGGAACCTATGGAGTCTGGAGATGCCCCATCCAACCTGACTGAGCTTGAGACGTGAAGAGGTGAGGTGAAGAATGGCAGATAATTGCCAAATGCTGATGAGCAAAGCTTGTCGTATCATACCCAAAAATACTTGAGGCTGTAAGGTATGAATACTTATGTATTGTACTTATTTCAGGATTTTAATTTTAAATAAATGTACAAAGCTGTGACAGTTCTGTTTTTGCTTTGTCAGTATAGAGTATGAGGTGTAGATTGATTTGGGAAAAAAAGTAATTTAAAGCAGTTTAACATAATGCAGCAACATAAAATGTGAAAAAAAATGAAGGGGTATGAATACTTGCAGCTAGTCTTGTGTCAGGAGACCAGGAAACTGCTATAGTATAGTATACTGTAATGAAATTTGATAAATGAGCAGAGGTTGCTGAATGTACTTTTTTTACTGTATTGTGGTGCATACCAAGTTCATATATAATTATTTGGTATTTGAACTTTTCTAGTGTTTTTCATCTACTGCAAGATTACTTTACAGTAGTAAAATGAAAATGATCTGTTCCCAATAGTGAATTGCTGAATTAATATTATTATTATTATCTGTAATTTAATTTAAGTTGTATTGTAATAGACATTGAGCTGCAAAAATTATTCCTGAATCCTAATAAGATTTTTTTGTTAAGTATTATTGATCTTTTTGTTGAGTGTTCACTGAGCAGGAAAGTCATCTATGCATTTGAATTATGTGTAAGCAAGCATTTAAGAATTCTTGTAACGACTAGATTGAAAAGTTTGAAAGACAAATTTATGCTGGCTTGTCTTAAAGTCTTGTTTAATAAACATAAATAGTTGGGTCAGTTAGATATTCTAGATGTTTGCTAAAGTATTGCTAGTTGTTGCTAGGATATTCTGGGAGGTTGCTTGGCTCTTGCTATGCAGTTGCTGGGGTGTTGCTAGACTATTGATAGTGTGTTCTGGGTCATTACAGACACTCTGGTAATAGGAGAAAATCAAACATTGTTTTCAAAACTGATCCAGTTGTAATGCTGTGGTATTATTGTATTTCTTTCTAATGTTAGGAAATTCAAAAGTGTTACACTTAAACTTGCCAATAAAGCAGCCAATATAAAAAGTAATATTAATAGAACTGCATGTCTTCTTTAATTATACAAGCTGGGAAACATTTATAACCTGTTGAAGTTTTTTATATTGTGTATTGACTTTGTGCCATGATGGATATTGAAATTGTGTTATTTATTTTTCATTTCAAACAGTATAGATGAATACTTAATGGTAAGACAATATTTGTGAACACAATTGTGCATGTCAGACAATAAATCCCCCAAAACTATGCATGGGGGCTTGTTTTGGAGTTGCCACCCCTCACATACCCCATGCCACCCCTTTACCACCCTAAAAAAAACATTTTCTAGATCCACCCCTGAATACAGCTTAAATCTTGTCGGAGCTGTATCCCTTCTAGCCACAACCCCCCTTCTGTCCTCCTGTCCTCCTGTGCTCTTCTGCACTTTTATTTATGCTTTTAGAAGCAGTCGGATATCTTAAATGTGGAAGTCTTGTTAGTGTTCTTCCTGTTGCAAATCAAACAAAAAAATGCACACATTAATCTAATGCCCAATATATAATATGCATAAACACATTATTTTGTGAATAAAAGTGCATTAAGAAAATTACCAAATGTATATTTGTAGTTATTTTTATGTATACCATCATATTAGATTTGTGGCTAATATGGTTTTGTATTAGTTCATTATTACTGATTGAGAAATGCAAGTGACATAATAAAATGTCCGTACTTGTTCCAGCAAGCCTGCAGGTTATGTCCCTGTTTTGTTTCTGGACTCAAGCAGCGCTGGACGACTTCAGTGGAGTTATTCACAGGTTTTAGTGTCAATCTGCAGACATTAGAAATGCATCAAATTAATAAGATTCAGTCTATCTTAGGATTTCATGCAAACAAAGTTTACTTATTTATGCCATAAGATTAACGTTTTTAATTAGTCTAACTGAGCTTTTTCTGCAGTAAAGTGTATTTAAAAATATTAAAAACAATATCTTATGCAGTGTTGCTTCATAACTAAATGTATAATTTTTCAAGGACTTGAAGATATTATAAAAAATAGACCTGTAATATTTATGTACAGCCAGTTTACAAAGTTATAGTGTCTACAGATGTAACTTTAAATAAATTATGTAGCATTTTATTATATGCAGGTTAAGAGATTGACACTTACATGATTTCAACCTTGTCACATCTTAGTCTTTGCAGGAAAAGAGAGAACTCTTCAATTTCTTTTATTGGGACACGTTTCTTCGAACTGTTCAAACACCAGCACCTGTCAGGACCGTCAGCTAGGACTGTTAAAATAGAAAAGCATAGAAAGATTAATTTAAAATATATTATTCTAACAGAAGATGGTAATTCTGCATAAAAAGCTCTCTGCATCATTTTCAAAAAGCATCAAAGAGGCACCAAATACCTGACCTTAAAAAGCGATAAAGTGTCATTAATGTCTTACCTCCACTCAGTTGAATACAAACTACTGCAAGCAGCAGCAGAAGAAGGGATCTGGGTAAAAATGCCATAACTGTAAGAAAGACAAAAAAGATCAGCTCCAGTGGTTTGCTGAGCCTTCAGAGAAAGTAGTAAGTCCTAGTGGAGCTGTAGTGAAAGTGTGAGGAGTAAAGCCTCTCCTCTGTCTTTTATGGGGCACGAGAGGGATTCCCACGACATTTCCCAGCAATCATGCGTTTGCTACACCGGACTTTCCACATTTCTGCCTGTCGGAGCCGGGAGGGAGGGCGGGAGGAAGGGAGGGGGTGTAAGTGAGACAGAAAGGGGAAAGTGAGCAAGGCAACCAAATCATTCCAAAGAAATGCACTGTTAACGTTAACATGTTGAAAATATCTCTGTGTGAAAATGTTATATAGTTATTTATTCATGCTGTAATTTTTTATTAATTAATTTATTTTGTTCAAGTCAAAAAGTTTTCCTTAAACATTTTTATACATATTACATGCATAATACATTTGGTTAAACAACAAATCTGCAGCAACTGCGTGATGCTATCATGTCAATATGGACCAACATCTCTGAGGAATGTTTCCAACACCTTGTTGAATCTATGCCACGAAGAATTAAGGCAGTTCTTAAGGCAAAATGGGGTACAACCCAGTTCTAGCAAGGTGTACCTAATAAAGTGGCCAGTGAGTGTATGTAACCTGAGATTTTTCTTATCATTATCAATATTGAAAACAGTTATGCTACCTAAAAATTTATATTTTTGTGGAAACCATTATGCAGGACCATACCAGTTGTCAAAACCCCCAAAAATACACCTGATGCGGATTCCCGCATACGCGCTCGCGACCGCTCGCTCCTTATGTTTGCAGCTGAATGGAAATGGTCAAATGGACAACTATTGTTGGAGGGTGCTCTCACCAGTGCTCCTCGCGGTTCCGGTCCCACTCTCGCTGAGGCAGAGCGGCACCTGAAATCGAGGGGTGGATCAGACAGAAAGATTGGAGATGGACATGTCCTTTTCTCCATCTTCCCCTGCCAGATCCAGTGCTCAATCGGTGGGTTTGGAAGCACGTCCCGAAACGGTTTCTTTCCGCCCCGAGAGAGAGCATGGTGCTCGTGTCATCTTCCTCTGAGGAGGAGGGTAGCGCGAGCGTCGAGCGAGATGAGGCTGTGGGTTTGCCACCACAGTTGGTTTCGTTCGAGGAGCTGTTGGAGGTGGTTACCAGAGCTGTAGCAAAATTAAATATTGAGTGGCCAGCAGATAAAGAGCAACAGGAGCATCCGAAAAGCAACCAATGCTTCCTGCGCTCTAGGTCCCCGCCTCCACCTCCACGCCAGGGCTTATCCCTTTTCCCCGATTTACATAAAGAATGATCTAGATCGTGGGATAAGCCGTACTCGGAAACTATTCAAGTGTATTAGGGCTGAATGAGCACGGTTACGGGAAAATGCCCCAGGCTGAAGATGAACTATTACCAGCGGTGGGCTGCTTACATACCATGGCAGTACTGCAAGCATATCAGGCTGAGCTGTTAGGAGATTTAGATGAGGAAGACTCAATAAAATCAGATGATATTGCTGAAATACGTAGGGCCACAGATTTATCACTTTGAGCCACCAAGGAGACAGCCAAAGCTATCGAGTGGTCTATGACAGCCCTGGTGGTCACGGAGAGACATGTGTGGTTAACCCTGTCTCAGTTAAGCGATAGAGTCTCTTACATCAACCACCAAGGGGTCTTCGCCGCCCCCTGTACAGGCTGGCACGGCGGATCCTCATGTGGACCCAAGGGAAACTGCTCTCCTTGAAGGCAGTTTTCATCCCTGGGTACCTCAATCAGGGAGCAGACATCCTGTCGAGACAGTGGCTGAGGCCCGGGGAATGGAGGTGGTGGAGCAGATTTGCAAGAAATTTGGGAGAGCCCAGTCAGACTTGTTTGTGTCTCGAGACCTCACAATGTCTCTGGTTCTCTCTGACTCATCCAGCTCCACTGGGGCTGGATGCCATGGTGCAGATCGCTCTGCTCCCGGGAGTTTTGGAGAGAGTTTGCGTACGGCGGGATCACCTTTTTCAGGCATGGGGCACTATATGTCACCCTCACCCAGAGTTGTGGAAGCTGTGGGTGTGGCCCCTGAGGGGGCACACCTCATATCATCTGGTCTATCGACCGAGGTTGTTGAGACCATCCTACAATCCAGAGCTCCCGCTACGAGAAAGTCGTATGCTGCTAAATGGCAACTCTTCATGTCCTGTTGTAATAGTCATCAGTTAAACCCAGTAGAGTGCTCTATTGGGTCATGGCTAGACATCCTGCAAGACAGGTTTGCCTCAGGGCTATCCGCATCCACACTCAATGTGTACATGGCTGCTATTGCGGCTCACCACTCCCCTGTGGGGGATCAATCCATAGGAAAGAACCCGCTAGAAATACGATTTCTCCGGGGTATCAGGAGGCTGAGGCCTCCGGTACGCCCAAGAATGCCTACGTGGGACTTGGCTGTGGTCCTAGAGGCCCTTTCTAAAGCTCTGTTCGAACCCCTGGAAGAGGTTCCACTGAGATACCTTACAGTCAAGACTGTTTTCCTTTTAGCCATTTCCTGCTTGAAGAGAGTCGGCGACCTTCAGGCCCTTTCAGTGGCCCATCATGTCTCGAATTTGCGCCTAGTATGTCCCCAGGCCGGGATATGTCCCTAAGGTACCCTCAGTAGTTCCACGGCCAGTTATCCTGCAAGAGTTCTGTCCACCTCCCTTTCGGGATGCTGACCAGGAAAAGCTTAATTGTGTTAATTGTGTGACACATACATCCACAGGGCTGCCCTGTGGAGGAAATCAGACCAACTCTTTGTGTGCTATGGTCCTCATAAGAAAGGTCTTCCTACTAACAAGCAGACCCTTAGTAGATGGATAGTGGATGCTATTACCACGGCTTATGAGTCATCTGACCTCCCCTCACCACTGGGGATCAGAGCTCATTCCACTAGGAGCATCACGGCCTCTAAGGCCCTTTCATCTGGCACTTCGTTGCAAGATATTTGTAACGCTGCGGGATGGTCCACCCCTCTTACCTTCGTCAGGTTCTATAGCTTTGACCTTCAAGCAACTCCCGGCTTTCAGTTCTCTCTGCCTAGGTTGGTGCCGTACACACTAGGCAGGGACTTGTCAGTATGGTGGCGTGGGCATGTCGTTCCCAAAGTGTTCGACGCAGCTTGAAGTTCCCGAAAGGGAACGTCCCAGGTTACGTATGTAACCCTGGTTCCCTGAGGGAACGAGATGCTACGTCGCAGGCCATACTTCCTACATCCCTGCGGGCGCTTACTTCACTCGAAGCTACCGCTGCCTTTACCGCAGGTGCTTTTCTACTTCCTGGTCGCTACGTCATCTCCGCCGGTGACGTCAGCGGGGATTCCCTTGGATGAGATTACAGACATATTTCAGAGTGTGAGAACAAACAGGCGTTCCCAAAGCGTTCAACGCAGCTTCTCGTACATACGTAACCTGGGACGTTCTCGTAGCCATGGTAACCGCAAATTAACCATATTTGTTTTACTTCAAATAATACAAAGAAGTATTAATATGATACTTTTTTGTGGTTATAAAAACAGACCCAAGCCTTTCAGTAGCCTTTCAAATGACTTAAAATGCATTGTATAAAAACAATGAGGCAATAATGATTGTTTAATAAATAGTTATATGATTTCATTGCATAACACTCTTAAAATACATAATGTAATGTACATTACATGTTATTACAAATGCCTGCAAAGGGAACGAAATGCCTGGTAATTGCTGCTGTGGCTCAGTGGTAGAGCATTGTGTTAGCAGCGCAAAAGGTTTTGGGATCAATTCCCAGGAAACACACAGAATTATAAACATGTATAGCCTGAATACTGTAAGTCACTTTGGATAAAAGCATCTGCTAAATTCATAAATGTATATGTAAATGTCCACTTAATCTTTGATTTTGGGCCACTTTTGTATATATACTGTACATGGCACAGCCTCTATAATTTCTTCATCAAAAAAACGTGGACAACACAATCCTTTCAAAAATGAAACCATATTGTTTCCTAGTAAAACAGCTTAATTTTATTTAGTTTGAGACTATAAAATCAATCTGTATTAATAAAATAATAGCCATAGCTAACTGTCTAAAGCTACTATTGTTATTGTAAATAATACAATTTATTTATTTATATACTTTTATATTTTATTAAATTTTTATTTTGACTCCTATAGTAGGTGGTTTTTATTTTACTTCAATAATATTTGAGGAAGGGGTGCACAACAATACAATCCTGTTTAGGGCACCCATTTGACCAGCAGTGGCCCTGCACACACTCACACTTTATTTTACATTATGCTCTTATCCTCACTGGTCTTTATAATCCAAGGAAATATTCATTTTTATTGAATACCTCTAGATTAGGCTTTGTTGGAGTTTAGACAAGAAAGGGGGTATTTTCTGCCACAGTCTACCATGTAATCAGTGATGTAAACATATATATTATCATATTTACATTGAGAAAGATGCATGGAAAATTGCAAAATGTTAATATTGATTAATATTTCTTACCCGTTCAACTTGAGAAACAAGGCTACTATTATAAAGACATCATAAACAATTCAAGTGATTATGTTTTGGTTTGGAAAAGCGTACATATTCCCCCATCACCCAGATGTTCACGTCCTCCCACGTGTAACTGAAAGTGTTAGAGCTCTTTGTATGCTTATGCGGGACAGTTTGGAAGAAGCTGACTCAAAAACACTCTTTCCTAAGAAAAACAATTTATCAGCTGTCAAGGGTGTACTTTGGCCTGTTACATGATTTCTTGGATCAGGTTCTGGGTGCATCTGTGCCTTAAAGTTACTGGGGTTTTGTTTGAGCCTGTGCTTGATACCAAAACATTAAATAGTAGTTTAATTCAGCACTAAACCAAACTAAACACTAAAAACATTTACTAACTCATCTCTGTACATTTGGGTCTATACCTACAACTCTATATAATTTCCAGGCCCGTGTAAAGATAAATAAATATATAACGTTTAGTGTAGCCTACATCCTGTGACTAGCATTTTCCATCATAGGCTTCCCTTAGATTATGTGTTGCATTAAAGCAGACACCAGCGGGAAGATTAGGGTCTTCCCAGTTACGGTAAATACTGCAAGTAGTGGGAAGTTATGCAGGACTGACCTGGTATTTTGATTTAATTTTTAGTAATCGAGCAGAGAGAATTTTAAACACTTTTAATATGTTAACAGGCCTTTCTGATCACAATTTGATTTTAGTGGCCAGAAAATTATCTAGCAAGAGATTCAATTCATTCATAAGGAAATATGACTCTTATGGCATTCCAAAACGTAAACTAGATGACTTCAGAAAGGCAGTCCATCAGATTGAATGGGATGATTTATTAATCGGAAAAGATCAGGACGAAGACAGTCAAACATTCTCCAAAAAATTAGAGAGTACTATTAAAGATTTCAGTTGTAAACTTCATCCTAAAAATAAAAAACATACTGTCCCTTGGATGAATTCAGATATCTTGGAACTAATGAAAAAACAGGATCTTGCTTTAAAAACTGCAAACAGATCAAAGTTTAGTCATGATAGACAACATTTCGCTATGTTACGGAACAAGGTGGTAAAGACCTTGAGAAAAGCAAAGGCTGATTTTTTCCTGAGAATAATTAATGAGGCTAGAGGTAATTCAAAAACAATCTGGAATAAGTTGAACTACTTAAAAGGTGAAAAAAAAAAAGATAGGTCATCACTTGAATTGATGGTTAACGGGAAGCTGACTAACAATCCAGCTGATGTAGCCAAGCACTTAATTATTACTTTGTTGACTCGGTAGTCACAATTTCGCAATGTTTTTCCCCTAAGTATCCAGAAGTTTATACAGTTAATACAGTGGAACAAGCCCTTACTCTAAGGGCAGTCTCTGAATTAGACGTCACAATTACATCTCTTAAACCATCCAGAGCAAAGGATATTTTTGGTATGGATGTGATAATATTTAAAGAGCTTAGTGAGTCGTTAGTTAATCCCATCACTAAAATTATAAATCTTTCAGTTTCTCAGGGATGTTCCCATGTGCTTGGAAGTCATCTGTTATTGTGCCTATATTCAAAAGTGGTGACCCTCACTCTGCTAGTAATTACAGACCTATTAGTATTTTACCTATAGTCTCAAAGGTTGCAGAGAAATTGATGGCTGCACAAATCACTAATTATTTAAATAATAGTTATTTTGCTTTACATCCAATGCAATTTGGCTTCAGACCAAACTACTCAACTGAGATGGCAAATTGCTATTTCACTGAAAAAGTCAAATCTCTATTAGATAAAGGAGGGGTCGTCGGGGCTGTGTTTCTTGACCTCAGGAAGGCCTTTGACACTCTAAACCATAGAATTCTCTTGTCTAAATTATTACGTTTTAATTTTTCTCCACATACTTTAAGATGGATCGAATCATACTTGTCAGGTCGCACACAGTATGTTAGTATACAGAATTATAATTCAGCTCCCCTAAGTATATCCACTGGTGTTCCACAGGGATCTATTCTGGGTCCTTTACTTTTTACGTTGTACATCAATGATCTTCCATCCGTCTGTCCTAACACTAACATTCAAATGTATGCAGATGACACTGTCATTTATATACACGGAAGTAGTGTGTCACAAGTTGCAAATGAACTTACAGAATCCTTGGTTCATGTTGCAGCTTGGCTAGAACAATGCTGCTTACAGTTAAACATCTCTAAAACAGTGTGTATGTTTATCACCAAAACTAAGAATTTAAGTGTAGTGCCAGATGTATTTGTATCAGGGGAAAGATTACAAGTTGTATCGGAATATAAGTACCTTGGTGTTCTGATTGATTCCAAACTTTCATTTAAGGCGCAGGTTAAAAGGTCTGTAACCGGGTCAGATTTAGTTTATCAAATTTTAGATTTATTCGTGATTATATGTCATCTGACGCCGCTCTGATATATATGCATTCCATGATTATTTCTCATATTACTTACTGTTTAACTACTTGGTCGCATGCCAGTATTACTACTCTGAAACCACTAGAGTCTTTGTATAAACAATCACTAAAAACTCTTGATAAGAAATCAGTTCAGTTTCATCATTGCTCAATTTTAAAGAAATACAATTTGCTAAGCTGGGATAACTTGATCAAATATGTACATATCTGTCTGCTGTTTAAGACTATGAATAGCTTAATTTCACCACTAAAACAGTTTGTGAATATTAGAACAACTGCTCACCGATCTACAAGGGGTGGGGAAAGAGGGGACTGTATTCCTTTCAAAAGAAGTAACTTCAGTCAGTCTGTATTTTCAGTCAAAGCTGCAAAGGAATGGAACTCCATCCCATCAACAATTAGACGATTACATACTTTTGGCTCTTTTCAGTCTCATCTTAAAAAATGGTTACTAACAACTCAGCACTGTCAACATTAGTATTGTATTCTTGACAATAGACTTCCTTGTACTAATTGCTCTTAGCTATGTTGCTCTGTCATGTTGCCATCTTTCTCTTCTCTCTCTCTTTTTCGCTTTCTCTCATGTTTACCTTGTTTTAGATAATTCACTTATATTTTGTATTTTAGTAGCGAATTTTCTGTTTGTGTGTGATTTTTGTTTTCTGTAATATATATAATTTTTACTCTTTTTTTTTTTTTTTTTTCATATGATGTGTATATGTGTGATGCTCTGTCTTTGTTTTAGGGTGACCTTTTAACATTCTGTCAAGGGTCTACAGATGAAAAATAGCCTTTTGGGCTAATTCTGGCACGTTTACAGTTATGTTTATTAATGTGCATTGCCCCTGTAAATAAATAATTCAATAGTCAATATTACCCTTAACATCCATGATAAATCTGGAAAGAGCAGTTCAGTAGTTTGGCATGTGACCTTTCATTACGTGTGTAAGCGGATTTGGAGTAGAAAGAAGAACCACACTGCCATCTAGTGAAAACAGTTTCTACGAATTTCTACAGCTATAAATACAATCAGAAGATATTCTATAGACCAGTGGTGATTGATTGTTTGTTTGCTTATAATATTGTACCATTAAAAACAATTGTTGAATATTTTAGAAGGAAAAAACAAATGTGATTTCAGTTTAAACCTTTACGTTGCCGTTTATATCCTGCATTTATTTATTTATTTATTTATTTATTCTAGAACTTTTTAATATATTCATTTTAATGTTGATATTATCAACATTAATGTAAGTAACTAAAATAATGAACTTGTTTAAGACCTATTTGAGTAAACAACATGGTGCTCATTACTCTACTCTGCAAGTGATTTGGTCTTAGTTTTTTATTTTGGATGCAGAAGAGCAGAAAGAACATTTATAGTAATTAAAGCCATTAATGGAAACAATTTAGTCAAATATACATGTAATGTAATGTCCTCATTTGTAAGTCGCTTTGGATAAAAGCATCTGCTAAATGACTAAATAAAATAAATAAATGAATAAATACATGTTGGAATATAATTGTCTTATAATTATTTTAAATTATGATCTAGCTAAACAGATCATAATTAATCAAACTACAAATCTGGTGCTAATGTGCAGATCTGGCCAAGTGGCCACACTGACACTTCTTCTGAAGTTAGTTTTCAGTTAACTTAAGGTAAGAAAAATAAGTGTAGGCTGAAATGAAGGACTAGATGAAAGAGTTGGCACAATAAATTCACTAAATTTGGCAAATCCACATGCGTCCTGCAGAGAGATGATAAAATGTTCATAAGCTCAAACAGGGTTAAGTCTGATAGCAGAGAGTATTCAGTCTGTGTCTTACATGCACTACTTTCACAAAAGTATAACCACAATTGCCAAAATCTCCATGATATATAGGGGAGACCGGGGGCAATTGTAAAAAAATAAATTAGATATTCCTTTATAACTCACAGACTACTTGAAATACACTATTCATCTTTTGATACAAGAAACAGATATAGGTGTGATAATTAATAATGCAACTGATATATTTTCACTAATAAGGACAAGACTGTAATATTAAAGGAATTGCAAAAATTCAGAGTGTTACAATTGCCCACTTGGCGGGGGCAATTGTAACAGTGTTTTGGGGCAGTTGTAACACTGAAAAATAAGTCATGTTAAACTACTGTATCTCAAATAAAAATGAACTTTGCTGTAGTGGCTAATATTATATATGGTATACGGGTATATCTCAATAAATTAGAATGCCGTGGAAAAGTTCATTTATTTCAGTAATTAAACTCAAATTGTGAAACTTGTGTATTAAATAAATTCAATGCACACAGACTGAAGTAGTTTAAGTCTTTGGTTCTTTTAAATGTGATGATTCTGGCTCACATTTAACAAAAACCCACCAATTAACTTTCTCAACAAATTAGAATACTTCATAAGACCAATAAAAAATTTAGTGCAATTTTGGCCTTCTGGATGTTAATTTATAGTATCAATACTTGGTAAAAACTTGGTAAAACTCAATACTTGGTAGGGGCTCCTTTTGCTTTAATTATTGTCTCAATGCGGCGTGGCATGGAGGTGATCAGCCTGTGGCACTGTTCAGGTGTAATGAAGCCCAGGTTTCTTTGACAGTAGCCTTCAGCTAATCTGCATTGTTAGGTCTGGTGTCTCATCTTCCTCTTGACAATACCCCAAAGATTCTCTCTGGGGTTCAGGTCAGGTGAGTTTGCTGGTCAATCAAGCACAGTAACACCATGGTCATTTAACCAACTTTTGGTACCTTTGGCAGTGTGGGCAGGTGCCAAGTCCTGCTGGAAAATGAAATCAGCATCTCCATAAAGCTTGTCAGCAGAAGGAAGCATGAAGTGCTCTAAAAGTTCCTGGTAGATATCTGTGTTGACTGTGGACTTCAGAAAACACAGTGGACCAACACCAGCAGATGACATGGCAGCCCAAATCATCACTGACTGTGGAAACTTCACACTGGACTTCAAGAACATGGATTCTGTGCCTCTCCACTCTTCCTCCAGACTCTGGGACCTTGATTTCCAAATTAAATGCAAGATTTACTTTCATCTGAAAAGAGGACTTTGGACCACTGAGCAACAGTCCAGTGATTTGTCTCTTTAGCCCAGGTAAGATGCTTCTGATGATGTTTCTGTTTCAGAAGTGGCTTGGTTGGTTCCTGAAGATGTCTGACTCTAAGCGTTGTGACTCTTGATGCACTGACTCCAGCATCAGTTCACTCCTTGTGAAGTTCTCCAAAGTGTCTGAATCGGCTTTGCTTGACAGTATTCTCAAGCTTGCAGTCATCCCTGTTGCTTGTGCAACTTTTCCTACGCAAATTCTTCCTTCCAGTCAACTTTGCATTTAATATG
Source organism: Gymnocypris eckloni scoliostomus (assembly GCA_027564155.1). Lineage (NCBI taxonomy): Eukaryota > Metazoa > Chordata > Actinopteri > Cypriniformes > Cyprinidae > Gymnocypris > Gymnocypris eckloni. The sequence goes on from CM050416.1 coordinate 31,093,884, forward strand.
CTTTGATGCAGGCCCACACATCTTTCTTTTACTCAATTTTTCTCTTACGCTTCTAGCAGTTTCCCACCCAAGGCCCTGAGGCTGATATTAAGCATGAGGCTGCCTCCGCTGGAAATTACGACCCCTGCTCTTCTCCCTCACAGCTCTCTACTTCATTTAAAGTCACAATATTCTCTTTTCATTGCAACATCTCTGCCTGTCCCACCAAATGCTGCTGCCTCAAAGCCACCTCCAATGGCTCACAACATCTGAACACAGATCCAGGCAGGTGCGGACATAGACCCCTTATCTAAGGCTGTCACCTATTATTAATTTGGTAACAGTTATTAGTTGATTGTTCTGATAATTAATCAGATAATTATCGTTTATTTTCATTGTAGTAAAATAGGCCTAATCAAACAATAGCCTTTTTAAATGACCTAAAATACAAATATAATGACAATGAGGCCATAATAATTGGTTCAAATAAAATACCAAAAGCAAGTAACAATATGGTTTTGTTGAAACAAAACTTTTTTAACAATGTATTATAAAGTATATAATGTACATTACGCATTATATCAAAAGCCTACAGAGGGCACCAACAGCCCGACGATAATTTTTTACACGTCACTGTGCGATTTAATTGTTGTTTGGCTAAACCACATTCAATTCAAATGTCCACTTAATCGTTCATACGGCCATTTCTTTACGCCAGGAATGCTACAGCAATTGTAAATGCTTGAATATGGACATCAAAAGTTGCCATTTTTCTGAGTTTAGTCGTTTCACAGAAATAATCAGCTTTCCCCCCATAGGCGGCGTGAATCAAACGAGGGTTCATAATCAGCCCTTTCGATGCCCCGCCTTCTCAGTTTCGCTTTAGCTCATTGGAGTTGCTACTTGGAAAGAAACGCCTTCTAATTGATCTGTCAGCTCAGCATAACTCCCTGTTTTCAAACATAAACACCTTGATTCCTCTTAACGAGCTCTCTCTCAATAGTAGGACATTGATCATGCAATCGATAATATAAAATCATGCACTTGGCTGGCAAAAGTCGACATCACCTCAGCTTTCAAAGCTATGCCTATCCATCCAGATTGATGGCACCTATTTGGAGAACACTAGCACAGGAAATAAATTGTTGTATGCTTAACTTACGGATGCAAAGCAGCACCAAGATTTTCTGACTTTTCATAAAGCTCTTTAGCAATAAAGCTCTCCTCCTCGGTTTAGTCATGTCCGTCGCATCTTTTGTAATGAGTCCTTTCCCATCTGCATATAAATCGAAAGATTTCAGCTATCATGTCCATCTCGGCCGTAACGTGGCTGGATCCGAAAAACATTCAACGTTCTGGATCTCATCCTTGTTGCCAGTGTTACATCTATACCTTAAAGGTCCCATATTGTCAAATCTGAAATTTCCTGGCTTTTTCATGATAACTGATGTCTAACAGAGTTGTATTACAGATAACAGAGGGAGTATGTAACTACCTTATAAGTTTCAAAACAGTCAGTCCACAGTAAAGTGCACACACAGCCTGCATATATTAAATGTGACGGCCGAACTACTCAGTCACCGCCTTCAGTCACCATCCCGAGCATTGCCCACTGTATTTTTTCCAAACCCCAGACAGCATCTCGTCCATTCCATTGCTGAGCAACAACAACACGGAAACATATCGTAAAGGTTAACTTTAATGGACGAAACCAGATCAGCCGGCCTGTAAATTTACACTCTCACACAAAGGATGGACGATCTGACAGGACTGTTACTATGAGGTGGATCACATCTAAGATGTATAGTAAAAACTAACTCTCAGTGTCAGAGTAATGATGAAGATGTAAATACATTTCGATTTCAACAGGCAACTATTTTCACAGCTACATTGTTGTGATTAATTGTGAAAAAAGAAATGTAGAAAGAATATACAAAATGCAAACACCAAATACATTTGTGATCTATTTCCATTTGTTATTTTCAAAAGGGAAATACTGACATGGATGTTTACTGAGCAGAGGTCACCTTTTTAATTTTAATGGGATAGATGGACTTTTTTTCTTTAGTATTAATATTTTGTGCTGTATAATTGGTTACTGTGTTATTTCTGTTTCAAACAGCAGAAATAAATAACAATTTAATATCTAAAGAGTGTTTATGTGATTTTATGTTGTGAAATGAATAAATGCATAATAATCGTGAAACCGTGATTATTCCTCAGACTATAATCGTACCAACAAAATCTATAATTGTTTCATCCCTACTTCACGACAAAATCTCTGATTGTCCTCCACATCTAATATCTATACAATACTGTTACATGATTCCTATACAATTAATCATACACATATTCTCATATCAAGGGGAATATATAATGGATTTAGAAAATAAATGTGCAAAATAACTTTAAATTCACTTTTATTACAAAACTGTATAAAAGTAGGCTACATTATAAAGAACATTGTGTTAGGCAGCCTCAATATTTATATCATGTGTTATAAAATGTAATCGCAAAGAAACATTGTAATGTGTCTCAGTCAGTTCTAACACATCACATTTAACATTAAAGGGCCTGGTCAGACAAAAATGGCAAAACACATTTTGACTTTTGACATTATAAAATAAGTTAAATTATAAAAAACATTTAAATATAGTCACTTAAATACTGTTTGGAGTAATGATACATTCAGTGCTTCAGTCATAAAGCAAGTGAATTCCAATCCAAATGCTTTGCCAACAACATCTGCATCCGGCGATTACTGGCAGTGCTCCGGGTGTGTTCAGGTCTTCTGTGATTTCCCATCAGCTGCATGAAGCCAACACTCAAATCCAAGGATTATGATTGGCCAGTGCAGGGTCATGTGACAGGGCGGCATTCCACTCACAGGGTCTCTGGAGTTTCCAGATCCCCCCTTCTGTCCTCCTGTGCTCTTCTGCACTTTCATGTATGGCTTTAGAAGCAGTCGGATATCTTCAATGTGGAAGTGTTGTTGGTGTTCTTCCTGTTGCAAAAAAAAAAAAACATTAATCTAATGCCTAATATATACAATGCATAAACAAAATTTTGTGAATAAAAGTGCATTAAGAAAATTAACAAACTGATTCTTATTCTTGGTCAAATTTCTAGTTGTTTTTATGTATACCATCATCTTAGATTTGTGGCTAATATTAAGTATTAGTTCATTATTACTAATTGAGAAATGCAAGCGAAATAATAAAATGTCCGTACTTGTTCCAGCAAGCCTGCAAGTTATGTCCCTGTTTTGTTTCTGGACTCAAGCAGCGCTGGACGACTTCAGTGGAGTTATTCACGGGTTTTAGTGTCAATCTGCAGACATTAGAAATGCATCAAATTAATACAATTCAGTCTAGCTTAGGATTTCATGCAAACAAAGTTGACTTATTTATACCATAAGATTAACGTTTGAATTAGTCTAACTGAGCTTTTTCTGCAGTAAAGTGTATTAAACGTTGCTTCATAACTATATATATATATATATATATATACATATACAAACAGCCAGTTTACAAAGTTATAGCGTCTGCCACTTTAAATATAATATGTAGCATTTTATTATATGCAAGAGATAGACACTTACATGATTTCAACCTTGTCACACTTTGATCTTTTGGGGAAAATAGAGAACTCTTCAATTTCCTTTATTGGGACACGTCTATTCAAACTGTTCAAACACCAGCACCTGTCAGGTCCATCAGCTAGGACTGTTAAAACAGAAAAGCATAGAAAGATTCATTTAAAATATATTATTCTAACAGAAGATGGTAATTCTGCATAAAAAGCTCTCTGCATCATGTGAAAAAAGCATCAAAGAGGCACCAAATACCTGACTATACAAAGCGAAAAAGTGTCATTAATGTCTTACCTCCACTCAGTTGAACACAAACTACTGCAAGCAGCAGCAGAAGAAGGGATCTGGGTAAAAATGCCATAACTGTAAGATCAGCTCCAGTGTTTGCTGAGCCTTCAGAGAAAGTAGTAAGTCCTAGTGGAGCTGTAGTGAAAGTGTGAGGAGTAAAGCCTCTCCTCTGTCTTTTATGGGGCACGAGAGGGATTCCAACATCATTTCCCAGCAATCATGCGTTTGCTACTCCGGACTTTCCACATTTCTGCCTGTTGGAGACGGGAGGGAGGGAGGGAGGGAGGGAGGGAGGAAAGGGAAAGTGAGCAAGTGAACCAAATAATTCCAAAGAAATGCAGGTTAGAAATAAAATAAATAAATATCTGACTGCACATGTTGACTTGAAGTGATATTTGACCAATTGATTGATTATATATTTACAAAATAGCTCTGTGTGAAAATGTGTTATATAGTTATTTATGCTGTAATTTTTATTAATATATTTATTTTGTTCAAGTAAAAAAAGGTTTTGTACATATTATATGCATCATACATTTGTTTCAACTCAAAATAGCTTATATGAAATCGAATCTATTGCAAGCACACAAATCTTTTAAATAAAAGGGATTTTTAGATATTGCAAACAAACCCAGTCCAAACATTTGACTCATAGCATTTCTTAAAGATAAGAAAGTATATTCTCCATGGATGACTTCTATTGTGTGCATCTCAGTTATCAAAATCAGTGGCTCAACATCCAAGCGGTTAACATTCAGCAGCGCAATGATGCATATCAGCGTCAGAACCTGCAACCACGGCCACTGTCTGACATGTTGAGGCAGATACAGATAAAATCATTCAGTCGGACAGAAGTCAGAAGTCTGCCCTATTGTCATGGGAATTTGGGTCCCCAGTTTAATTGAATGCAAAAGGCACATAGCCTAATACATTTAGTCCAGAATCAGTTTTGTAATTCTTTATTTCTTTATTATCATCATTGTGTTTCCATATCATTGGCTTACTATCTTAGACCCTAGACAGGCTTTGCTAACGTAATGGTAGTTAACTTAGTTCATATAATTTAAATTGTGAATTGAAGGGTTAAAAACCCCCAAAAATCATGTAAATCATCCTTGTGTCAATAAAAAAAAATTTAACAAAACATGAACAAAATAATATGAAGTGTTACCAAGTAGTTTATGTTGCACTAATTGTCATCATACAGAGAAAAGAACTGGGACATTTCCAGGAATATAATCTTTAATGTTCCACAGGAGAAAGAAAGTCATACAGGTTTGGAACGATATGAAGGTGAATAAATAATGACAGATGTAATGTAATGATGTAATACAATGACAGACTCATTTGAGAGAAACAGTGAAGAATGTTGATGGCGATGCCCAACAGAGACGGCTAATGTGAGGTTCAAACCTCAATGATAAAGTGTGATGAGTCAGTTGTTTTGACCTATTTCACATTTTTTGTGGATGAAGTAAGAGACAGAAATGTGGAGAGGAGGCACATGTAGTCCTAACTTACTGTAATTGTCACTTAAGACCGAATACCACTTTTCAATTGTTACAGTTTTTCTCAATTGCTAAAACACTAACCAGGCTTTTGAACTAATAAAGCACACCCATTTCCTTAAACTATAAACACTATTCCTTCAATTAGCACACAATTATCCAAGTGGAAAAACTCAGAGTCCAAATTTATAACACACCAATCAGAACCAATCAGAAAGGGCCGAAGTCAGCTTACCGTATTTCAGTGGCTTTGGTGCAATTCTCAGATCAGAAATGAAATTCTCAAAACTCCTTGTTCAACCTCCACATCAATTGTTCAATGCACATCGTAAAAGCAGCTTCTCATTCTTTTGAACGAGTTGCGATTGCTTTGGTACATTCATGCAATTGATTATTTACATTTGTCTGTGATTTCCTACATCATCAGTTACTATTGTCATGTTGCTGAAAATGTGTTATATTTCTCTGCGCTATAGCCTTACCCCTCAAAACATCAAGTCATTAGTTCATCACACAAGTCATTGCGGTAAATGCAAAATGGTTGATCTAGTTACCATAAATTGTCAAGCATATTTTCTACACATTTCTATTAGACTTTTTATATATTTGCCATGATTTGTTCAAATGAATCTTGACTTTTATTACTGTAATGAAGAGACTATAGCTCAACCAATGACAAAGCAGATATAGGATATAGATATTGGAAAGCATATATAGACAGAGGACAACACAAGAGTTACATATTCTGACAGTGGACTTTCTCATGTTTTTTTTTTGTCAGACCACTAGTAAAAGTGTAACTGTGAATCATATCCAGTCTTTTTCAGTCAATATTCCACATACTGTAATGTGTAAATGTATACTTTTGAAATGATATATGGCATACATAAGAATTGCATTCTTCAATACAATTTCAATACAGTAACTGTCCTCCAAACTGTTGTCATAGTTTACATCAGGTAATACTAACAGAGTGCACTGTTAAATTGACAACATGACTAAGCATTTTGACTATCTTTATTGTGAACAATGACACAAGGACTTTTCCTTCTGATGGCACTGATAGGTTCATTGACAAATACTTACTTTTGAGAGATGAACTAAATATTTTGAGTAAGTTACAGGCTTTTGCAGGTAATCCATTGTGTGGTGCTGTTTGTATGAAGTGTTTTGAGAAATGCACACTTCTTTAAAAAAATTTTACAGTAAGGATGATTCGAGAAATGCACCAAAGCCACTGAGAAAAACTGTATTCAGGTTTGAAAGAGTGCACCCAGAGATGTGAAGGAAGAGGTCAAGGACACCACTGAGGAGGAGGAGAAGGAGTAGAGAAAGACATGAATGAAGAGGAAGAGTAGGAGGTGGAGAGGGAGTACTGAGAGGAAGATGAAGGGCAAGAAGACAAACAGTCTCATATATTTTAGTCGATGCATAAGGGGATTGGATCAGGCATGCAAGAGGATTTTACCACCGCTACCTGGCCAGGGCTAATATAGCCTGTGATGTTGAAGAGGTTCTTTGGCCTGTCGCAGACCAAAGACGGGATGCTGGGGCAGAATAATTGTTTTTGCTATATTTGTCATTTGCTGTATTTTACTGTACTCTACAGTACATTAAATTAAGGAATACAACACATGGGGAGTACCACAAGCAACACTTATTAGTTTGTGTAGTATTGTTTGAATTGATCTCATCAGTGTGTAAGACTGTGTTGTAGTGTGTGTTTTTGAGGGTTTGTGTGTCATGTCTGAGATGAAAGTTTGTTTTTCAGCAAGACCGGGTTGTTTTGAGTGTAGAGCTTCATTTTGACCTGAATATAGGAAGTTTGAGGAATTGTTAGAGGTTATGGATTTGTGTTTTGTCGCAAAAAAGAGGCATCATTTCAAGAAATATGTTTAAGCAACCGAAAGAGACTGTAATTGTTATTTATGATTTTGTATATCCTTTGTATTTATTGTTTTGTATTTATTTTTTGCTTACATTTCATTCCTCTTTATAATTACATTACGGTTCAATAGTTTTTCTTTTCCTTTCTTTTTTGAAATAATTACTTTTATTAAGCACATTGCATTAAACTGATTAAAAGTTACAGTAAAGACATGTAAAAAATATAGATTTTATCACAGAATAAAATGGAAAATATATTTTATATATTTTTAAAGGCTACTGTAATAAATGATATGTCAATTCATTGCAATATTCTGCAATTCACTGCGATATTCAAATACTTTATGATGACTTGTAAAAACCATAAATTGTCACAATCGTGTGCTGTCGTCACGTTTCATGAGTCAAAACACTTCTGCCTTTATCTATATTTCCAGGGATTGTGGATAGAAGGGATGCCGCAAAAACTAAATCTAACAATAAATTACATACATATATATTTACGCATATAGCAGACGCTTTTATCCAAAGCAACTTACAACTGCATTCAGGTTATATATTTTTTAATCAGTATGTGTGTTCACTGGGAATCGAACCCACAACCTTTTGCGCTGCTAACGCAATGCTCTACCACTGAGCCACACAGGAACACTATATATATATAATGTCTACACCTGCCCCTTACAATAATGCAAAAGCAGTAATTATGTCTGTACAGTGTGAGAAAAATGACGCTATATTGATGCGCGCATGCCCAGTAGTTTTTGCTGTATCACTTCAAGCCTTAACCATTTCCTGCAGTAACAAGTTATTACTTTTGATTAAAAGTTGGGGGCATGCGTATTTTAAGTCCATGCTCCCAAAGATCATGTTTTCATGCCATTTTAAGTCTTATTTTGATGTAACAAAATGTAGTTTACTTACTTTTTTTTAATGAGTCTTCTCATTAACGCTATTATATTGTTCATTCAGATTCATGAACTTGCACAAACACAAGAGGTGGAATTTATCACATGAACCAATCACAGCCGAATATAATCAGTCGCGATGGAGCCATTGCCTCCTCTCACATGACACCCCCCACTCCCCAGAAAAATCATAGTATGCTTTGGAGGGGGTCTGTTAAAACTCAATGGGCTCAGGGTAGAGACACACGGTCCCACTGTGACTTTACCTGCTGGTGTCACTGTTAGATTGCTGGTGTGGCCCTTGCCTCCTTGGAGGAAATGCCTCCTGATGTATATAAAGACAGATAAATGATATATTATTCATCAACATATCTGGTGAAAAGTATCACAGCTTCCACTAAAAATAAAATTACATAGCAAACTGTTTTCAACATTGATAATAATAAGAAATGTTTCTTGAGCAGCTAATCAGGATATTAGAATCATTTCTGAAGGATCGTGTGACACTGAAGACTAGAGTAATGATGATTGAAAATGTCTTTAATATATTAAAATAGAAAACATATATTTCAAATTATAGTAATAAACAGTTGTCTCTATACACACTCCATACCCCTTTATGAAATGCACTGGTGCAGGAATTCCCATTGCAGCATTTGTAAAATATTGCAATTTATAAAATAGTTTCCCATGGAATGTGGTGGTGTGGCATCGAGGTTAAAGATTTGAATGTGTGCAGGAAGGTTTGTAAGGTTTAAACCCATAAGTTCTGTTAGGTTAGATGTTTCCTTTAAATGAGTGCCTGTTAAATTGCAATTATGTTTAAGGGAAAAAACCACATAGCTCGCTTTATTGCATGAAAAGACTTGGTGCAGACTCATCAGTCAATGTAAATAGTCCTGCAGTTGTGCAGAGTCACTCTAGTAATTTAACAAGAACAATATTCCCCAAACTTAGATGGAAAAGGAGGATATGCCATTGCCACATCAAAATCAGGATCTGGGAAGGACTCTGTCTTTCAGACAGACTGGAGAAGTAGTCATCCACTCATTCATCCAGTATGCGGACTGTTTTTTTTTTGTGTGGCCCAGAAATCCCCTTACCATTGAAACAGATCCAGAAAGCAAAACAGACATGTAGATCGGCTGATGAAATAAAAACTTTGCAAAAATAAGACCAGACAGACATGTTTACAGCTAAATGTTTTGTATTTAGTTAGATTAAGTTTCTCGCTCCTTTTTGGGATCTATTTGGAGCACAGCTCATCAGAAAGCACCGGATTGTGAAATATCTTGGCTGTCTAAATGCTCTCTTTGAACTTTGAGCTCTATGATAGCATGCTGTATTTACTTTAGAAAACCTTTTGTAAGAAATCTAAGTTATGTTTATATTACCGGCAACTGTATGCATACTCAGAGCTCTTAACTCTTGACAGTGAATTTGCAGTGTGTGTGTTGCAGTGATTCAGTCCAGCAGTTTTGGGCAAGTTGTGTAAAGCTGTTTGGCAGCAAGACAACATTCTTTTTTGGTTAAATAAATCATGACCAGTGTGTTTGAGAACTGCAGTGACTTAGAGGAAAACGAAACCTAAGCAGTTTTTTTGTTTTTTTGGAGCATGCTGACATGTAATTGCTTCTGTTGTTCTGTTTAGTCCATTTAGTGCATAGTCTTTTAATGCAAAGCTGAAATTATGCTTTTTTATTTTACATGCATCAATATAGTCTTCAGTTCATTCAACACATTTTCATTTATTAAACATAATATTAAATAGCAAAATTCAAACATAAAAACTACAAATATATAAGACATAGATTATAGGCACACACACACACACACACACACACACTACCATTCAAACGTTATGATGGATAAGATTTTTTAAGGTATCTTGCAAGACTACATTTGTTTGATAATTTTTTTTTCTATTTAAATATATTTTAAATGTAAATTTTTCCCATGATGCAAAGCTAAATGCAAAGCATCTAATCATCATGACTCCAGTCTTCAGTGTCACATGATCCTTCAGAAATCATTCTAATATGCTGATTTGCTGCTCAACAAACATTTCTTACTATTATTAATGTTGTGCTGCTTAATGTTTTTGAGGAAACCAGGATGCATTTTTTTCAGAAATATTTGATTAATAGAAATATCAAAACAACAATTTATTTAAAACATAACTCTTTTATAACATTATAAATGTCTTTACTATCATTTTGATCAATTTAATGCTTCTCTGCTGAATAGAAGTATACATTTTGTTAAAAAATATTTCTAACCCTTCAAACTCTGAATTCATGAAACAACAAAAACTAAAGGAGGTACTATGATTGATATACTACATGATATTCAAGAAAATATTTGTTTAGCCCTTGTGACAACTAGCCCCTATTTCATACAGTATTTCAAAAGTCACACTACTTAATATGCTGAAAATAAAAATAGTTCATTGCAACTTTTATGATTATTGCAGCATATTCCGGAGGCTGTGAGTTCTCACTATTTTTGCCACACTCCTAGGAATTTAAGGCCTCTTATCTTTTTGTTTTAGCCTTTTAATGATTTGATTTTGCCAAGTTATTTCTCTTTTATCAGCTGCTAACATTAGGCGAGACCAGGAACGACGGTCTTCACTCACAAACAAGTCAGAGTGTATATACCCTAGTACAAAAAAACCTATGCCATAATATATTTCAAATAAATGTATCTCATACTAAATATATTTCTGTCACGTAATGGTAATATAGAAACTTGCACGAAGAGGAATACTTCAAAGAACTAGCTTTAAATTATATAAACTCAGGAAATAGCCACTTTCAACAATCTTTAAAAGATAGACAAAGAGAGGGCTTAAATACACGAGGAAAACAAAGGAAAATAATGAGTTAATTAATAGACACCAGGTGGACAGGGTAGATAATTAGACAACTCAGAGAAACTAGGAAGACAAAACTCAAAACACAATAAAACAGACATAACAAAACTCTAAATCCATAATCCATAAAATATCACTTAAGAGAACTTGGAGTATTTCTTTATTGCATAATGCACATTTCTTAATATTATGCTTAAAATGTGTTTTAATATCACTATTAATATGGATTGTATGATCTCTGTATAATATCAGTCTTTAAATGCAAGAAAGTTCAAGTGTACCTGAAGTATACCTGGAATAGTTCCACTTTAGCACAATCAAATATACTTCAGCATATCTTTAGTTGGACTTCAGGACTACTTCTGCACAATTAAAGGACATTTAGCACAAAATGAATTAGTTGTTCCAATTTTAACTACCAGTTTAGAATACCAGAACATTACGTCTATCATGGAGTGTCTTCATATAACACGAAAAAAAAAAAGTGTGCGGTCTGTGCTTGGGCCTTCTCTATTGTCTCAAAGAAGTAGTAAAATATTATACCATTTATATTCATGCGCTACAACAAGTTGTCTGCTTAAGTATGATTTACTGTAAAGGCTCACCTGTAAGTTCCCTTGATGTCTTGAGTGTTTCGGTCCAGATGTCTGCTCAGAAGACCAGCTTCATCTTGTGTGCATCTTGTGCTCTGTTGAGGATTTACCTCCAAGTTAGTGACTTTAAATCCTTTGGGATTGGAGCAAAGATACTAAAAATAAGCAAAGGGATGCCATGGATTGTGTGTGATTATGTGTGTGTATTGTTTTGGTCAAACCGTGTTACCTGTGCATGCTACACAACCCTCTGATCTACTGTATTTTATACATGCATTTTATATAATTGTATTTTGCTCATCTGATTTGTTTTTCACTCCACAAGACGTGTTGTGCAATATTTGCTGAAACTTTTCATCTTTAGACTTACAGCTTGCCTGAGCTTGGCTCTGGACTGAACAAGTAAGATGGAATAAATTAATATTTCGACATCATTCGCTGAATTGCGAAACTAGCTCCTGAACCTGTGCCATCTCTCGTTCATCATTCAGACATATTCCCACGGAGCAAACAATAGATCCTTAGTTCAGATGATTAAAAGACACATGACTGTTATCTACTCCAGTGCTATATTCCTTCAGGGCTTTATTTGTTATGTTTGGAACAGGTAAAAAGATCAGGTTACTGATAATTATAAGATTTCTCACACCTGTTACTCAGAGAAAACATTTTAGCATTGAACATTTGATTGTTGCATAACAGTTCAGAATAATTTGAATAATTGAATTGTTACATTTACAGTTCAGAACATTTACAGTGTATTTTTATTGATGTATTTGTTTGAAAATTAATATCACTTATAGCGTTATCAACTAAAAAAACTAATGTAATGAATTAAATGATATGCTTAGTAAATTATATTTGTTAAAACAGTTTAACTTTTGAAAACCCTTTTCAATATATTTTCTGTTTAATTTTTAAATGCTAGAATGCATTTTGTGGGAATTTGATATTTTTCATGTAATTGTACTAAATTCATTTTCATTTAATAGTCATGTTTTTATTATATTTACTTATTCTTTTAATCGTTATAATTATTTATAGGTGTACTTTTCCTGAGTATTATTGTTTATTTACATACTTTTAAATGCTTTCTTTAAATAGTTCATTTAACTTGACAAATCAATTCAATAGTGGCATGTAAGATCAATGAGCATATCCATATAAGTACAGAAATAATCTGTCTAGTGCTCAGTAACACTATAACAGTGACCTCAATACCTTATCTCTGTTTAAACAGAATCGAGACGGGAAAACGGAAATGACCAATCCTGATTAGACCATGAAGAAAATACTCAAAATATGTACACTCGTATGGAGAAATGTTCAGTGACAGGAAGCAGCCAAATGATTCATCCATGACACCCGGTATTGACAACACTCAAGACAGCTGACTCAACGCAACATGCTTAGACCCCAAGATCTTCTCTGTTACTGTGTCTTCAGAATAAGAGGGGTGAGAATATCTGGAATTCTGTGGAAATCACTGAGCTCGAGTCTATGAACACTAATGCTTCTCGCTAAAGATAAACCATGAAGATCCAGTCAGTAATGAGCAGACGGCATTTCTCTGGAGAACATCTGGTGATTTACCGCAGGCCTTGGTGTTCATATTGCTGCTCTTTACCATGATAAATCCCTACGGAATGTTTCGGGGAAAGCATAACCTTCAACACACTCTCACAAGAAAACCTCACTCAGGCTACTTCACTAAAACATGATCAGCTTTTCAGTCCAGATCATTTAGTTACTCTAAATATATATTATATATAAATATAATAAATCAATATAATATAATATCCTTTAACTGGTTTTGCTACGTTAACGAAAGTATAAGCCACAGTAAAAGCTGCATTTCTCTGCTTTGTTCCTAATTCTATTGAATGACTCACTCAATGGTTTCATTCTTAGAGGAATGAGCATTTTTGAACTAATCAGTTGTGTGAATGATGCTTTACTCATAAAATCAGTCCTATGTCTCTATCTGAAGGAACCAGTCTGTGTGAACAAATAGTTTGAGTGAATGACTGAATGACTCACTCGCTTCCTGAATGAATTATCATTTGTCACTAAACTACGGTGGCCGAGAGAGCTCAACGCGCTGCAACTTCAGAAAACACATGCAAATAAAAAAAGCACCAGCAAATTAAGAAAACATTTTCATCGGTTTGACAGCACACACGCTGTAAATCCTCACAACACATGCAAGTTAAGAAACGCGCTGCAAATTATTTAAACATGGTCTAACTTCCGGTACATGTGCACATGGAATAAAGGCTTTTTTTGGGTGTAGCACATCATTATCAAAGGATCTGATAAGAATATTTAATTTCAAGCACAAATGAATATATTTCATTGACCTTGGTTCGTAATGACCACATCTGATTCTGATGTTGAATAAATTTAATAGATTTTGAGAGATTAAATTAGACATAGACACAAATTTTAACCCTTACAATACTGGATATCAATAATGATACCAGGTTAGATATTAACAATAATAATAATAATTATTTAAAATATTTCGTGAGGATTTCGTGATATTTCGTGCATGTGTTGTGAGGATTTGCAGCACGTTTCTTAACTTGCATGTGTTGTGAGGATTTGCAGCGTGTGTGCTGTCAAACCGATGAAGATGTTTTCTTAATTTGCTGGTGCTTTTTTTATTTGCATGTGTTTTCTGAAGTTGCAGCGCATTGAGCTCTCTTGGCCACCGTACTAAATCAGTCCCGGAACAAGTGTTTTTGAATGAATTGTGGGCCTATCCAACTTATTTTGCAATGTGAAAGTAAGCTATTCTATGAATGTGCAAGACTCCCAAATTAGTAGTTTCTATAGGTAAATAGCTCAAGAAGAACAAAGTGCAGAAGGCCGAAATGGTAAACATATATAATTTAGTTAAAGCACAAGTTGTTTTTGTACAGCTAAAAATAGCTGGAAGCAAATGACACCAGAAGCATGGCACATTCGAGTTCAAACCAGATGTGGATAGACTTGTAAAAAAAGGGTGACATATCTGTTTTCTTCCACTTTAGAAAAATAAGCTAAAATGTCCCAGGCACTGTGACCTTGTGCTAATACCATCATTTGGAGCCCAAGACCCTGAGTCTGCATATGATAGCTGTGATATGATGTTAAGGTCCCGCCCAAACTCATGCAAACTCAATTTCAAGCATACAAACACAATGCCACACCCTGTTTTTACAGCATGAGATAACTAAAACTACACTCTAAAGAATGCTGGGTAAATATTGGACAAAACACATGCTGGGTTGTTTTCAACCAACAGTTGGGTTAAATCTTTAACCCAAACTTCTGGGCAGTAACCCAAGCGCTGGGTCTAAACAACTCAATCGCTGGGTTCGTTCATATTTTACCCAGCGCTGGGTTGTATTCAACCCAGCATATTTTAGAGTGTAAAGTTTTTAGAAAAGAATAATACTTGAACATACAATAGCATTATAATAACTACCTAAAAGAAACAACAACTGTAGTTTGATATTTAAGTTTGGCTCACGTGGCATTTGTTTACATGAAGAGGGTGGGGTTTCTAACCTATTCTGCAGCCAGCCACCAGGGGGTGAAATGTTCTGGGCTGTGTTCCCCAAAAGCATTGTAAGCTTAAGTACATTGTAGACCCATTGAAACCAATGGAGCTACGATCAATTTCGGCTTACGACGCTTAAACGCAGCCCTGGTCACTTTTCAGGACGTGTGCGGCCGGTGCGACCCACTTGAGATAGACGGTCGCTTGTTGCCACCTACTGGCATAAAGATATAAAGTGCAGAAAAATGCCCTGAAAAACAACAACTGACTGTCAGGTAGATTTAAGCACTAGACCTCTTTCTGTAAATATATTATACGATTCTAATTCTGACATATAAACCTAAACTTGCAGTTTGAATTTCATTTGTTTAATTGGCATTCATGTAAAACATGATTGTTGATTTAAAGAATGATAGAAAGTAGCTAATTAAGCGTAGCCTACAGGGAGGAGAAGAGGAGGGTTGGAAGGAAAGCCTACACTTTTATCTTCACCACGTGGAATTGAATAAACCTGGAACATTAAAATGGACAAATCAGTAGAGCAGAGAATACATAGACCAGTGTAGAATATAAATATTACATGAAGCAGCCAGCAACATACGAACACATCAATCCACAGGCTTTGATCTCCATCTGCTGCTTTGTGGGAACACGCTTTTGCTTAGACGGAGGAGGTTGTAACCGAAGGAGGAATACTTCTGATTTTATTCCTATCGCCACAGTCCAGACTCCGACTGCGCAGAAAGAGATTTCGTTTCTGAGACATCATTAGACATAAAACGGCTGCTGCTGTAATTGCGTGTTTGTGATTCGTGCACTAGTGTTTGATGCGCAGATGAGATGAATGTGGCCTTTGTGTATCTAAACAACATTAATCACAGACAAACAACATGGCTGCTGTTATGACTGATACTTTCCCAACTTTACAGCTGGACTTATTCAAGTTCATTTCTTTAATGAACAAGAGTGAAAAGTTGAACCTAACTTACGAACAATAATACTTCAAACTAAAACTTTGTTATCAAACACCATGAAACGTCCAAGCCAACTGTAGACTGGATATGCTACACACATATAACAAACATTCTTATAGAAACATTAAAAGGATGTTTGATCTTTCATAATGTTCTAAAAAATATATACGTTTTAAATCACTTTATAATGTTATTTATACATTGTTTGTGAACATTTTCTGAAACGTTTAGTTGGACATTTGTCTAACAGTTTTTTAAATGTTGGTTGTTTCAGAACATTTAGAGAACATTAAAACGTAATGTTCCCATAATGTTTGCAAAAGTATAAAATGGCATGTACAACTTTTAAATAGCCTAATTAAAATATATATATACAAAAAATTGACATTCAAAAATATTGTTTTCATAACTTAATGCGAACATTAGCAAAATGCTCTGAGAATGTATTTTTGTCAGCTGGGACTTGCAAAAGTACACTTATAAAAAGGGCCCTTGATCTCCAAGGCTGCATTTATTTATAATATATGTACAGTAAAAACAGTGATACCGTAGATAGAATATTATTATCATTTAAAATAACAGTTTTTTATTTGAATATATTTGAATATGTAATTTATTCTTGTGACGCAGAGCTGAATTTACAGCAGCCATTATTATTCCAGTCTTTCGTGTCTGATTTGCTCAATGAAATATTTATTATCATTATCAGTGTTGAAAAAAATTCTGTTAACTAAAGATTCATATTTTTGTGGAAACCATAATGCCTTTTTTTCAGGATTCTTTGATGAATAGAAAGTTCAAAATAACTTATATAATAAGTTATATCATTTATGATGAAATGTTTTTATTCCCGTATGGTTTGGGGTCAGTGTTCTTCTGGAGTTTGGACATATCTTCAGTGTTGCTCATGTTTCTGCAAACGGCGTCTCTGGATTCAGTCCATGAGTAAGTTCTGCCCACATCCCATAATTAACCAGACCATATCTAACATTTTAGAGTTGCAGCAAACGAGGGCAATTTAGTTCAGTGAAGTGATTATCTTATGCCAACATTTTCAGTAATTGGGAGTCTGTATTACATGAATGATCAGTAACAACTGTGAACAAACACACACACACACACACACACACACACACACACACGCACACACACACACACACACTTGACATTATGCTCTTATCCTCGCTGGTCTTTACACTCCTAGGAACGTTTCATTTTGATTGAATACCTCTAGATTAGACAGGCTTTGTTGGAGTTTAGACAAGAAAGGGGGTATTTTCTATCATTATCAGTGTTCAAAAATTTGTTCAAGGCATTCATAAAAACATCATAAAATCAAGTGTTATGTTTTGGTTTGAAAAGCGTATCTTCAAACATCACAGTCCATGAGTAATGTTCACACATCCCACTTAACTGAAAGTGTTAGAGTTGTATGCTTAATGGACAGTTTGGAAGAAGCTGACTCAAAAACACTAAACACACACACACACACACTTGATTTGACATTATGCTCTTATCCTCGCTGGTCTTTACACTCCTAGGAACATTACATTTTGATTTAATACCTCTAGATTAGACAGGCTTTGTTGGAGTTTAGACAAGAAAGGGGGTATTTTCTGCCACAGTCTACCATGTAATCAGTGATGTAAACATAATGTTAATATTGATTCATATTTCTTACCCGTTCAACTTCTACTGTTAAAAGACATCATAAACAATCTCTGTTATGTTTTGGGTCTATACCTACAACTCTATATAATTTAGAGCTCTTGTATGCTTACATGTAAAGAAAAACAATTTATCAGCTGTCAACGTTTGGCCTGTAGCCTGTTACATGACTCTTAAAGTTCATGAGCCTGTGCTTGATACCAAAACAAATAGTAGTTTAATTCAGCACTAAATCAAACTAAACACTAAAAACATTTACTAACTCATCTCTGTACATTTGGGTCTATACCTAAAACTCTATATAATTTCCATACCCGTGTAAAGATAAATAAATATATAACGTTTAGTGTAGCCTATATCTCATGACTGGCATTTCCCAACATAGGCTTCCCTTAGATCATGTGTTGCATTAAAGCAGACACCAGCGGGAAGATTAGGGTCTTCCCAGTTACTGTAAATACTGCACGTGGTGGGAAGTTATGCAGGACTGACCTGGTATTACCCTTAACATCCATGATAAATCTGGAAAGAGCAGTTCAGTAGTTTGGCATGTGACCTTTCATTTCGTGTGTAATCTGATTTGGGATATAAAGAAGAAGAACCACACTGCCATCTAGTGATTATTTAGGCACAGTGAAATCCCGAATACATAAAATGCCCTTTTGTAGACTCGATGGTGCAAGTGAAAATGAAACGATTTGTTCAGCTCTCTTAAAATCAAGACAGAGCTGGTCAGGTGACCTTTGACTTCTGTCTGAATTAAAAAAATATATATTTCTACAGCTATAAATACAATCAGAAGATATTCTATAGAGCAGTGGTGCTTATAATGATCTACCAGTAAAAACAATAGTTAAATATTTGCGAGGGAAAAAACAAATGTGATTTCAGTTTAATAAACCTTTACGTTGCCTTTTATATCCTGCATTTATTTATTTACTTATTTATTTAGGCTAGAACTTTTAATTACATTTACATTTAAATGTATGCATTTAGCAGATGCTTTTATCCAAAGCGACTTAGGCTATACATATTTTTATCAGTAGGTTATATTATATTATAATGTTAACATTATCAACGTTACGGCAAGTAACTAAAATAATAAAATATATAATTGTAAATTCTGAAAGTGACATTTAACTTGTTAAAGGCCTATTAGTGTAAACAACACAACTGACACTAGGTGGCAATGGTGCTCATTACTCTGATAGTGATTCTGGTCTTAGTTTTTTATTTTTGATGCAGAAGAGCAGAAAGAACGTTTATAGTAATTACAGCCATTAATGGGAACAATTTAGTCAAATATACATGTTGTAATATAATTGTCTTGTAATTATTTTAAATTATGATCTAGCTAAACAGATCATAATGAATCAAACTATAAACCTGGTGCTAATGTGTAGATCTGGCCAAGTGGCCACACTGACATTTCTGAAGTTAGTTTTCAGTTAACTTAAGGTAAGAAAAAGAAGTGTAGGCTGAAATGAAGAACTAGATGAAAGATTTGGCATAATACAGTTTTTTTACAATCAATATTGCACTAATGCTGAAATAACAGAACCTTCATGGCATTTTTCAATACACATGATTCAGAACTGAAGATCATTTTTCAAAACACTTAACACTTTTTCCAAATGCTTGGACACAATACACATGAGCCAATTATCTTTTATTCATTGAAATCAAATCACAGGTACAAAATAACACAACTTAACATCAAAGTATTATATTTTAAACACAGCTCACACTACATCTGAATTGAGTGTCTATTCATTTCATAATAATGATCTAACTATTAATTGATACAACTGCTCAAAATGCTGTGTAAAGTTTGCATTACTCTTGAAACATAGTTTTATGGGAAATTTTGAACAACATTACGAAAGTGAAGCAACTGAGGACTGAGTATGTTCAGATATGATCAGTTTAAAGATGCCTGTTGTTGGGAGAGAGAAAAAATCCCTATATGATTGTTATCAGTATTTGTTTTTCAGTAAATGTCTTTTTAGAGCGTGATAGAGCTGGAAGCTGATAAAAACCATTCATATTTTTAGATGAGGCAGACCAAGAGATGGAGGAGAGTTTGAGAGCCCAAAAACCCAGAAAAAAGTTCTCTGTGGGGGTCTGACCACCCTCCACTGAATGTGATTTTGAGTGTCCCTCACTGCAAAATCAAGTGTCAATGTACCACAGGTTCTCATCCACAGCACTGAGATGGATAATCACGGTTTCAGGCCCATCCACAGTTTATCTTCTTGTATTTACCCCATACTCTCCTTTCCTTACTGACCCGATTGAAGAGTTTTTCATCTACATGGAGGAGGAAGGTTATTAATAATCCTCCTCACAAACAAGTCCCTCTTCCCCGCCATAGATGATGCCAGCAATGTCCAATATCAGGCCTGTATTTGCCATACCAGAAGAATGTTTCCAAATCTTCAGCTCTAATGCTGTCCATTATCCATTATGATGTGGATGAGAACCTGATTTTGGCCAAATCCACAAATCACAGGTCTTGGTCAGACCCACAGAGAACATCGCAGTGAGGATCCCTTGATAGAAACTCTCCTCCATCTCTTGGTCTGCCTCATCTAAAAATATGAATGGTTTTTATCAGCTTCCAGCTCTATCACGCTCTAAAAAGAGCGAATAAAACAAATACTGATAACAATCATATAGAATTTGTGGGATTTTTTTCTCTCCCAACAACAGGCATCTTTAAACTGATCATATCTGAACATACTCAGTCCTCAGTTGCTTCACTTTCGTAATGTTGTTCAAAATTTCCCATAAAACTATGTTTCAAGAGTAATGCAAACTTTACATAGCATTTTGAGCAGTTGTATCAATTAATAGTTAGATCATTATAATGAAATTAATAGACACTCAATTCAGATGTACTGTGAGCTGTGTTTTAAAATAGTAATACTTTGATGTTATGTTATGTTATTTTGAATCTGTGATTTTAGTTAATTGAACAAAAGATCGTTGGCTCATGTGTATTGTGTCCAAGCATTTGTACTTTTACACATAGGCTTTTTGTTACATTTAATAATTTAATTTAAATTCCGCTTGCTTTAAAACACCTTTTATCCGCATAAACCCGAAACTCTTTTTGCAGCATATCTGAAATGTTTACGTCCTTCCCTTCACATAAATCACCGAACACACATGCTGAAAGTAATTGTGAATATGTATAAAATGGGATTTGTCACATTGATCAGCCAGTTATCTGCTGCGATACAGCTGACATCATACAGCAGCGACGGGAGCGGATGCGCTTCAGTCACACACACACCGCTCTCCATCAGCATCATCCACACAACCGCAGTGGACGCAGTGAGTATCTCTTTTGCGTTCAATTCAGACGAAAAACAAATCATAGGCTGTGATATTCGAACCGGTCTATCGTTTAGTCTCTGCCGTTTCCAAACCTCTGGGCGGCGGACTGGAGAAATGCGCGAGGAAACGTAGAATTGATTCCGTCTATTCTATTTTACCCTTCGAAAATTCGCTTAATCCCTTCATATGAAAGAAAAACACCCATCAATATTCTTACGTGTAATGCCTCAGTGAACGCGCAGCTGTTGCGTAATAATGAGCGCGCAATGCCGTGTGATGAATTACAAATAACGCTTTCATGCTTACGTCATGCTGTATGTTAGATAATGAATTCTGATGATTTGATAATCGTTCGTGGGTGTTGTAATGGTCTGACAGCGCAGTACGCCTCACACATGCTGATGCGCTGCTGTACATCTCACATAACCTTGATAGAGCCCGTGCGGTGTTCGCGTGAAACAGCCGATAAAACGCCTGTTCCGTGGCCTGCAGTGTCTTCCACGTGAAGTGATCGTGCCAGAACAGGAACGTGCAATTGTGTATTTTAATGCAGTTTCAAATGAAATGCTTTGTCAAAATAAGATTAATGGCGTCTTTAACAACGATGAAAATAAATAAATGGGGTTTTCAGCAACTGATATTTAGATTATCTCTAATTATTTATATATAAAATATTTACATAATTTGCTATTAAAACTAAATGTACTATGGCAAATAAATATATTTAGACACATTTTAGCACATAAAATATTAATTTATTTGAACAGCCAGTCATACATCATGATTAATCACATCCAAAATAAAGTTTTTGTTTGCATAATAAATTTGCGTGCAGTGTGTACTGTGTATATTTTTATGCATAAATAAATACACACACGTACAGTATATATTTTAAAATACTGTTTTTATTTATGTATATAACTTATATTATATATAATATATATATTATATATATATATATATATATATATATATATATATATATATATATACATGCGTGTGTGTATTTGTATATACATAAGTACACACTACACACATTTATTATGCAAACAACAACTTTTATTTTGGATGCGTGTGTGTGTGTGTGTGTGTGTGTGTGTGTGTGTGTGATTGATTATTTTCTTCAGAGAATAATCAATCAAAAACAGCTGATTTAGGTATGAAAAGGCTGTCAAACGGGCTGTTCAAATAAATTAATATTTGTATATGCTGAAATGTCTAAATACATTTATTTCCATAGTACATTTAGTTTTAATACCAAATTATATAAATGTTTACTTTTTATGTCTAATATAAATAATTATAGATACAGAGATTTATCCGTATATCAAAATATATAAATATCAGTTGCTGAAAACCCCATTTATTTATTTTCATCATTGTTAAAGACGCCATTAATGTTATTTTGACAGCATTTATTTTCTATTTTTTTCAAAATAAAAACTCCAAAATAATTAAAAATGAATAACTGAATTTACGGAAATGTTTAATCAGTCGAGCTTTTATTGGCCAATGCCGACAATCTCAAAATGGCTTAATGTGGGCTGATGTGTCTATCTATCATTAGTGATTGTTGTTTATGTGTTTTGTATTCTGTAGAGGGCTCTTTAATAGACTATTAGCTCGGAGAAAGATAATGATAGAGAGCGGTAACCTATCAGATGTTTTCTCGGTCGGCTAATGAGTAAGACATGAGACCGTGTGTGTGTGTGTTGGTGAATTAATATGCACAGACGCGAGTGTGTGTACACGTACACTGAGTCATAATGACATGGAGAGAGATTCACATTAACTGAGTAACAACATCACAGAGCTTCAACATCAGACCCCTCAGAGACAGAGTTAATGGAGAGATATTTACTGACTAACTAGTTCTAAATTGAAAACATCAACCAACAACAAATGCAGTATTGTCAGAGATACAAATCCTCTCAAGTGAATGATGGCATGGAAGGATGAAATTATGCAATAACATCAATACTACTGTGACTTAATTTCCCTACTGGAATACATTTAGTTCGTAAAGATTTCCTATATATATATATATATATATATTAGGACCTAATCATTCATGTTTGCTTCAGATATGGTGAAATTAGGCAGTAACCTGGTGGACAAGATGGAGAGACAACCGTCGGAGGAGGATGGTTTTGACAACATCCCCCTCATCACTCCACTGGACGTCGGCCAGTTACAGCAGCCTTTCCCTGATAAGGTATTACCATTCATGCATTAGAGAGCAGAACCCACACATAGCGCCATATTAAAAACAGAGTTACCTCTGTTATTCATTACTCTGCATAGAACTTCATTAAGGGGAAGAATGTCATAGGAGACCGGAGGTGGACCGGCAGACATCCACTACCACTGATACCATCAAAGACACGGTAGAAACCACCCCGTTAGATCCCGGCGGATTGCCTGGCATGAAAGAAAGAATTCATGTGACAGCATCAAGATCCGTTGTCACTGAATATGATACAGTTTGTCACTGAAAGACTTTGCAAACCATCTGATCTTGCAAATGCACCCAAGCTCATGCCAGGACTCTCACAGATGGCTTGTATCTATTCTTAGCTCTGTAGGAGGCAAGTGCAGCGGGTGGAAACACACAGCAGAGTTTGAACCGAACTTTACAGTGACTCATCTAAAAGATGACAAATGATATAGTTGGAGCTCACTCCCTGCATTTTTAATGTGCTGAAGTAACATCCTACAACCTACACTGTTTGAAAAACCTGCTTCTACCATTAGTTTTCCAAAACATATCTATACATTTACTGCTGTTTCCAGCAGAAATGACCACTAGTGGCAGAAAAATATAGATTTGTATTCGTTTTTATGCAAATTAGGATTACAGTGGCAGAGTATTAATTAATAAAGACTCGTTATTCTGCATCTCTTTGCACAATACTATAGTATGACCTCAACAAATAACCAAGTGTATGATTTGTAAACTAGACAAATCCATTTTGATGTTTGCATCACATTACCAGCTCCATAAGTATGGCTCTTCTGACATAGTACACTTGCTCGGTAGCGCACCTGGTACAGTGTTGCACTTTCACAGAGGAGCTAATATGTCAAGGTTTCTTCAGCAAATGAGTTTTATCTTATGCTTGCTTTTGTTAAAGCTGTCAGTTCGGTTTAGGGCCTGGTCCTAAATATCTAAATCCTAAATTTGGCTTCAATCAGAGCACATAAGACTTGGTTGGGACGTAATGTTGATTCTACTTTGGCTGTCCAAATAATTCTTAAAAAGACTTGTTGTGTGTCATTCAGTGCTGCGCAAGCTTGTAGACCATCTTGGACTAACAACAATCCACCTTAACATAGTCAAGATGTTCTTTGGAACATAACGTCTTCGTCCCATCAACCAGTTAGACACTTTTGAAAACACTGCTACTTGCTTCAGCTGATTTTCCATTAGCTTTTCTAATGCTAACTCTGAAAGCAGCGAGCCCATTCTTCTGGTTTCTGCCCAGCCCCCTCTCGTCTTGTTCTTTGTTTGGACTATTATAATAGTTCATTCTTTCTCTCTGACTCTATAGGTGATTGTGAAAACCACAGCAGAGTATCAGCTGAAGGAGAAGAAGAGGAAGATGTATATGCCGAGCATCAAGAAGCTAAACATAAACCTTTATGATGAGATGTCAGAGAAGCTCAAGGTAAAAAAAAGACAAGGACAGATTGTCCAGCCTACTTAGATCTTGCATTTGTCTCTCTGTTAGTGAGGGAAATGTGAGTATAATAAAAGATGGAAGGCATAAATCCATGTGTGAATGTCTGTGTTTTCTAGCTGACTGGGTTGATTGTTATCACCTTGGCGTTCCTGGCGTGTCTGCTGCTGTTGGTCATGTATAAAGCGCTGTGGTACGATCAGCTCGGCTGCCCCGAGGGCTTCGTTCTCCAGGTACCCAGTATAGCACAAACACACCATCCTGAGAACATTTGTGGGCGACTGTACAAACCATTTTTGGTCTGAAGTATTGATGACAGATCACACTTCTGTAAACCAATGTTTTCACTTGTGGCTTTAGTGAAACTAGCCAGTGGTTGCCACCGGTATGACATCTCAACATGATGTTCACCTCAAAACGTATCCTACTTTCTTTCACTGTGAATTGAATCATCTGGGAATGGTGGTATATAGCTACCAGATGAGTAATAATTTATACAACAGCCTGTGCATTAGTAGTTTTAAGTTACATTGTAACGCCAGCAAGTGGTGCTAAGTGACTGTCTTTATGCATGAGTCATTGAATCATTGATTCAACCTGTTTGTTCAAAGTTGCTGATTCATTCAGGAACAAAACAATTGAGTCTGTGTATATGAGACGAGTCCACCATACACATGAAGTCATTTGTTTTGTTCTTACCTTGAGCTTCTCAATACATTTCAGTTGAGTTTTCCTTGTGCTTCATGTGAGGAACTTTATTGTTTGATGCACAAAGATGCTGTTTTAAGTCCCACATATGAAAGTCCATTTCTGTTAGGATAGGCAGCAGAGCAGCTTACTGGGTTTTGAAGCAGAGCAATTAAGTATTAACTGCATCTTTTGTTCGTGTGATATTCGTTTAAATTGACTTTGTTTGCAGCTCAGCAAAGCTTCGCTGCAGATCTTCAGTCTGTGGACAGCATCTGAAGTGGTGCATTAGGTTTAGTGGAGTGTGAGAATGTCTTTAATTAGTCTTAACCATGACTAAACTGTGATTAAGGCCTGCAGGGGCTTCCACCTCACCCCCTTTGATGCAGATACCACTGCCATAATTAGCATGCCACACTAATGTAGCGTTGCTAACTTGAAGAGCGGGGAAATTGCCTCTTGTTAAGATGGAATGAGGTTTATGATATCTTCGGCAGGTTGGCGTCTCTTGATTGAAGTCTTTCCGTCGCAAAACACGTTTTTGTTTTTGTGGGAGGAGTAAAGTGTCACTTCAAGCATCTAAGCATCTGTTTTACAAATTGGAAATATAATAAATCTTTCATAGTTTGCATTCCTGAGAAATAGTTTATTACTGCTTACACTATGTAGTCAGTTTTGGATCATTTCAGATTACGAATTTTGGTATTTTCAGATATATAGCGACAGGTTCTGTAAATTTGATTTCGCTTTAATTAATTTTGTGTTTAGGTAACTTTCCAAATAAGTATATACTAAGATGTTCCTTTAACTAGAACTAGAAATAGTTCTTTCTACTATTTGCTAAAAACTTAACATCTATTCCATGCATAATATTATGTATGATATGGTAAATGTATTGTTTGTTTTTGTTGTTTGCTCTGTTATGAATAACATATTGCCTCAGCAATCTTAATTTTGTGGCAGAATATAGTATGTATATTTTTCCCAGATAATCTGCTATTTGCTCAAATGAGAATTTTGCACCAAAGCACATTGCATATGGATGGATTAAAATAATAGTTAATATTATCTTTTATTTATTTATTTTTTACATTTGGTTTTCATTAATGGAAACTCAATTTGTTTGAAACACATTTCTTTCCGAGATGACAATTGGCCACTCATTGAATTAAACATGCAAAATAATTCATACTTCAACAAAAAAGTGCATGCTATTTATTATTATTTTTTACTTGAAATATATATATATATTAACACACACATATTACGAACAATACTTTTTTTTTTTTACCACTACAGGTCATTGACTTTACAGAAATGTATTTTTTGTTGATGTTTGTAGACAATGTGCTAAGCTTCACATGTCATCTCAACACATTTGGAAAAGACAGTGATAGTATATCATTGTCCACCTCTAAAATATCGATTTCTGCTATTTTTGCATGTGCGTGAACAGAAGTAGCAGGATTGGTGTTTCAGAGGCAGTTATCAGCGGTTTGGCCGTTCTACCGATGCTATATCAACAGCAATGCAGAGCTCCATGACATTCACCTTTATGTTTGATTTATTACAGAACCTGCCTGACCTTCTCCATTCTAGTTAATGTATTCCTATATAACCTTTATTTGCAAACGTCTACTTTCTAATCTAGCACAGGCACTGCACCCCAACGGCTCTGGAGATGTACTACCCTGAGCAGAACTCCAGGGGCAGCTTGTACACCGCCATGACCCACCTCAACCAGGCCAAGAAGAACATCCCAGAGCTGTCTCCTCCCTGGATGCCAGTCATGAAGGACGAGGTGAACCACTCGGAGAAATAAGGGGCGAGAAGGGCTCACTGGGTTTATGAGGATGGAATTCAGATAATGTTGATGGTCAAGTCAATCGGAAGGCGTTTATGTGTGTATTTTGTGTTTAAAATGGGAATTTGGTGCGAATAACTATTTAGATTAGCTGTGGCACACACATGTATTTGAAGTGAAGGTTTCAAGGTTTCTACTTTGTCGACCTTCTACAATACAAATGCTTTGAGAAATCTAGTCGCGATGCTCCATACAGAAATCTAGACTCTGGAGCTCATCCTTACACGTTTGAAATGTCACCACGCCACTTTTCGATGGCACGTCTCACTGTGGCATTGTAGATTTAGTCGTGCTGCTTGTAATTCTGCGAAGTTTGTTAGTTAGTTCTCGCTTATGCTTTCATTTGAAGTCATTTAGCTTAGTGTAATGAAGTGTGCGTTGGCTGTGAATTGTGTTCTAATAAACTGCAATGCAACTGAGAAACGAGTGCATTGGCAAGAAAAAGCATTTTCCTTAAATCAACTCTAATTACTGATTGTTGTCTTAAAGCAACATGTCTTTGATTTAAAAGAGAAAAGTGATTATTACACTTGTTTTGTACATTTACTAAATGATAAAATCTGACTTTTGATCGTAAGGACGAAATGATTGGTGCAAAAAGTACATTTTATACACATGTGCATGCTTAAAAAAACATACCATATCCTAGAATCTAAATTAAAGATGAGAATTCAGTCATTTGAATGTAACGGTAAACTATTTTTAGGTATTAGATCAATCATGTTTGTGTGCTGAAACATTTACACACGAAGCACCAGCAGCCATTGAAATGTTCATTAATGTTTAAGAACGTGAAAACGCCTCGTGAAGGTGACTGACCTTTGAAATGTTTTTGTGTTCGTTTATCACTTCTACAGCAAATCAGTCCCTGCTGAATGTATAAACTTTCAAAAGCAGATTGAAACATGTTTCACAGTTCTGTTACTGGTTTGTGTATTGTGCTTTATATTTATCAGTTGTGGCTAAATGTAAAGTTCTAATGTGTATTTATTGATGTACTTCTCTCTTATTTATTTGACTGGTGCTGGAAGGATTCATTGAATGTCAGGTGAAATCATAAAGCCTGCAGTATTATTCATTTCTGTGTGTGACAAACATTCATTCATCCTCCATGGATAATAACAGAATAAAGGTTTCCGTATTCACCAGCGGCGTTCTGTCATTGCTACAGCTGCAGTTGGTCTGCATATAATGTGCATATTAAAAAAAAGAAATCCAGCGCTTGATTTTGTAACAGTGTATGTAAATTCATAAGACAGAATTTATAAACCCATAATAGTATTATTTAACAGTGGTGATAATGATGATAGCAAACAAGAATTATTATTATAAATTAATTAAAAAGGCTTGAATACATTTTTTGTTAAATGTATAATAAAATAAAAAATTATAATAGTGGCAATTCTAATTATTATAGATCCGAAGTTCATTAAAAATTATTGGATTATAGAACTAATTATTATTATAGATCATAAATTCATTAAAAAGCATGTAGGTAAATTGTATTATATGAAAAAACAATCAAATGTCAGATGTTTTTATTTATTATGCATGGCTGACATTCAAATGAGAATATTTAATCCATGTATACACTTAAAAAAGTCAAAAGTCATATGTGAATACTTTGTATTTTACGTAACCTAAATATTACTGTGTGTGCGTGTCTGTCTCTGTGTGTGTGTGTGCGTGTACGCAGGATTTCACACCATGTTCCTTCTAGTCCTCTGTGTAATTACATTTTCATTCTTGCGTTGTACTGTATGTCGTGCAGGCGCTGAACCAATAAAGTGTTAAAAAGTAATTATTAGAGAATAGCAAAGTCAGCTCACAGCAGGTGTTGCCAGGGGAAAGGGCGTTCATTTGAGTGTGTGTGTGTCTCAGTAGGATCTCCTGAATACTGGCGCCAGCAGAGAATGCTTTTCATTACAGATACCTCCCTCTCTGTCTCTTTCTCTCTCTCTCACACACACACACACACACATATTTTACACACACACACACACTTACAGATTAAATGAGGTGTCAAAATACTCAACTCAGATTGACAGCTGACCCAGTGAACTGTATAACAAATGTTCTGCTGAATCCTGCACAGATATCTCACAATGCAAACAAGGACAAACCCACTCGTTTTTATTATCACTACTTTTACAATAATAGTAAAGTGATAAACTATGAAATACCAGAAATACATTTTTGGAAAACCTAAGTTCATTCTTAAATTGCATTGCTTTAAATTTGCATTGCATTGCTTATAAAGTAAAGTTAACACTATGTGAAGTTTACTGTATGTCCTTATGTTGCATTCTGGAATAATCTTACAGAATTGTTTCACTGAATGGAAAGAATGACTTATACTTGATTTGAACTGTAGTTCCTCATTACTATAACATAACTGTACTCATGTTACACAGCTCAGAAAGATTCTCACTGTGAAAACTCACTTTCTTTCTCAAAAGAGTGTATACGGTGCCACCTTCAGGTCACTTCACTGAGGCCTTACACACTTGAAATGGCACTGTATTAGCAGACGTGTTTGTGTTTTGTTTTCCTTGTGATTATTTTTTATTTATTTTTTGACATGGCTGTTTCTTCAATTAAGACATTTTTCTCACCCTGATATATTTTTTCTTGTTTAAAGAACAGTTCTCCTTTTCATTTTCTGTATTGTGCTTGTTTTATGATTTGTTTTTGGTTTGGTTTGACCATGACATTGTATTAAATTAACTTGATGTGGTATTTTATGAGCAGACATGAGAGTTTCAAAGTAAGTTTCTTGTTTTAACTCCCCTTTTTATTTCTTATATTTGTGCTTAATGCAAGAAACAAAGTGCATGGGCTAATACAAATACAAATATATTCTAGACAAATTCTCCGAAAACATCTATATATATTTAGAACAATAGTTTCTACTTTTCTGCACATAAATTCTGCAAAGGCAGTAGTCACATATGACAATCATGTGGTTTTGAAAGAGTAATTAAAATGAACCAAATACATTCGTTTTAATTTACTACACAACTACTAAGAGTATAAATGTACCCGTCCTGTGTGAATCTATGATTTAGTGAGGCTGTAAAAGCACTTTAAATTGAGAAGTGTTGACAGCTTCTGGTTTTTCGTTGACTTTCTGCTTCTATAAATGTTCAAACTGCGTAAAAAGTGTGTTCTCGTTTTAGCACTATGACAGGGAGTTTATTGCTGTTACACAAGAACCTCCTGACCCTTACAGGCCAAGAAAAAACTCTTCCATACGTCATTTACTTACCTAGTCCTCTGCGTTTGATCATTTGCCCTTCAAGTAAAGGCCATATTACAGTCATAAAGGGATCAATGAGAAATCAAGTGACTTACAGAGCATGACAGCTGGCAGGCCTGCCCAAGCGCCAGTCTACAGTGTGTGCGCTCTGTGTCTTTACTGAATGTAGGATCTGTTTTGAATGACTGTCTGAATGAATGTCTTTAGCTGCTTAAGGGCAGCGTTTAGTCCTTGATTTATTCGTTTAGGAACGGCTTGGCGTGGAATCATTTTCCAAACGTTGCAGTTTGCAGCAATTTACGCTTCAATGAGGGAGAAACCCACAGAAACAAATATTTGAGTGTGCTCCGTAATGAAATGGCTATATTTGTACAGATTAAATTGAGTAGAAGCCTGGCTACACAGATCCTTATATTAAACATCAGACTAGGACCGTCCTGAGGCCAGGAATAAAGAGCAAGTATGCAGTAATTGTGTCGGCCGTCTAACCTGCGGTCTATGATTTCTGTTTGATCTTTAGTTTGTGATGCTTATATTCAACAGAATCAATTTGTGATGGTTTTATGTAGTATAATGAATGTAGAGAAGGCTTGAGTCGCACTATAGTTTATTTATTTATTTGTTTGTTATTTCCTGGTGACTTCTTTTGTTCAATAACGATTTCATTTGAATTTTTATTCAGTTCTTAAACCAGTTGTCATGATTATAGTGTCACCCAGAATCACTGGAGCCATAACGTAATTTTCTTCTTAAAAAATGCAGAATTCAAGGACAAAATTAGAGGGTAAAAATGTTAATGACTTACAAATGGGTATGTATCAGGACTTCACATCCGCTCACAACCTGTCCCCAATCTCTAATCCAAATTTATAGCAATTACACACGTGGAGCAAATTCTTAGACGAGTAAATTAGAGGCAGTCTGAAGTCCGGGAGTCATGTGTAGTTACCGCATTCACTCTTTTTACATTGTGAGTAATAGATGCCAATGTACAGTCTCACAGACAGAGGAAGTTATTGTTATTGTATCAAAGCCTTAATTGCATGAACATGAACCATGTGTCTCATGGACAGAATGATTATATGAACAATACTGTGTAAGAGATATGACTCAGAAGACTTTTATTGTACAAGTTACCTTTTTCATTTCACAACATTAATTTTGCTTTTATTAAAAACAAAGCCAGTCAGAGCGAAAGCAGCACACTGCTGTGCAGATATTATAAAATGATGGTAACTTTTAGAAAGATATAGCATACTTAATGTATTTGTTTGTGTATCACCAGTGTTTATTTTTACTGTAGTATATTTCTAACTTCATTTATTTTTACTAACCGTTATTGGCCAGAAACATACTGTTTGTTTAAAACACTATACCATTCAAAAATGTGGAATAATTAAGATTTTAAATGTTTTTGAAAGTCTCTCCAAGGATGCATATTTGACTGTATTCAGCTTTACAATCAAAAGAATAAATAATGTTTTAAAAATCTGAAAATAAATAACATTCATTTTAAATTGTAAAAGTATTACACACTATTACTGTTTTGCTGTATTTTATATTAAATAAAAGCATCCTTGGTGAGCATAAGAGATTTCTGTAACACTTTAAGCCTTTATTTGCCTATAATGCATTATTAAAGTAGTATTAATGCTTTTATGCACCTTATAATGCATTGTACAATCTCATGAATAAGTATAACCACAGTTAATACATTATATCACTTAACAATTGATTGTTACACAATGCATTTTAAATTCAGTTATAATCATTTACAACAAGATATAATGTATTACAATGTGCATAATGAATAAATATAATGCATTATTCCTTTAATAACCTGTTATAATGTATTATACATAAAGTAGTGTTACCGAAACTTCTTTCAAAAACAATTAAAAAAATAGTAATTATTCTAAACTTTTGACTAATAATATATGTTACCCTCTTGTGACAACATGCCCCAATAGCGTGGGTAAGTAGTTGCAGGAGACACTGACAATTATATTTTTAGGATTTTCTCGTAAATGTAAACAATTATGAAGCATAAAACAATTAATGAAACACCATAAATACAGAATATATTTAGTAATAAATAAAAAAATAGCAGCATTTAAAACACGTGACAACTTGCCCCGGTATAAATTTAACATACTTGCTCCAGTCACCCCTATTTTTAATCAAAAATCTCCAATACTGAGTTTTTATAACTCTTTCTTGTTGTCTGAGACCAATTATTTAGTTTTTACCAACTTCTAAATGTTGTCCATTAGGTAATATTAACTCTTCATGAAGACCTGCAATGTCATAACCAACCCAGAGATAAGGTCACGAAGTCCCCTCTCATGATACTTCTTGGCCTCCATCATATCCATCACTTCCCAGACTCTCTCTCTTTGTCCTCCTCACACTCACACACACTCCATTCTTCTCTCTCGCTCGGTCTATTATGTCAGTGTCGCCGCAGTCATTGTTCCTCTGTGTTGAAGCTGAAGAAAGCTCGGGGAGTGTTTCAGATGCTGGCACCAGCTCTTGCCTACTCAGCGGGCTTGTGTGTATGTGTGATCGCCCTCTCCCGCTAAGAAACGCTGAGGACTCGCTGACAGCTCTATCACTCGTCCTCAATGGGGCGTAATTTGTGAGAGCCTGGCTGTGCAGGGGATGATGGGTAATTAAGAAGGTGAGTCAGGCCACTGAGGCCGAGCGTTGACAGCGTTTAGCCAACTGCAGTATAGTTCAGAGTGTCTCCAAGGGTCTGGCATACACAGATCATTCAAAGTGTCCCAAAACAAGATGTTTTAATGGACTGAGAAGAGCTCAGGAGCTCAGAAGAGAGTGACATGAATAACAATCTCAGCATTATTCAGCTTATAATATTAAATCATTGTTTACAGAGTTATATTAAATGTTTAATATCAGTTTGCCGTCTGTCATTGTGCTTTCATTGACATGCTTAAAACTAGAATGTCTGTATTTTTCACTGTAATTACATCATTGTGGCGGTGTTCAAATGAACTGATCATTCTGACATGATTAAGAGACTTCTTTCAGACTTTTATCTTGTTCGTCTTCAATGAGCTCAGTAGGTTCAGCTCTTGATTGTGACATCTGGTTGTCACTTTGAAAGTGTTAGATTTGTTTGTGAAACAAACCAGTGTCAAGTTATATTTTGAATGCTTAAGATGCCTTGTAAATTAAGTGCACAGGTGACTCCAATAAAATATAACTCAAAAGCAGCATGCATGTAAAATCCCTTTGACAGCAGACTATAAATTTAGCCAGTTTCTGGAAGCATTATTAATAAATCACAGTTGTCACTCTCACTCACACTCGTCTTTTAACATTGTTGTTCAGTTTGAGGCCCCAAAGTACTGTAATAATGCTTATTGTGTATTGTTATTCAATCACGGACATTCAGGGCATTTATTGGATGCAAGCCTTTGTTTGTTGATTTCTTGGCATGACCTCCTGTTTTCATCATGTACTGAAGCTTCGTCAGCACTGCCACTCCAACCAACTACAATCCGTTTATATTACTGTTTTAGTTATTTAGAAAATCTGTATTTATTTACTCACCCTGATATCATTCCAAACCCATAAGCTGTTTTAAAGAAGCTTAAAATAATAATAGAAAACAAGACAGACAAAAAAGCAATGAAACGTTTTCTGAAGTATGATATTTACGCTAGCTCTCAAGTCAAATATGGATTCGATAATGCAGAGATGTCAATTGTCATAACACTTGAAAATGTCCTTAGCTAACGCTACAAGAGTCCAATCGTGGAGCGAAGTTCATTCCTTCAAATTTTATTTAACCAACGACGGCAACGCTTTACAATAAGGTGACGTAGGCCTATGCATAAATTCATGCTTAATAACTAATGCACAGATAATCATGACACACACATTTAACTAACAACAATTAAATCTATGAATCATATATAATGTGTGTTAGTTGCTGATGTAGTAATCATTAATAAATGCTTAAGTTCTTCATAAGTTATACATTAACTCTTGCCCCCCGATTTCACAGACAAGGCTTAAACCTAGTCCCAGACTAAAGTGTAAGTCTGAGCTGTTTTAACTGGAAGAAACTTCCACCGACTGATCTTAAAATATATCAGTACCTTTGTTTTGTCTCAAGATGCACACCAGTAATGTTTTTTTCGAAGGCACATTAATAAAAATTACTTACATTTCCTAATTAAACACTGGCCAAATCCGGGCTTAGTCTAAGCCCCATCTGTGAAACCAAGCTTTGTTGATTATCTGTGCATTAGTTAAGCATGAATTAATGCACATTTGTGCACCTGTATTGTAAAGTGTTACCAAAAAAATCAAGTCAGTCCTCATACAAAGTCATTGTAGCATAAAGCTTAACATACGTGCTCATTATAAACTAATGTTGTTGTAAGACAAAGAGCTGATTGGAATTTGTGTTTTCAGTTCCAGAAAAAAACTGCATATGGACTGGAATGTCATGAGAGAGTAATGACAGAAATTTCGTTTTTTGTTAGTGAACTATGCTGACATAAGATATGATCTTTTTGGTGCATGTACCATCAACTCACATCTGTAGATTGAAAGTCATCAGAAAAGAAAATACCAAAATGTTCCTTTTTCCATGGTGAACTAATTTATTCACATTAAATCCGAAGCAGTGGCTCTCTTCCAATATGCCTTTCCTTCTCTCAGTTCATCTATCTATGCCACGCTCATGGGCCGACAGCAGGGGAAAGAGAGAGAAAGAAAGATATGAACGTCTCTCTCTAATTGATAAAGCCATAATATGAGCCATTTCTCTACCATCTGCTAATTAGAAACATGAAGGGGAAGAGATTGGATGTCTGGAGACGGGGTCTGCCGTCTGAGGGGGTCTTTGATCTTCTGACTTGTCTGCCATGCTGTTTTCCTTCAAGCTTTCCTGCACGGCTTGAGCAGACTGCGGTCTCCACTCTTGGGGATAGGAGCACTAATGGATCGCTTGAAGAGACCTTTTGCTTTACGACTGGGGCTAAGCAGTATCAGCTGGTCTGAGGCCAGTGGCTGCACAGTTCATGAAGTGCTTTGTCAGATAACCCCACTGGGAATAACAGTTGGCCTTCACCAGAACCAGGCATGCCAGGGTCGGAGAAAAAAAAAACATCAAGCCACTTTTGAATGGTCTGAAATTCCAAAACACACCATGGAATTCTAGAAGTCTGGGAGAACGTATCCAAAATCACTGAAATGCAAGTAAATTTCCGCTGCCGGGTCTCTTTGCATTACATTCGTGTGACGGGTGTGATTGTTGATTATGTGTGACCACGCGGCGTTCCGTCGAATCATTTTGATGAGGACAATCAAAGAATAATGACCCAGCTGTTTTTAATATAAAGCCTAATCCTCCCGTCCTCAACAATCTAATGCAATCATGTTGCGCTGAATGAGGCTAATAATAAAATTGATTTGAATGTTGTTTAGAGACAAGGCATGTCAATTACGCAGCATTTAGTTCATGTGTGACATTTTGAGAAAGACATAGAATGAGCCATTTGTATTAAAATAAAATGTAAAGTTGGGGGTCATCAGAACCGCTTTTTTTTGACGGAGTCGTAAATATATCCAATAGCATGTGTTTCAAATTGCCCATTGGTTATGGATTGCTTTACGAGAGCTGCTTGTTAGTGGCCCAGTGGCTTTAGCCTCTGTTGATTTACCCCCAGGGATCCAGGGGTCAATTAGTCAGACACACAAAGGATCCTGTTCTTTAGATGCTTGGCTTTCCTCTCCAATCTCAGAGCAGTTTCGGAGGAGGATAGCAGGGTTTGTGCAGGAGACTCTGGTTCCAGAACAGCCCATTATCTTTCTTGATTCTTGCTGCTGTTATGAGAGCAAGCTTGTCATGGCCTTGATGTAAAGCATAAGAGTCTCGGTCCACATTGCTGAAATAATTCTATATTATAGAAGGGGGCTAGTTGTCACATAGGCATTCTATATTAGCAAACTCAATAATTGTTGGGTAAAAGTTATACTTAGTTGCATAGAAAACTCTTTCAAGGGTAAATGATGCTTAAATTTATATTTTTGGGAAAAACATATTTTATGTTTGCTGTGGAAGCCTCTTTCTGTCTCTGCATAATGTCTGTGAGATATAAAGTTTAAACTAAGAAGTGACATTGTGAGATATGATATTAAAATGATGTGAAACTAATTCGCACTTGTGATAAAGTCCCATTTTGAGGTATAGACTAAAGTTGGGTAAGATATAAAGTTTAAATAGATAAAAAGGCAATTGTGATATTTTAAAATAGGGTGGGGGAGTCACATTGTGAGATATGTAAATCACAATTATGAAGAACAGAAGAAGTGACACTGGGAGATTTAAAGTTTGAATAAAATCTAATTAAATAAAAATTGAAGTTTAAAATAAGAATTTACATAAAATAAATTATGCTTTAGGGACTAAAGTCACAACTGTGAGATATAAAAAATAAAAAATAATAAGTGCTGGGATAGAAACAGCACCCATAGCATGTAAGCGTATGTGTATTTAAAATGTTTTGTTTCTTTTTGAGCTCTAAAATAATTCTATGGAAAGTTAACTTTGTCTCAGCTCACCTCAGGAGGCCCAGCTAAAACCTTAGATAGAAATCTTTGCATTGGCTCACAGAAAGTGTGTTTATTTACTTGCGTATTGTGTTATTTATGTCTTTACAACCTCATCAGTACTCACTGCACTCACATCTGGCAGTTAATTTTACTTTTACACCTCTGTTTACACGTCATTACTGTCTATAATGCAGCCATGGGGGACGTTAAAAACCTGTGATGAATGGAAAAGACATTTTAGCCCTACTGTCAAAGTTACCCTAAAGTCAGGTTTCAGATTTCAAAATTAGATTTCTGGTCTGGTTTTATTTTAAAATGCTGTTATTCTTCTGTGCCCTGTTGTAATTGCATGCTCTGACTACTGCATATAAAAACTGCCTTTTACCAGAAAATGAATGCTCTGAGATAATTACATTTAAACAAATGTAACTGTATTAGTTCACTGTTGTAGCATAAGCTCATATTGTTTCTTTGTTGTTGTCTCCGTGTTTTATTGCCACAGAAGTACTGTAATAAGTGAAGACATTTGTGGCCATGATGGTTTTTTTAGGGGGGTTTGCAAAGAAAATATGACTTTTGGCATCAGTTATTATGCTAAATTAATGTGGTAGTCTACAGAGAAATGACAAATCGGCATGTTGTGGAAAATAACCAATGTTTTTGTGTTCGCCCACCGCACTGAAAATGTGATTTACTATTAAATGACAGATTTAAAGATCTATACATATAACACATTCATCCTATAAGAATAATTGATATTTCAAAACAAAAATAGCAGAACTGACTGCATATGCAGTATTATTGAACCATATCCCTGTGCTGAAGACACAGTTTGAGAGAATAAAAGTAGGATGAGCTCCATATAAACTCAAACAACATGATTATGGGCTTGAAGTACCCACAGACAATAGAGCAGACCAAACACCCCCAGCTCCTATTGTTCTGTGTGTTTATATTGTGTTCAGGCCCAAGAGAAGTAATTACTTCTACTGAAGAAAAACGCTGTTCTCTAAACAAGGAATGAGAGAAAGTATTTTAAAAGTCTTGGGAAATCCCCCAGTGGAGAGAAAATACAATTATATTGCCAGAGAGAGAGAGATATTTGTCATATCAAAATATCTCATTTTAAGTTATAGGCGTATCAATTTTATTTCTATTTACAATTAAAATTAGTTTGTCATAAAGAAAGTATTTTTTGTAAGAATTATAGCAAATTTGAGCATATTTCAGGAAGTTGTTTAACTAAAGATAAAAAAGTTTGTCATCATTTACAGAAACATGCTTTTATTTCTTTCATTGAACAGCATCATTATTATATTACCATTGATGTAAAATCAGGATAAGCGTATATGATATTTTCATAGCAGACTTAAATTTCCTTGAATCATCTGGGTACTGTAGACTTTAATTGTCAAGAAAAGATTTGCGTAAATATTCAGTTTAACATTGTGTTCCATGGAAAAAGAAAGTCATACGGTTTAGTTAAATGACATGAGGATGAATACATAACGACATAATTTTTATTTTTTGTGTAAACTATACGTATTTAAAACACAGCAGACCTTTGATGTTCTCTGACATCAAGAATTGAATTGATTCGCTCTTATTGCGAAGCTTTTGGGGTCTTATTTCAGTCGTAAATCATTATCAGGCTTTCCCAAAAATCATCAAGAACGCTTCATTGTTCTTCTCCCAGGGATTCTTTCAGTTTTCTTCAGGGTAAATCCTATGGACTTTAAAGCCTTTCCAGTGAATTACAAAGACATACCATCACCAAAAAAAAGAAAGGAAAAAGAAAGTTCTGACAGGGTCAAAGAGGAGGCTTGTTAGGGGGTTTGCCCTTCTGCATCCAGGATTTTAAGGGATGAAGACCGTTTGGTTAGCTTAAGTCTAATGCACACAGTCAGAAAAAAGAAGAAGGATTGGCTTCATACACCCCAGAAAACAGAACCAGACAAGACTTAAATACTTCATGTTTGTTTATCATCTGAAAAACTTTGATGGATTCTGTAAAAAGAAACAGCACGATGAAGATGCGCAATGGAGGCACATCTAAATTACTTTTTATTACAACATCATGTGGTCATTTGAGAGTTGTAGTATAATCAACATCGTTTGTTTACTATAGTGCTTGTAGTACTGAATGTCAGATCAGGGGCCTGTTTCATAAATCAAGTTTACCAAATAAGCCAGGCTTATTTCAGTTAGTCTGATTTATTTTGAACCAAATCAACTGACGGTAAGTCAGACTAACTGAAACAGGCCCCAGGATGCATCAATTGCATACAAACTTAAAGAGTTTGTGGACAAACACACACACATGTACTGTGTACAAGCTTCAAAAGTATCATAAAATCAATTATATGGCACTCTATTCCAAATCTTGCTTCAAAAAAGAAATGTATATTTATTTAGTGAGCAGATGCTGTTGTCCAAAGCAACTTACAAAAGAGGATACTCATATAAGCAATTATTATACAGCAATTATTACTGGATCAGTGAGTCATTTGAAAAAGATCCGATTGAAAGGAATCAATTTATGATTCAGACATCGCTACTCGGTTATGAATTATGATTCTCAATAATGCAGTCAACAATTTTATGGCATGTTTGACATCTTTCATTATATTAAAAAGAGTGGACTGGATACTCCAGAGGAAAAAAAAGTCATAAAGTTTATAATTATCTTAATGATTTACTTCTGTTCATTAAAATGGACAACTGGTTCTTGAACTGACGAGTCTGATGCACATTAACACGCATTGCATGCATAAATAAGTCCTATCAAATGGCTTGTTTAGCAGCACACCTTACACATAAAAACAGCCCTACAGCAGTTTCATTAGGGTCACTAGGTTCTTCATTTACAATAATTGGGGCGCTGAGGGTATTTTGCGTTTATATTTGTACGGATAATAGCAACGAGTCAACTGCTCGAGGGGAGTCTGTGCT
This sequence comes from Gymnocypris eckloni scoliostomus, assembly GCA_027564155.1. NCBI lineage: Eukaryota > Metazoa > Chordata > Actinopteri > Cypriniformes > Cyprinidae > Gymnocypris > Gymnocypris eckloni. Next base: position 31,134,078 of record CM050416.1, read on the forward strand.
GTTTTATTGAATGAGGACCGGTTTCCAAATCCCAGTCCTAGTCAACAAAAGTCAAACAGCAACAGTGGTGAGCTTTAAAGAGCAACTTCTTCAACAAGTTTATCCAGTTCGATTTAGTTGTGCAATTACTTTGCAGTACAATCATTTGGCTCATATCAGAGGTATTTGTTTCCAAGTTCTGTGGTTGCTCTTGTTAATGTTTGTGACTGGGAGTCGAGCGGGAGAAGCCGGTTCCAAATCAGCGTGGAAGAGCAACTTCTCCTGGAGCTAATTACGAGGAGGCCGTTTTCTCATTTATTTGACCCAACATCATGATGCAATTTGGTTTTATCACCGACGGAATACTTATAGAGCGGCTGTACGATTTCCTGCAACAAACACGTGTGTTGTGCCATTAGAGTGAGTGATTTCTCACCAGTTGCCAGTCGTGCACAAGTTCCCTCATTGCTGGGAAAAAAACAACCGCTAATGGAAATGTTGAGCTAAAAAGTCTCAGTTATTTAGCCTTGTTGTGGGTTTATTGCTTTTCCGTGTTGTACCTATGGATGACATGTAATGCAGATAAATCGTCGAAAGTAAAAGAAACATGCATTTACGTAACCTAGGAATGTTTCCATGAAGCAGCCTGAACTGATGACTGATAAAGGGCTGTTTGTGTTCATAGACATTCACATGAACAGATGCAAATCAAACCCAAAAAATGAACAGGCCATAATTAAACAGGAAGTTTCGATGCCATACTAAAAATATTTTGGGTTCTCCGAAGAACCTTTCAGTGAACATACACTATATTGCCAAAAGTATTGGGTCACCCCTTATAATGAAAGGTTTGACTACTTTAGTCATTTCCATGAGTACAAATCTTAATGTTTAAGCATATAATGATATTCTAGGGAATTGTGTGCTTCTAATTTTATAGCAACAGTTTGGACAGGAGCCGTTTCTATTCTAACATGACAGTGTCTCTTTATATAAGAGAAATGATGATTCAGTCAGTGTGGAAGAACTTGTCTGGTCTGCAGAAAGCCAGCTGAACACTTCTGGTGTGACTTTAAATGCAGACCTTGAGCCAAAAACTCATCACCAAACACCAATGACTTGTACATTCATTATATGGACAAAAGTACTGGAACACCCTTCTTTAGAAGAGAAAAAGGCACTTTCAAACTGTGGCAGCAAAGATGGAAACATAATTTGTGTACTTAAAATTGTATTTCCACCTCTGTTGCAACTGTTTTGAAGTGTATGAAATGACTGAATCCATATGTACAAGTCATTGGTGTTTGGTGATGAATTTTTGGCTCAAGGTCTGCATTTAAAGTCACACCAGAAGTGTTCAGCTGGGATTAGGACTTGTCTTTCTACAGACCAGTCAAGTTCTTCCACACTGACTGAATCATCATTTCTCTTTGATCCTTGTCTTATACACAGAGACACTGTCATGTTAGAATAGAAAAGGGTTCTGTTCAAACTGTTGCTATAAAATTTGAAGCACACAATTCCCTAGAATATCATTATATGCTTAAACATTAAGATTTATACTCATGGAAATTATTAAAGTAGTCAAACCTTTCATTAGAAGGGGGTGACCCAATACTTTTAGCAATATAGTGTATCTTAAAATAACAAAAATTTTCTCAATGTGAAGAACATTTGTAAGCTCTAAAAAGCTTTTTCACTATAAACAACTCTTTGCGCAATGGACATTTTCCATAGATATTAAAGGTTCTTTGTGAAACCATGGATGCCAAAGAACTTTTATTTTTAAGAGCGTGAAGAAAATCTGAATGATCTAAAGAAGAAACCTTTTGTGAAATGTAAGGGTTCCATTTGATATTTAGGGTTCTTCATAGAACCACCAATGGCATTTAAGAATCTTTACTTTTAAGAAAACTGAAGAACATTTGAATAATCTGAAGAACCTTTATCCACTAAAAATAACCTATTGTGGAATGGAAAGGTTTCATTTTAAGGTTCTTTATGGAACCATTTGTGGCATTAATGAACCTTTATTTTTTAAGAGTGTAAAGAACATTTGATTCATCTAAATAACTTTTTTTTAAATAAAGAATCTTTTGTGGAATGGAAAGGTTCCGTGGATGTTAAAGTTTTTTCATGGAAGCATAGATGCCAATATTTTTAAGAGTTTCGTTTATTATGAAACCCAGAGTTTGCTCTTATAAAGTTCAAGTGAGCCCACCAAGTTCCTCAGGCTTCAATACTAGACACGCAAGCATAGGAGTCTACCTCTGTGGAGAAGCATATTATTGTAAAATCCCAAGTGCCCTGGGACATCCATTAAGTAAATTCAAAGCTAACCCACCACGACTCCAGCCAGCTTGACCCTCTTTGGATCCTCCGAGTTAAATAATACAAGCTATTTCAACACAGGAGATCAAGAAGATATGTGCCCAGCAAGAAGCCTAGTTTTGCGTAAAGTACCCTGCGTTGGAATGATATTAGATAAATCAGATCAAAATTACATTACTGAGCTCTTTATGGAGCTGTGAAAAAAACATCGCCCACAGGTATGTTGCTTGGCCTCGTAATTCGCTCCAGAATCGTTACCATCTGGCCTGACATTGGGGAATGCTTCTCTCTTAAAAACCTCAAAGCAAATGATACAAGGAAAATGCCATGTTCATAACCTGGTTTAGTGTTGCTGGATGCTTACACACACACACACAAGGGCTCACGGGCTCTCGGGAATAGCGAGGCTGAGATAATGCCGCTTTCTGGCATTTGGGTTGAAGGGATCTTTGTGGAGCCAGGACTCTTTTCTGCATTAGATGTTGCTGCTCATATTAATTAAAATAAGCAAAGGCTGCTCTACTATCAGCTCATGTCCATGTATGAGTGAGCCTGTAATTACTTTACAGTAAATCCTCTTGAAATCTTCAAGATGTAACCGTAAGCCCACCAGACCACCAGAGACACCCACACAGCCAAAGGATGGCTAAAAAGTGAATACATGAACAAATCAATCAGCAAAACAGCTAAAGATGCTCTCCTGAAATTAATTGCAATGAGCAGCATCCATGATGGTGATTATGTGAGAAAAACATTTCTTATAATTGTATTTCACAATATAAAGAACAATATTGATAGAAAAAATAACAATATATATATATTTATATATGCAAAAAAAAATTATAGAAATGTATAAGCAACGTAACTGATACATCCTTAAATGATGATGTTTTAAATGTTATTTAATTAATATTTTTAACTATCAATTGTATTTTATTTATAAAGTATAATTTTGATATGAAATTACACACATATGCAAATACACACATATAAATATATAACAAAATGTAAAAAAATATTTAGCTGATACCACCAAAATGATTATCATTTTGAAATTATATTCATGAATGGATAGCTGAAAAGTATTATTTGTTATTATTCATTTCAAAATATTTTTTTTAGTTCTTTTTACAATGCAATGTGTTTAAAATAGATTCATGAAGCATTAGGAAAAAATAAAATAGTGGATTCACACCTAATAAGCCTGCTGAAAAATTTTTTTTTATAATTTCCTAATTAACACAGAAAAAGCATATATTTTCATAATTACAGGTAAGAACATGACAGAAAACCATTTTTTCCTCAGTTTAATGGATGCACTCTATGCCAATGAGCTATATACACGACTGTGTAAAGGTTTGGGTAATATTTATATGTTTATTTACTTGGGAAATAAATAATACTTCTATTCAACAAGCATGTATTAAATTGATCAAGAGTCACAGACATATAAAATATTAAATATGATTTCAAATAAATGCTGTTCTGAACCTTCTATTCATCAAAGAATCCTGAAAAATGTATCATGTCTTCTACAGAAATTGTATTTAATTTTGCCAATTTAATAAAAAAAAAATGTATCTATTACATGTGAACAAAATTACAAAGTAACAATTACATTTAATTTAATTCATATATTTATATATATATAATATAATAAGATATATATAAGAGCTGTCAAATTATTAAATTACATCCAAAATAAAAGTTTTGTTTATGTATTATGTGTGTACTGTGTATATTTGTTATGTGTATATAAATGCACACAGATACATGTATATATTTAAGAAAATATGTTATGTTTACATATTAAATATATTAATATAAATATATTATATTTGGATGCAACTAATCGTGATTAATAATTTGACAGCACTAATATAAATGTATAAAGGCTGAATCTAATGCTAAAGAGCATCACTGACCTGTCCGCACACATAAGGAGCCATTGAGCGAGCAGTGAGAGCACCTGAAGGTTCACCAGGAGCCCCCGCCGTCCCGTCGCCCCCACACCCGCCACCGTACGAGAAAAAGCTGTTGTTAATAAAACTTTAAAAGACTAGGATGAAAAGGAGGAGAAATTGAGCAGCCCGGGCTGTATTATTTCTTCTCTGTGAGGGAGCTGCCCTCTCGCTGGGCAGGCCGGCAGTGTCAACCCTTCGGGGAGGGAGGCGTGAGGACGGGACAGGGATGGGACGGGTATTTGACCATGGCCGCCCCCGGGGCAAAGCAAATCATTTGCTTCTCAAAGGCTTCAAAGAGAGGCAATTACACTTAAGTAACCGTATGAATAGATTGTCTTGCCGGGGAGCATTGAGAGAGGAAAAACAGAGAAGTGCTTTGAGGAAGATACCACACCTCATACAAACATGTTGCACCAAACCAGCCCGGTAACTGTCTGTAATTTCCCAGCCGATGGAATAATTAACTATTAAGAGCATCATACACATTCAGCACGGTGCTTTGCGAGAAAACACTACCCACAAAGTCAGTCGCCGTTGATTTCGAGAGAGAGAGATTATTAGAGAGTCCTTTGAGTCTTACCTCACCTGCAGAGAGAGGACTATAGAGTTTAGTGGGCAAATAGAGATCACAGCAGCTGCCAGAGCTGTTAGCCAAAGCGCCCTACGGAGAGGAAGAAAAGAGGATGCGAGGCCTTTCAGTTCACCGCCACTTAGTAACAGCAGCCTTGTGGAAAAGCTTGCGGAATGGGAAAGACAAATCCCTGTGCAACTAAATATTAGAGCTCTCTTTCTTACGCCATTATGCATGGGGCTGATAGCGAACGTCAAATGCATGGGACAAAACAAGAGCAGTGGCTAATATATAGCCGTGTGGACAGACAGGACACAGAAATGAATGTCTCAGCGGGGAAAATCTATTAGAATGCAGATATCAGCATAAAGGGTCATGCATGGCAGATGCGGAGCGGTAAAACTTTAGGAACGCTCGCGGACAAAGGAAATTTGTAGTGTGAGAACAGTGTGACAGGCCACTTCGGCATAATGAGATAATTATTTGTTTGGAGTCTGAAGGTGCTTGGTAGGTTTGTTATGAATAATAATTACCTAAGCAAATAGAGAAAGAATAAGTATTTTATGAACAAGTGAGGACATGACAAAACAAGTCATGGTGTGTCATTTTTCAGTTTAACGGATGTACGTATTGGCTCAGTTTCAAAACTTTGTAGACTAAATGTTTTTATAAATTAATACTTTTTATTCATCAAGAATGCATTGAATTGATCACGAATGGCATAACTGATCTTATTTATTTTAAACAAAGAATCCTTTCCACAAAAATATTAAGCAGCAAAACCATTTTCAACATTGATAATAAAATTCAGCTTTGCCATCATGGAATAAATTACCTTTTAAAATATATGAAATAGAAAACAGCTATTTTAATCTATAACAGTATTTCACAATATTACTGTTTTTACTGTATTTGTATTAAATAAATGCAGCTTTGGTGAGCAAAACATATTTGGTGTACAAACTATTTGACTCATAAATTGCAAATACATTTAGAAAATAACCATAAAGAAACTCCTAGTAATACATCGAAGAAAAAAGGAAACTGAAAAAGTATTTTTGTAGAACAGAATTCAATCATCTTTGTTTTATTTACAACACAAAATATTTTTACAGCATTAGTGTGTGTGTGTGTGTGTGCTGTGTCTGTGTCTGTGTCTGTGTCTGTGTGTGTGTGTGTGTGTGTCTGTGTGTGTGTGTGTGTGTGTGTGTGTGTGTGTGTGTGTGTGTGTGTGTGTGTGTGTGTCTGTGTCTGTGTGTCTCTGTGTCTGTGTGTCTGTGTGTGTCTGTGTGTCTGTGTGTGTCTGTGTGTGTCTGTGTGTGTGTGTGTAATCCGCCTTAAAGATTATATTATATGAGAGCTCACTAGGTTTTGTTTAGAAACTTGATAGAAAATATCGCCCTGTTTTTTGTTTATCCACACAGTAGCACCACTTCAGCCACTCTGCAGCTTCATCGATGTGAAAGCAGTCATCAATGGTCTAATCTCTTCATCAATTCCTCATAGCTACTGCTAATTACCCAACTCTTGATAACAGACCTCAGAAGAGCCTTTGAAATGCAACAAGTCAATTACCTGTAAGGTGGATTAATGTAAGCTTACTGGCCCTGTGATCTTCCTCTCGACCCTCCCCTCCCTCTCCTCCTCATTCTCCTCACACAGCAAGGCACACATCCCTGTAAGGCATTACCCACGCATCTCATTTACATCGCCCTGCAGACAATTATCACACTCAGAAAAGTGCAATTGTGTTTTCTACCTCATTAAGCAATAGAACAACAAAGCCCCGAGTTCCCTCTTCCCTTCGCTCAATGTTAGCCTCTTTTTCCCGCACACCGTCTGTCCGAGAGAGGTGGAAGAAAAAAGTCAAACAGAGAGGAAAGCCTTTAGAGACATGAGTGCATATACTGTAAAATATGTATTTATTTAAGTATTTCATTTCCAATTTATTTCATTTCCAACATCCTGTTTTTTTATTATTCAATTTAAATAACTTGTTTAAAATACTTTTATAAATATATTAATTCATTGTTTATTATTTATTATTAAATTCTTTCTTTTTTCATTTAAAAATAAATTCAATTCAATACTTTATCAAATAATAACTATATATATATATATATATATATAGCTATTATTTATAATTTTTGTAATGTATTCTTTACTTGTATCTTTTAATTCCCCATAGTTTTTCATGTTTAAATTAAAATAAATATAATAATTTTTATATATTTTTAATGTTTTATCATTTTTAGGATTTATTCTTTGCCTCACTTTTAATTCCCCCAGATTTGTTTAACTTTTAGATTACAATATTTGTATTGTTTTAGAATATATTAATGTATTTTTAGTTTGTATTATTTATTTATCTTATTTTGTATTCCCCCAGAGGGTTTTAATTATTCAATTAGAATAAATGATTTATTTAAAATAAATGAATAGTTAATATTTTTATTATAATATTTTTTATTATATCAGTTTTATTATTTATTTATTATCTCATTTTTAATTCCCACAAAGACTTGTCCAAGTTATTAAATTAAATAACATTTAGATTTAGATTTTACTATATTTATTTATCTTTACAGTGATATTTTGCACATATTTTTTAACTCTAACTGAGAAAACAAATATGATGTTTAGATGCAGCGGCTAGAAATTCCTCACTCAAGCAAACTAACAGAGAAACTTTGTATTTGTCTTTTGTCCAAATCCTAAGAACAACTTTTCCCAAGGTCTTTGGCCTCTAATAAACTAATAAAATAAACTAGGTTCTGGATGGAAGCCGATCTTTCATACTAATCTAGAAACAGCTTCTATCTCATTCTCACCTGATTCAGAAATCAAACTGTTGACCGAACAGAAACTAGAAAACTGCTCTAGGATCAGCGCAGACACTGTGAAACAGACATCTGCCCAGAGACAGCGGCTCCGACCTCCTGCCTCGTGTCCTGTGAACGTTGTTAAAAGCTCAGCGCTCCCTCTCTATTCTCATTGAGAGAGACCAAAGAGTGTTTATTCAAAGAGTCATTTCAAGCCACCGGCCCCCTGGTGCCTGGCTTTTTCATGGTAAAACTTTCAAATTGTAATCTCAGGAGAACCAAGCACACATATTTGTTCATGCCTGATCTCCCACATAATCAAATGACACCAGATGGCAAGCCGAAATAGATGCCAGTGGACCCATAAAAAAGGAAAATAAAATGCCATCATAAGAATACCGAAGAATATAAAAAGTAATTTTACGAGCCCCTAAAAACACTCAACCCTCAGAAGGTTTCAGATTTTCAGCCCTAAAGCAATTCCTCCTACCTCTAACTAAGACTTTCAAATCAGTAACATTGAACAAAGCTTTTTAAATGAGTAAAACATAAGATGTATCAAATCTCCTCTCATGTTCCACAGGTTTGAGGTTATCCTCAACTCACAAAGATCCACTTTCTGTCACGCCTTCTTTAACAAGACATTCACGAATACTCGCACGTAACAACTTGAGACTGAATTCATATGCAAATCACGTTATTTGACTGGAAAAACACTGTATTAGTTCATGATGAAGTCCAAATGCGTTGATACTATTGTCAATTTTTGCGGTCACATAACCATAACTCAAAATGTATTTATTAGTGGCATGAACTGTGAAGCGTATTAAGAAGATTTAGGTCAATTTGTATATTCAGCTGTGCCACAAATAAGCACAGTCTCGTATTGCAATCTTACTCAAGATACAGCCAAAAGAAAAATACCCACTCCAAGCCCTTCCAAGTGCTGGAATGCATACAATAGCCCGCGGTTTGAGATGTGACCCCAGCAGTTAAAGCGTAATTTAGGCAGCTGCGGGAGTCTTCATGAGAAATAACAGTGCATCTTTGGCCACTAACTACTTATGAAAGTGTGGAGACATTCCTGGTTAGTATGAGTGACCATGGAGTCGCCACAGTGCGTGCTTGTACACACACACATATAACTATTCATGGTTGATTGGTGTAAATATAGAACAGTCACAGTAGCATTCACAAACCTAGACACTTGTAGGGCTCTGTTCCAAAACCTAATGAGCTGCCTACGTAGGCAACATCCTCCTAAATCAGAAAAAACAAAACCTCATAATCCTACAGTACTCTACGCATAAAAAGCACAACACACACAAATATCGAGAAAAATATTTGAATGTGATACTGCTAAATGTGTGATAACTATAAAGTTTTGATAATCGTTTAATAATCATCACACAATTGATGATAAATAACTTTGCCTCCGGAATTTGTGCGGAATGTGACGCACCTTAATTTTGTGAGAACAAAGTGCAACATTTGGGTTCTGGAAGTAAAAACTCCACTAGTTTCCTCCAAAGGAAAATGTATTTTAAACAATAACTGATAAACATTTAAAGACAGGCCTGTTGTGAGGTTTTTAACTGATTTGTGCTTTTGTTGAACCTATCTGTTTGCATTAATTCAGCTTACTTTTAAAATAATCATAGAATTTCACAATAGAATCTGATGAAAAACTACATTACCCATGATGCTGTGCATAAATTTCTACCAATCAGACAGTCACAGCATCCATATTAAATGCATATTTTGTCACAAAATTTAAAATATATTATTTATATACATCTAACGACTTTAAATTAATAGTTTTATATTTCCCATTGTTTTTAATTTGATTAATCTCATTCACAGTGCTTTATGGGATTGTAGTTTGCAGTCTCTTATCTTTGTCTTTTTGTCTGATTGTCAAGTACGTTTTTGCTTTAAATTAAAGTTTGTAATGTTGTTAGGGTTGATTTGCTTCATGGCTTACAATGCTTTAATTAAGTGTTTTTTGTTTTTCAATGGGAAAAGTGAATGACTTAAATGCACTCTGTTGGGAAGTTCACACCACAATTATATTGTTAACGCCACAGAGGAACATCATTGGAATCACTTTCCGAACTATTTTTTTCTAGCTGATGCACAGTAAAAACATTGACAGCCAATCAGAATCCACTCAACTTCAAAGCATTTAAAGCAGCAGATGATTAAACTGCAGCAAGTGCTTATGATAAACAGAATTTGTTCTGTGTTGGATGCTAATATTATTGTTATAGTTATATTTTATTGTTATCATTTTTGGTGTGAAAAGGGCATAAATCAAGTTGTTCAAAAGAACTGTTGCATAGTAGAACAACTTAAAATATTCTCTCTCTGTGGGCAGCTTACAACGTTTTAGAAAAAAGCCACAGTTTATTTGTTATTCTCTCAGAAGGATTTTTAAAACTAATTTAATTTAAGAATATTAAACAACCTGAAGGAAACTTGTCAAGTCCACTGTCAATGAACAACGCCGCCTGTCTTACACTGACACTTCCAACACGCATTGAACACAAAGAGTTTTGTTGCAGAAAATAATAGATCTATCACATAGTGGGATTAAACCTTTGTTGAGACACTACTGTAATGGGCAGAATACGCCCAGTGCATTCAGCGCTGGACAAATATAACCCCCCCTCATCTGTCATCGGTTTCATAACAGTGTCAGCTATTCCCCAGTGTTAAACTCCTTATCTCCCTTTTCTAGCATTAGTCACGGCCTCTGCCACAACTTGTGTAACAGTCTGCCTCTTGAGCTCATGTGTGTGTTATTCACTGGAAATTATAAGTCGCTTTGGTAAGAATGCATCTGTGAAGAACGTAAACACAGGCATCAATGGCACCAGGAGAACACTGTAAAGAACAAGGAGCTGAGACATAAGGTTTGTTACATACATTTCAATGTATTTTGTTTACACTACTTACCAAAGCAAGAAAATACGATTAAATATGTTTTATTAAATATAATATCTTTGTAATAAAAAATATATTAAAAAATAGTCAAATTAAAATGATTTTTTAAAACAAATATATAGTTTAATCTTAATTTTTTTTTTCTTATATATATATATATATATATATATATATATATATATATATATATATATATATATATATATATATATATAAAACATATGGCACACACTGTAAGGTGCCTTGAAGAAGTTATGCAATAGGTCATGTCATTTTTCAGTAAAGCTATGAGGAGGGGGTTAATAATTATTAAATATTATGATAGTAGAATTATTTTTTTAAATACAAAGCTTTAACTTTTAAAGATTAAACATAGAAAAGGAAAGAACTGTCTAATTAACCCAATAGTCAAGGCTGAATGATTAGTCAGAACGGATGCATGCATGAACGCATAAATACTCAAACAGACAGAGAATTCCTGGAATGTCAAGCACACAATGACCAACATTTAAAGTGTGCTGCTCTGATGCTGCTAAGTTTGACTTGGCCTCTGGTTTTATGAACTGACTGAGTGGTTTCAACCAAGCTTGAAAATGATTGGAAGTGACTCCATGTGAAAAGAGCCGTTATTGGCTATATGAAATATACAGCCTACAAAAGCCCAGCCTTCAGAGGGCAAATCTGCTATATAGAGTCTGCTGACAGAAACCACGTCCTTTTGTTGTAATGATGATGATTCTGATGAGTATGTATTTGTTTGCAATTGTGAGTGGTGCGAAGGACAGTAAGCTTACTGAAGCTTGGGCTATACTGCATCTATCTATCTATCTATCATCTATCTATGGAGATTAGATTGCACGTTTCATTCAGGTTACATCAGCAGCATCTCTCCTACATCCAATTAGATTAAGTTAAGGCTTCAGTTTTGTCCTCATCTGTTCTTTCCAAACGAGTCTTAAATTACAAAAGTGAGTCGACTCAATCAGGTTCACATAAACTATCTTCATTAAAGCTATTAAAACGTGTTGGTAACAGATCTTCCGTGATCGTTTCAATTATGTATCGTTTAGATTGGCTGAGTTTCGTGCAGGGGGGGCTTGGGGATACCAGTGAGTTTGATTTGATACCCACCATGACAGATCTGAAAGGGCCAAATCGGTTCAAGGTGCCGCCAAGAACGAACAATGAAATCAGTCAGTTGGAACGAGCGAATTGAATTTACCTCGTCCGAAAAATGGTCAAGAATATTTATATAGACCTTTCAAATAATTAATTTAATATATATTAATATTAACACAACAACAACAACATTTTTTTTGTGTGTAGGCTACGCATGCATTCACGTGCTCTTTTGTTGTTTTGGAAAGAGAAGTGAGTCTCAAACTTATTAAAAATGTTCGTTCACTCTCTCAATAGTTTTTTCCCGGGTTTGGGAAAGTACTGGTTCATTTTCTTGACGTCACCGTGTGGCCTTGAAGCTATGCTCAGGACTACATATTTTGAGGACAATTGGTTAAGTGGAGTTAAACTGTTGCCTTTTCCTCCTCGAGGTACCTTCTCTTTTGATCCCACCGTCTCTGGCGCCTTCCAAAACGCAGCTCGTCTGGCTCTCTAAATGAGAGAGAAGAAAACTCTGCTCGCTTCTCAGCTGAGCCTTTTGTAACCTTAAAAGCCCGTGACATGCCTTAAATTGCCTAGTATTGTGTAACTTACAGCCATTTCGAATCAATCTCTGCCTTCACAAAAGCTCTTCTCAATAAAGCAACCATGAAAAGTTTCCATATAAGAAATACTTTTTTAAAAAGAAAACCTTCACATTTTATATATAAAAAATGTATAATTAAACAGCTGTATTCAAGTCCTTTTATATATTATGTTATATAGGCTATAAATATAGGCTGTGTTGTTGGCTATAGGCAGCCTACATTTATTTCAATTTATTTACATGACAATAATTTCTTAACAACATTTACAAACTAACTTTGAGAACAAGACATTCCTGTTTTCTTGTTTACCGTGTGTTTCCAAAGTTTTGGTGTGGAGTAATTCCATTGTACCTTTTCAATGACTTCTCAACAGTCGGATACAGATACTCTGAGCGCTTCCCCACTGTTTAATTGGGCTAAAATTGGTCTACTTTGTGCTCCAAAGAGTCAAGAGCCCCGAGGCCATCTATACATCATCTCAGCAAGACATCCGCGATTAAGTACTCATTTTTCTCAACATCCCCTTGATGTCTCGGCGTCAACTTGATCACATGACTTCTAAGGGGTTGGTTGTGATTGGTCCGAGAGTGCACCAGGGGGACGTTCCGACCAATCAGATCGAGGCTTCTGTAAGTCAGCTGGAGAGCGCGCGCGCTGATTGGAGGAGCGCAGTTTGCGAGCTTTTATAAGTGTACCGAGGCAGCGCAGGACCACAGCCTGTTAGAAATTGTTTGGACAACTTGCGGCGGATGGTTCACGATGAATCCTCCTAAGGGACCCGTTGAAACGACAGCTCAAGAGAAATCGGACTCGGACAGCGAGGAAAGTCAAAAGCCGAGAGATGTGACCACCGATACAGGACATAAAGTGAAGAAGACCTACCTCCCGTTCAGTGTTGAATCCCTGATGGCCAAATCCAGCTGCCAGGTCGCTTGTTCCCCGGCGAGACTGGGACTGGGACAGGACTTAGTAAGGACTTGCTTTGCAGAGAAAACCAAAGTTTCTGTGGACAGTTTATCAAGCGTTTCGGACAGCCTAAACGACGACAGTGAAGAATTAAGCGATAAAGAACAGAGCACTTGGTCAAACTCCTCTTTCACATCTCTTCGTAAGTGTTTCAACTATCTACAGTCATAAATGAGTTTGATTTTCTTTCAAAACAGTGTAAATATAATCATATTTGAATGCATAATCACCTTCACCTTCATTATAAACCGATAGTATACTACATTTAAGTTTTGAAAAACTTTTGATTTATTATTATTTAATCGTTTGAAAATATTTTTTTATTATAAATAAATACATTATTTTATAGAAAAATATGTTCAATGTTATTGGCACCTTTACCAAAATGACGAAACAAGATATATGAATTTGCCAGTAAAAACTAGTGCTTGCAAGGCAGCCAAAGGTTAAAGTTTGTTTATAAGATTATTCAATTGTTAGTTTATGTTATAGAAAGAAAGAGAGAAAATAATTTATAAATATAATAATCTATATTTAGACATTTCAACCATCACACCTTCGTTGGGCTACTACAAAATAATAAAAAAACGACAAAATAAATATGTATCTATTAAATATTAAACAACTGGAATACTATTCAATAATGAATCAGTAAAAGTAAATAATACTTTATTTAAAAACATTATATTTGCTATTGTGAAATTACCATTTAAAAAAAATATATTTGCATACAAAATCAGTTAAAGCTAAAGGTTTTGTTTTACCCTAATTCAAGATTTTTTTTTGTCACATACACGATTATATAGTGAATATATAAACCAGCAGTGAAATGTAAGTCAGGTCCGCTCCAAGGACAGTGCAATTATTATAGATTACAAACACAAGAGAATATACACAAAAATAGGTTTTGGAAGAATACAAAAATAAAATTAAATGAAGTAAAGAATAAAGAATAAAATATAAAATAAATGTGCAGGACAGTATACTGTAGACTTAATAAATATTAAGATAATCAGGAACGTGCAAGAAGAATGAGCAAACAGGTTGTATAGGGTATTTACATAACAGCAATACGAATGGTATGAATATCGTACTGATTAATAAGTGATTATTAAATAGAGTCATGAGATTGAGTTTGAGTTTAGGAGCTCCTCAAGTTTTTGCCAGAAGCGCGTACTAGATGGCAGCTGAATGAAAATACAGTTACCAGGGTGTTTTGTTGTTGTTGTTGTTTAAATACAGATAGGCCAAGATTCAAACCAGATTTCAGATCATTTTACAAGAAAGAAAGAAGGGTTTTCAGAAATGCACGAGGAAGTAAAACAAAGGCATTTGGAGACTTTTTCGTATTTCTAACGAAATATATAGCCTAATCTATATTTTTTATTTCGTCGTTTCCTCCAGGTCACCCGAGCCCATCGTGCCCCTTACGCAAGCACAAGACTAATCGCAAGCCGCGCACGCCCTTCAGCACCTCCCAGCTGCTGTCCCTGGAGCGCAAGTTCAGGCAGAAACAGTACCTTTCCATCGCCGAACGGGCCGAGTTCTCCAGCTCCCTCAACCTCACCGAGACTCAGGTCAAGATCTGGTTCCAGAACAGAAGGGCGAAGGCCAAGAGACTTCAGGAGGCCGAGCTGGAGAAGTTCAAATGCGCCTCCAAGCCGTTTCTGGCTCCCTTCGCGCTGCCCTTCCCTCTGGGATCCCCATCATCTCTGTACGGACCTCCGGGCTCTTTCCCGCGGCCCGTTCCGATGCCAGGACTATTTAACGGACCCGTGTCCTATGGGATGTATTATTTGTCTTAAAAACATGAATCAGACGGCTTTGAAATGACTTGCGCAAATATGAACGTTTACACGAAATTCACAGGGAAATTAGGCTATTGCACAAATAAGTGCTGGATAACTTTAACGAACAACATGTAGACCTACTTTTGTAGGCTAATTAATTTGAGGAACAGTTTAATTACTCTTGGTTATTAGGCCTACTGTAATTAATTATAATATCACCACGGACACGGTAATGCCACGTTTGAACCCAATTCCCTAAAGCCACATGAGATCGCGGAAGGAGGCTGCTGTATATTTTGTCGTGTTCTATTCTTTGTGTTGTATACTGACGTGCTCTTGTGGAGCAGGTATATGTGTAACTCTTTTAGATCATCTGACACTATCCGTCAGAAGTACTTATTGGCCTTATGTTGGAAGTGCCTTGAAAGACCAAATATTTATTAGTCTAAAATAAAATAAAAATATTCTTTCTTAAGTTTATCCGTTTCCCTTTTGTTATATCGTCTTATTTCTGGACGCCTATTGTCTTTGTAATATCACTGATACAATAATTGTATCTATACTAATATTTATTTGTTTTTATTTATACTTATTTAAATGTCCTCATTTTGGAAATCAAATGCATTTGATTTGCAGGCATTGACTTGCAATCCTGCAGGCATTGATCCGCGTAAACGAGCGGAATATTAAACGGTACTCCGTTTTATAACCCGACAAAGCTTTCTTTGCCCTTCTCGCACAATAATTATCTAAAATATTCAGAGTACGATTTGCATATAACTAATCACAAATTTGTATTGTACTTAAAAATTAGTAGTCTTCTTGTTTTGGTCAAGATAACAGATCTGAAGTACCATCAGTCGAGATTTGAAGTTAACATTAACTTTTAAAATAATGTTTTAATTTAATTCAGTTTAATTCAATGTCATTTTATTTTGTTGGAAAAAAATCACAGCGAAAATTACTATTTGGTCCGATTTAGGTTACATAAGTGTTCTTGTTTATTGCATAATGAATAAGCAAACAAGTAGGGTAGGCTACTTATGAAATTATTTTGAGGAGATAGTTTATTTTAATGTAATATTTTGTTTTGAGCATTAGTAGAGAAAAAGCTCCATCCTCGACTCTTACCCTGTGTCTGTTTGTCTATTGTCCAGGAGATGGCGCACTCTGAAACGCTTTGACAGGCATTAATATCTATTTGAGCCACTTCAGTCTTGAACTGATGCATTTTCTCAAACGCAAGTCTGCATCCTCCGTAGGTCGCATTTGTAGGCTGCAAGCGTCATAAAGCCTGGTTTATTTCCGTTATGTAGTGAGCATTACATTTGCGAGTCAAAAGCATATTACAACAATTTACTTAACTAAGAATAATAGTCAAATTTATAACTGTTAATATTCTAAAATAGGATATTCTTTACGACGTATGCAGCCACAAATGCGACCTACGGAGGATACTGACTTCCGTTTGAGAAATGGCCCAAGTTTTCAGGTGACACGTGACACAAGAAAATAAATAATGCGGTTGTATCCGTCCCTTTCTTTTTAATGAGTGACAAACACAGAAAACATCCTCATAGCTAACCTAATAAGATGTATGTCTCAAAACATTCGACGGATGCTGTCAATGAGTCATTTAAAAGCATCTAAATAACAAGAAAACGCAATCAAGAATATGTGCCTTTAGACGTTATTTTGGTTAGACGCCATATTGAATATACGCTGTTGAAAACGAGGCTCACAACTTTCGAAACTGTTTATGGAGTTATGTCCTCTGAAAGTTTTATTCAGATTTTTCAAAAAGATATTTCGTCGGCTGAACAATCCGTGTAGAATCACAGCATCGTTTTCATTCCTGCCAAAAATTAAATATGGCGCCACACTGACTGGGTCTATTATCTGATCTCATTTATTTTGTTCAAACCTCAGATGGTTATTATTCATTATTAACTACAAACTTTATTTTAAAGTGATATCACTCAGTTATTTGTTCATTTTGTGTGACCTCTGAACAGATTGTACCTTGTAGGGACACAATAGACACGTCTTGACTGCTTTTATTGTTGCTTGCAAAAAGTTATTCATCATTGCTGTTTGTAACACTTTTGTTGCAATTCGTTGTTACATTTGCCTGCTGAGTGTGTTCAGTACATTTTCATATAATCACACCGCCAAGGTTACAGAAAGGTATTGGGCTAAAGCGCAAGTCTTGATTGCAGGTTTGTTGGCTTAGTTGCAGAGGTCAGTCCTGCAGCACACAGCCTTCACTTCTGGAGCGAGCAAATAACTCCAGCAGGCCGACATGCTTATGCAGGAACGGATAAAAGGAGGAGCTGTGGGAACAACACAAATAAGTGTTCTGTACTGTCTGTTTAAGGGCTGTGATGAGTGCTGAACTCACCCATTAAACCAGCTCTAAATGTGATGTTTCCACAGGCCGTCATGTGGAAAAGACATGTCTGTACTGATGGAGTGCAGGGATCCCCGTTCCCTTTGGAAACACACAGGTTACACTTCAGTGCCATTCCTTTGGATGATAAGAGAGCAAGATCTGATGAGACAGAAAAAAAGTAGAGATTGAAGAAAATATATTACTTGCATAAAACCGAAAAAAAAGGCTCCAAAATAGAGGTTTTGCAGAGATGCCATTGAAGGACCATTTTTGGTTCCCAAAAGAAGCGTTCAGAGAGCTAACCAAAATAATTTCAATAATCAGTAAAAAAAAAAAAAAAATCTTAGTTTGAAGAATATTTGAATAATCTGAAGAACCTTTTTCCACTATATAGAACTTTTTGTGGAATGGAAAGATTCCATGGATGTTAAAGGTTCTTTATGGAACCGTAGAACAATCACAGCATTTTCATGAAACGTTTCACATTTGAAAAGTTGGACCAGATATAATAATTGAAATAAACAATCAGGCTTACCATGAGTAAGAAGCAACAGGATACAGACAGCGCAAAACGGCTTCATTTCTTACTAAAAAGATGACTGCTGAAGAACGTTTCTCACTCTGTAAATGGACACAAGTGGACTGATACACTTTTAAACAGTCAGTGGGAGGTTTCTCCTGAAATGTGCGTCATTACTAATCTTGATTAGTGATAGTTAAATGGACGTGAAAATGTCTTGTAAAAGAGAATCTAGACAAATACATACATATTTTAACTTAAGAGTTATCTGTAAACTAGATGCTTCTCTCTCTCTCTCTCTCTCTATATATAACATGTATTATGTGTGTGTGTTTGTGTGTGTGTGTTAGAGAAAAGCAAAATCAACCATTTTTATTGCTGTATGATGAAGCATGCATGATCTGAACATATTTTACAACGTTACATTTGTTACATCATGTACTAATGAGTTGCTACATTTGTGCAGCAGCAGTGTGAGATCTATTCATTATTTGTGAAACATCACAAAGGTATCATTCACTGATGGTACATGATGACCCAAGACTGTAACGTGGTGTAATTCATTTTTATCAGCATAAATAAATGCCAAGGTCCCACACAGTCCCAGTTCATCAATGTTTGCACTAAATGACAGGAATGACATTTGTTATTGTCATTCCCATTGCTATAAACTAACAAACAGATGAGACAAGAAACGTTTAAAACTAGACTCAAGTCCAAATCCAATGAAGTGCATAAACTTATGCGGTTTGCACCTTTGCACTTTATTTGTGGCCTCTGGACAATACATTTATAGGAGCAGTTTGGACTATTTTCCGCGTGCGGATCTCATTTGTTTTTGATATAAAATAATAAACAAAAGAATGAGCTACTTAGTACATATGTTTGTTGCTTTGTCAAAATTAGGGTTAGTGGCAAATACAATTTTGAATACATCAAAAGTCATATTTTTGCTAATTTCAATGAGTAACTAAATTTATAATTGTTGTTCATATAACTGATGAAAGAGACAAATACAATTCAAGAATGTAATACAAAACGTTCACTGTAAACTGATAGTTTACTCAACAATCATTTACTTAGGTTATTCTTCTGTGATACTGAAGAATGTTTCTTTTTTATCCACATGGCTTCCAACGTTTAAATATCTTCTGTGTTCCACATAGAAAAATGTAATATAATCATACAGGTCTGGAACAACATGAGAGTAAAATCTTTGACTAATTTATAATGTTTCCTGACTTAAAGGTGAGGGGAGAAAACCCAGACATTCAGCAATAAAGAGAGAAGCAGTGTGACGGAGTGAGGCTAACTACACTTTATTCAATGCATTACAGTATCAGGTGACGTTCAACATACTGTCACATAAAGAGAACAATCAAATAAAACTATAATTGTTTTGGTGGCTGTGGTTTAACTCTTATGGCTACCGACAGTCACGTTTATATATTTCTCCATTTCCCCTTTCATCTCGTATTCGTCTCAAATATGAGTCACTGAGGAATCTGATACTTGACATGCTGAGGAAATCATGAAGCAACGTGACTGCCACCAGCACTGGCTTTATGCGCAAGGATGTACTTAAAAACATATTTCAATAAAGCTTACGAAAAATGTTGTCGCGCTACATAACATCACTCCCTTTAAGTGCTGCTGAAAGTATTTTACAAAACCCCAAACACAAATCAAAAATATATTATTGCAAAATAATTTGTTAATACTGTAGATACATGACACTGTATTCTCACATATTATACATAATCATAAAAAACGAAAACCCTGTAAATGTAAGATTTTCCATATCAGTTAAAAGAGCGTACAATAAATTCCTCCAACAAGAGGATGATTAAGAGAGAGTCCTTCTGAAACCTTAAGTTAAAAACAGAAACAAGAAAAATCACTGTTAAGTCTATTTCCCCTGCTATGATGACCTGAACAAATGATCTCAAGTTCCCTTCGCCAAGCATACATTGTTTAAACAAATTATCATTTTAATACACTCTATACTGAGAGCGATGGAGCACCTTCATATGATATCATATTATTTGAATAGTTGGTTATTAAAAACAAGTTAAAAAAACAACATTAAAGGGACGATTCACCCAAAAACTAACATTGTCATCATTTACTCTTCTTCATATTGTTGCAAACCTGTACTTTTTCTTTCATGCAGGAAAATAAATAAAACAATAAGATGCTGAATCGTTTCCATGCCATTAAAGTGGTTGGAGATCAACTTTTAAGCTACAAAAATGACAACATTCTCAGCTACAGCTTTAAAAATTCAATTATGGTCATGTATATTAAAATATGGCAAACCACATGATTGTGTCACATTAGGTTTTGTTTCAGTGATGCAAAGTGTCTTCAGATTCGATCACAAAACAGTATTTGAGAGTTAGAAATGAATAATTAGTAGTTAACTTATGAGTTTGGAACAACCTGAGTGAGAGCAAACAATGCTTATTTTAAAACAAATGGGTGAATTATCGCTTTAACTGTGCAACAGAACAGATGGATATTCTTTCAACAGCACTTTTGGGAGGCACATAAACAGTCTAAGTGACTCTTCTGAACTAATTCACAACCGTATTCGGAGAAACAAGATACAACAGCCTCGGCTGTGCACTTCCACGGACACTAGGGGACACTAAAGAGAACGAGAGGAAGAAAAACAACAAGAAATGGAAGCGAATGCACTGTAGAGAAAGCGTTCCCATCTTATCTTCTTCCGCCTCATCATTAGTGTTAATATCCCTGACGGAGCAGTCCAGGTGGTTAAGGGTTTCAAACCGCTTTCAGTTACTCATTCCTGCTAAATTCTAACAAAATGACACGATTTTGAGAACGAAACCTGGCATCTCTTTCTTTAGGCTGGAATTTGCGGTGCAGAAACCGGTCCACATGTTCCGTTTTAAAGGGATAGTTCACCCAAAAATGAAAAATCGCTCATTAATTACTCACCCTCATGTCGTTCCAAACCCGTAAGACCTTCGTTCATCTTCGGAACACAAATTAAGATATTTTTGATGACTTTATTCAACAATTCTCCTCCTCGTCCCGTCAGCCGGTGCGATGCAAAGCGATGTGGAAGAGAAGAATTGTTGAATAAAGTCGAATTTTTCTTTGCGCACAAAAAGTATTCTCGTAGCTTCGTGAAATTTCGGTTGAATCACTGATGTCACATGGACTGCTTTACCGATGTATTTACTACGTTTCTGGACCTGGGAACATTTCAGTTGTGTTGCGGTCTATGAAGGGTCAAAGAGTTTTGGATTTCATCAAAAATATCTTAATTTGTGTTCTGAAGATGAACGAAGGACTTACGGGTTTGGAACGAGATGAGGGTGAGTAATTAATGACAGAATTATCATTATTGAGTGAACTATTCCTTTAAGGTCCTAATGATCATTTTCCTTAATTTCGTGCTTATTTCGTTTAGCTCACTAATCAGCGTACAGTATTTATATAAACATAAGACGTACAGCATGCCCTCACACACACACACACACACACACACACACACACACACACGCAGAAAATGATCCGATATTACATGTGTCAACATCTGTAGAGTTCAGTGAAGTATTATACAATAGGAAAGAGGAAGACGAGCAGGAAACGAATGGATAATGTCACTCCTTCAAAGGTGGTGAAAAACAAAGAGGTACACAGCAGCATACAGCTTAAGCATACAACACATCTGTCCAATACTGAGGGAAAAGGCAAAAGTCATTAGCATATATTTCACATAGTCTACAGAATGTACACAAACCCTGGAAATCAGTCCATGCCGTTAAAGATTTGGTCATATCGACCAATCAGAAACCAGCTGCGTCTGTGTCAGCTCATATTTAAAGTCTTTGTCTCTACCATAGGTGACAAGGAAGGGGCCCGAGACAATTATAAAAGAAGCAGCGACTACAGCATACAGATTTCCCTTTAAAAAATGTCAAAATAGACATGTGAAAACTTATTTGTATGTGTAACGGTTTATATAAGTGTATATATAGAGAAAAAGAGAGACAAAGAGAGAGAATTGTCAAACATCACCGCAGATAATCCTGAGGCGGTGTTTCTGAGCCCTCGATTCGTCCTTTAGAGCAATAAATAAAACATAATAAAGACAATGACTGGGGGAAGGTTTGATTTGGTGCATCCATCATATCATGAGCTTTTCGGTTAGATTTAGCCACGCCCTTGACCCCGGAGTGGGCGTGGCTAATAAGCAGCAGCGTTAAAAGTGGTCCATTGATGGGTGGATGGGGTTCAAGTTGAAGGATTAGGGGCGGCAGAGGCAGCGTTGGCGTTCAGACCACGATCACCACTGTTGGCACCTGGAACAGTAAGAGAAGGTTATAACAAAGAGGGGGTGAGGACAGTCTTGGGGTCTGTGATAGAGATCGACCGATATATCGGTTTACTGATATTTTTCCCGATATTTAAGCATTTTACCATAATCGGATATCGGTTTAGAAAAAAAAAACGATATTTTCACATCCACAATTATACAGAGAATAACCAGCAGTGAAATGTGTTCTCTGCATTTGACCCATCCAAGTGCACACACACAGTAGTGAATACACACACACACACTTGGAGCAGTGGGCACTGTTCACTCAGGAGAAGCTCCAGCACGATCACCACACGTAACTTTATACAAGATTGACTCGTTTGAAACACACTAAATTATATTAACATTTACTATAGAACCATTATTTCACCAATAAAAATCTAAATAAATACATCTCTATCGAAATTAATTATTTATTATCTCCGCAAGCGATCGCAGTTTGAGTATAGTTCTGTGTAAATAGATAAACCGCTGTCAGCAGTTTTCATTGTAATTTTAAGATTAAATTTTACATGAAAATGTACATTTTCAACAGTTTTTTGTTGTTGTTAAGATGACTGAAAGGAGAAAAAAACCAAAGCGAAGAATGGACTTACTTCACTCTGTTATTTATTTACTTTATAACAGCAAATAAATATCGGTTCTGCATATCGGTTATCGGGTACATAAACATGCAAATAATCGGTATCGGTATCGGTTATAAAAAAATCAATATCGGTCGATCACTAGTTTGTGAGAGGCCGAAGGGGAAAAACCGACCTGTTGCAGCCAAGGCAGACTGGGAAGAGTTTTCCGCCTGGTTCTGAGCATGTGCAGGAATGAGCAAAGAGGCCAGCGAGGGGTTACTGGACAACTCTGATGATTAAATGCAATGGATATTAGTGCAAAAGACAGAATTATGCAAGTGAAAAAACATTTACACTAACATTCAACAAAACATTTGGGGCCAGTAAGATTTTTTGTTTTTGTTTTTGAAAGAAATCTCAAATTTCGATTAAGATGTATTAAAACAGACAGTAAAAACATTTATAAGTTATTATTACAGTTATTTTAAATTGTAATAATATTTCACCATATTTCAGTTTTTACTGCATTTTTGACTTTCAAAAACGTTTCAAAACTATTACCGACCCCAAATATTTAAATGATGGTGTATATTTGCTATTAAAATCAGTTAATACTTGTTACAATACATCAAAAAGATCAACTCAATCATGGTCATTTGTGCAGCATACCCTGTGTAGTGAAATTAAACAGCACAGGCCGCTCTCTTCCATTCGGGAGCTTGAGGATGGGCTCACGGAGCTCGTCGAAGAAAGCGTGGGTGCAGGCCTCCAGAGGAGTGAATCGGGCCGTAGGCGTGTACTCCAACAATCGGGAACACAGAGCTATCGCCTCCGGAGGGGTCCGGGGCCGCAGAACCTAACATATGGACAACAACGCAGGACTTGTGAATGTTTTATACAAACTTTGGTATAACAATAAAAAATCTGACTATACAAAATGCTTTTTTTTTTTTTTTAGATAGATAGATTTGTACTCGATTTTAAATAAGTCACAGGTGAGTAATTAAAGTGCATCTGTGTTCATAGAAAAACTCAGACTCATAAGATAAAATGTAAAATAAGACCAGAATGACAGTCTAGACAGAAACACATGGAAACACTCATGCTTACCTTAGTCCACGGGTGTGCCTTTATCTGTGGAAACTTGAATTCGGTGTAATTTGGGTTCATCTCCCGGATCTGCACTCGTGTAGGAGTTCCCAGCACCTGGAGGAAACAAGTCCTCTTATTCTGTTGCTATTAAAATATATAGTCCACACCACAACTATTACAACTATATACAGAGGAACAATGTAGCTGGAATCACTTTCAGAGAGATTTATTTTTCAGCTGATGAACTATAAAAAAGATTGACAGCATTTCAAAATCTTCCTACTTTAAAGCACACTGCAACAGCTGAAGTGCATGCTCAGAATAATCCGAATTGGTTCGTTATAACACTAGAATTATTTTTATTAATATTATTAAAACTAGAAAAGTGCAAAATGAGACGCTTCAGCAAAAACAAAAGTTGACGCAATGACATTTTTGTAATTATTTATGAAACTCTCATGCAACACACATACTTCCATACCTTGATGATTTCAACGAGCTGATCGACGCCACTGTCACCAGGAAAAATCGGCTGTCCAAGCAGCAGCTCGGCCAGTACACAGCCCGCCGACCAAATGTCTGTACGGAAACAAAGATAAACACTGAATATTACAGCACTCACTCTTCTTACAACACATAGATTAACAGCACAAATGTATTCAATCACATTTCATTAGCGTGTCTCATGGTTGTTTTTAAGTTCTTTTAGCATTGCACAACAACTTTGTTGCTGTTGTGGTTTACTGAAGCATTTTTAAACTATATCACTTAATATCCGCTTGAAACTGAAAATATTTTTTATAAATTAATACTGTTATTCAGCAAGAACACATTACATTTATCTAACGTGACATTAAAGACATTCATAATAATGTTATAAAGATTTCTATTTCACATAAATGCTGTTCTTTTGAGCTTTCTATTCATTAAAGAATCTTGCATCTCAGTTTCTAAAAGACTGAAAAGACTTGAGCAATGATTGTCATCACAGGTTTCATGAATCCTGTCCGAGGTCTTCCGTTTGCTCGTCACCAGAGGTCACCTTTGCATTATATTGACTCGTACACCACACAGACTGTTACACGTCAGCCTGGACTACATTTCCCATGTTCCACTGCACTGATTATGCACTCACCTGCAGCCAGTCACACACACTGAGGCCCTAACCAGGGCCAAGTACTGTTTAGTGTTTATCGCACTCCGTAACAACAGGAGTAAGTTATAGTTTAAAATATATTAAAATAGTAACAGTTGTTTTAAATGGCAAGAATATTTCACAATATTCCTATTTTACTTTATTTTGTAAAAACCCTTGCAGCTATATATATTTTTTTGACAGAACAGCACAAAGATAATGATTTACTAAATGTAAATCTCCAGCTAAAATGAATCTATTGTACAATATTATCTGAATTTAAAAGTCCTGTTTATATTATGACTGCAAACTGCAACTGGACAGGATTTTGTATGATACTGAATCTTTTTGTTAAATAGAGTTGGCATTAGTACTCCAATGGTGGTGGAGTTTAAAACGTTTTAGCATAAAAAGAGCATTAGATTACCTATGCTGGAAGTGTAGTCCGTGGCTCCGAAAATGAGCTCAGGGGCTCTGTAGTAGCGCGAGCAGATGTAGGAAACATTAGGCTCACCACGCACCAGCTGCTTAGCACTGCAGGAGACAGAAACAGACCAAACGACACAGACAGAGAGAATTAGATATAACCAGAAATTACACCAACACGCGTCTACATCAAAACAGCCATCATCATTGGACACATTATCATCACAAGAACAATAATCATGATCATTATCTTAAACACTAACTACATCCAAATGTTTGTTAACTACGGAGGAACAAAACTTTAAAAAAAACTTTAAGAAGTTTAAAGCAGTTTAATCAAAGTCAGTCATAGATTTAGATCAGAATGCTTAAGGCTAAATGTGTTTGATGATGGGATTTGATCCAGGAAATAGTCACTTTCACACATGAGACTTGTTCAGTTGCTGTAAAATTGCCAGATTAAGTTTTCCAGTAAAGGTACCACATCACACAAGCGTCTTTCACATTGTCCTCATTCCCTCAACCAACTACATGAAGTGCATCCTGGGATGCTTTTGAGTTCACATGTTGTGTATGATAGACACTTGTTGCATGCTTTTCTTTCACCATTCACGCCGAATCATTCATTCCTGTGATGCAAAGCTGAATTTTCAGCATCATTACTCCAGTCTTCAGTGTCACATTATCCTTCAGAAATCATTCTAATACACAGATTTGTGCTCAAGAAACATTTCTTATTATTACATCAATGTAGAAAAAGTTGTGCTGCTTCTTATTTTGTGAGTACTGTGATCCAGAACTTTTATATGAAATATAAATATTCTCTAACAACAGATGTTACATGCATGGCAGCACCTAGTTTCCCCGGCTCACCTTCCAAAGTCACACAGTTTGAGTACAGCTGTCTCTGGGTCGAGCAGGAGGTTCTGCGGCTTGATGTCTCGATGGCAGATCCCATACGAGTGGATGTACGCCAAGCTGCGGAACAGCTGGTACATGTATAGCTGAAAACACACATAAACAGAGACTTTAATACAGCAGAATTTGCAAGCTAAGATTAAAATATTCCACTGTAAAGGTCAGAACGGAACAAATTCATGACGCAAACACTCGTGAAAACAAGAAAATCCTGCTCATACGACCAGCCAGTATATCTAAACTATCAAGACCACCATGATTCACCAAGCTACACCACAAAGTCCATGCTACTAGTTGACTGGTTTCACCAAGCTACACCACAAAGTCCATGCTACTAGTTGACTGGTTTCACCAAGCTACACCACAAAGTCCATGCTACTAGTTGACTGGTTTCACCAAGCACCCACAAAGTCCATGCTACTAGTTGACTGGTTTCACCAAGCTACACCACAAAGTCCATGCTACTAGTTGACTGGTTTCTCCAAGCTACACCACAAAGTCCATGCTACTAGTTGACTGGTTTCACCAAGCTACACCACAAAGTCCATGCTACTAGTTGACTGGTTTCACCAAGCTACACCACAAAGTCCATGCTACTAGTCGACTGGTTTCATTAAGTAAGTTGTGCAGCTTTGGTTCATGGTTGGACCAGCAACAAACCAACTATACCTGCATGGAAAAATCACATGTCTTCAGAATAGCGTGTCATGTCAGATTCTATTAACAGATGTTACCTTCACATAGACCATGGGCAGATTCTGCTTGGCTCTGCTGTAGTGTCTGGCCACTCGGTACACGTTTTCAGGCACGTAGTCCATCACCAAATTCAGATACACCTCATCCTTCTGTGGGTGTGAAGAAGAAGTCAGGTGAAGGGACAAAAGGAAGCAGGTTGATATCTAGAAAACATCTTTAAGGGATAGACCACCCAAAAATGAAAATTCGGTCATCTTTTATTCTCTCCCATGCCTGTATGACTTTCTTTAATCTGCAGAACACTAAAGATATTTTGAAGAATGTTGGCAACCAAACAGCTTCTGATTACTTCCACTGTATACAAGAAACAGAATGAAAGTCAATGGGAACAAAAACTGTCGACATGAATGACATGAGGGTGAGTAAATAATGACAGAATTATCATTTCTGGACAGATAGCGTGATATTGATGTAGAATATAAAATGTCACTGGCATGTGTTTCGTTTACTTCATCATATGCAACAACATGATTCATCAGATTATCCAAAAATAAATAAGCAATACATTTACATTTATCATTACTATTTGGTTATGTAATATATAAGTAATTTTTAGTTTAATTTGAAATATACCATACCATTACAGTGATATACACTATTGCTCAAAAGTTTGGGGTCAGTAATTTGTTATGTTTGAACAAATATATAAATAGATATATACTTCTATTCTGCAACAGCATATTAAATTGGTCAAAGACTTTCATATTGTACAGTATTTCAAACAGAGCTGTTCTTTTGAACATTCTATTCATCAAAAAATCCTTATAACCATTAACATGGTTTCCACAAAATGATGAAGCAGCACAACTCTTTTCAACACTAATAATACACTAATAATAAGAAGAAATGTTTATTGAGTATCAAATCAGCATATGAGAATGATTTCTGAAGGATCACGTAACACTAAAGACTGGAGTAATGATGCTGAAAATCAGCTTAGCATTACAGGAATAAATTAAAATATATATTTAAATAGAAAATAGTTATTATAAATCATAATAATATCCACCATATTTTACTGTTTTTACTGTATTTTTGATCAAATAAATACAGGCATGGTGAACATATGTGCCTCGTTTCAAAAACATTAAAACAACTTACAGACCACAGACTTTTGAACGAAAGTGTAATATTACTCTACTGTTTTTGGATTTTGGTCATACAGTATCCCCCACCCCTAAACCAGAATGTTTATTTCATCCTCATATGCACTGAAACATGTGAACAACCAGAACATTTCAGTGGTGGTCTTTCCAGAGGAAAAGGTGGTCTGAGACTCAACACATGAGTCACGCATAGATTATCTGAACAGTCATTATTTCTCTCTCTCTGACAAACTCCTTAATGTATCTGGAAACTGAGCCAACTCCTGCCTCGCAACAGTGACATCATCTCTGTGAATGTCCTGCGATTGGCCGAGAGGTTTCTGAGTTGTGCTGTAATTGGCCATTCACGCACACATACAAATCTTTAGATAAAAGAGGCTGCTAAATGACAAATATTGGTATCAGGGCTCCATGTTGGTGCTTTTACACTGGTAATGAGTGAAGACAAACGTATTACACATTTTGAGAGAGAGCCGTAATATCATTGATGCTGTTTGGTCAATATAGCATTCCAACTATGCTAAAATACATGGTATTGTAACATCTGTCCAAAACAGTGAAACAGTGCAAAATATGCAATAAACATTTTAAATAGTAGCATGTTATGCTGTTGCCACATGACCTCATGATGCAGCATGAAAAATAAATAGCTGAAATATGCATAACATTTTTACATTTTTGTGATAATTTATTTATTTTTGTATTATTTATTTCCATATAAATATCCACCACGATGATCGCTGTGAAAAATTCTGCAAGAGGAGTAATACAAACAGTTCTGTTATCACAAGAATTATTGATTATTGATGTTTAAAAGTTTAAAAGAAACGATGGTTGTGTAAAAACGTCTTATATTTTAGCAGTCCAAACAAATATTGGGGTCAAGAAATAGAGCTTGGAAGGTCAATACAACTGCACTGTATTGTGGGATATATTAGCTGTGTACATTTTAGCAAATGTAGCTCGCAGTTGCATAGTACTGAGTCTAGACTGCATTTCTGTTCTTGACTATAAGGTGACGTGATAGCTAATATCCATGAACTTTGATTCAACCACCCCACTGCCAAGCGGGAGTTAATGGGTGAGAGTTCTGTCTGGACAGGGTTATATAACTGAACTGATCCTGTTTCTGTGACACCAGGGGAGCCGTCGGGACGGAGTCGCAGTGGTCAGACACTATGTCACCGTGCTGGAATGAAGGGTTAAACCGGTGAGGACAGCCTTGTTCTCAATGAGACGGCCAGAGACACCCACTTCACCGCCATAAACATACTCTGTGCAAGCTAAATTATCAGGTTAACATGTTTCTGCCTTACTGTGGTGCTAACATATCTCATTACATTAGCATCAGGCTTTCCTTCAAATTGCAGATATGCTTATACTTACGTAAAGTAGTGTCTTAACAAAACTAATCATATAATCACGAAGAGATGAAATAAACAAGCTGATCTGTTTTTTTTGTAAAAGGAGGAAAGTGACACATACACTGCATTCAAAAGAGTTGGGTCAGTAAAGGTCATTGCACACTGAGTCCGAAATGTTCGCATGTGTTTTTCCGGGGTTTTTTTGCATTCCCCATCCCTTCCTATCAAAATGCATGCAACGGATGCAAAAACACAGAAAATCCTGATCCGAATGTTTTTTGAAAATT
Source organism: Gymnocypris eckloni scoliostomus (assembly GCA_027564155.1). Lineage (NCBI taxonomy): Eukaryota > Metazoa > Chordata > Actinopteri > Cypriniformes > Cyprinidae > Gymnocypris > Gymnocypris eckloni. The sequence goes on from CM050416.1 coordinate 31,164,069, forward strand.
TCGAAGGCAGTGTGCAAACGTGATTGACAACGTGAGATTGTATTTATTTTTTAACGTGCGCAAATTTCGGACTCCGTGTGCAGAAACCTTAAGAGTTTTTAATATTTTTGAAAGCACCAAGGCTGCATTTATTTTATCAAATATAACAGAATTTGTTTTTCAATATTATTACAGTTTAAAATAACTGTTTTCTATTTGAATACATGTTAAAATGTAATTTATTCCTGTGATGCAAAGCTGAATTTTCATTACTCCAGTTTTCAGTGTCACATGATCATTCGGAAATTATTCTAATATACTGATTTGCTGCTCAAGAAATAATTCTTATAATTACTAATGTTGAGAACAGTGTTTCTTATTTTTTTGTGGAAACTGTGATATAAAGTTGCATCCTCAGGAAATTAATATAAAAACATGTACTGACCCCAAATGTTGCTGAAAGACCGTATGACCAAGACTTTAAGTGTTTCAATGCATTATGTGTGTCCTGAATTAATACACCGGTGTAAAGTATGTTTCAGGCCATAGTATCCCTTCAATATCCTACTTTCTGTTTCTTTTCTTTTATGCTTCTCAAAGCACCCCTCACACATAATCTCTTTCTCTACATCTTCCTTTCTGTCTTTGATACAGAAGAGAAGCTCTGCCGGTGTGTGTAAGAATAACTCAAGAGAAACCGTACACCCTGCGGCCTCTCGCTGTGTACGTGCGTCTTTAGGTTAGATGGCTGACATTTAGTGAACTGAACTGGTTTACAGAGGAATAAACCAGTCTTTACGTGGCTCCACCATTAGGATGGCCTGGGTTGGGGGTCAGCATTGGTAAAACAATGTGCCTGTTAAACACATTGAATTTGTGGTATTGATTACTGTGGTTGAAATCGGTTATTTAAATATGTTGCCATGGTAACATGATTGATCTGGCTAACACCGATTAAGATTTATCGAATTGCAAGAATGACTTCTGGTCGTCTTGGAAGCACCAGTTTGAATGGGCTAAAAATTTATAAATGTTTCAAACTTTATTTCATCATTTTCTAACAAAAAATATTTGTTTATTTATTTATTTTTGGTTAAGAAATCTTAACGCTTAATACACATACACTGCGATTTTAAGGTTAGACTAAGTTTTTTTAAGCAAATTCTTTATTTAGCAAGGACGCATTAAATTGATCAAATAGACACAATAATGTTACAAATCAAATTAAAACTATTATACATTCAATCTACTTGTCTCCTCTTATTTATTATTTATAAAAACATTGACCCTCCAACACTAGAACTCTCTATTATATTATACTCTATTGCTTACTTTTTTATTTATAAAAACATTGACCCTCCAACACTAGCACTCTCTATTATATTATACTCTATTGCTTACTTTTTTATTTATAAAAACCTTGACCCTCTAGCACTAGCACTCTCTATTGTATTTTTATTCTATCTACTTGTTTTCTTTTTATTTATTATATACATATATACAAACAAATGTGTACTGCATTAGACTAACCGGGACTTACATATTGTTGCTCTTGGTTGGTTTGATTATTTCTATTGCCCTTATTTGTAAGGATACAAGCATCTGTTAAATGACTAAATGTAAATATATTTCAAATGTTGTTCTTTTAAACTTTCTATGAATTAAAAAATGCACAAAAATATTAAGCAGCATATTAGAATGATTTCTGTAGGATCATGGGACAGTCTGCATTCCAGGAATAAATTACATTTTTTATTATATATTAAAACAGAATATAGATCATTTAAATTTTTCATGAATTAATATTTCACAATATTACTGTTTTTATTGTACCAAATAAATTCACTCTTGGTGAACCTAAGAGACTTTCAAGAACATTAAACATCTTAGCAAAAGGAAGTGTATTCCTAACTTCTGGCCCAAGTCAGCCCAGAGAAAAAATACTGTTAAACACTGCTTTAGTCATGGAAAGGTCCTTGATTGCTTTTCTGACTAATGTGACACTTCAATTGAATTCACTCAATCCAAAACGTAAAGGCAAACAAAGGAGCATGTGGATGAAACAGGCCAGATTTTCTCAGAAAAATTGTCAAGTTTCACAACCAATCATTTTCCAAACCACAGCCAAAGCATGAGCTGCAATCTATATTTATATATGAATGTGGCCCTCCTGGCTGAAGTGGACTGCCTCTGATATGAACTATGCATATATGAACATGGTTAGTGTTGGGTTACATTGTGGTTCCTTGTACATCTTTCTCAAAAATAATGAAACGGTTGAATGTGGATGTCTGCAGCTTGTAAAGTTAAAACATGACTCTGTAAAAGGATACTCTACATAAGGTATGTAATGCTATAGCATTCTCGTTATAGGATCCTGACAAGACTCCGATCCTATTTATGTGCTCTGTTTACAGATTATACATTAAAAGAGAAGTCTGAAATCCCATAGACCTGAACTCTGTGAACTCTCTACACACACACATTGTTCCTTTGGTTGGCTACACAGGAGCCAGAGCTTGTTGTCATACAGTAAAAATAGGGCTGTCTAACAGTGTAGCTTCCAATCAATCAAAAGTTTCCTACTGAGCTGTCACTGGCCACTGCTGTGACAGGTTTTGCCCCCGGGGCTATCACAGGATTGCCAGAAATCCCATCCACGGGTCAACGCTGGAGGGCATTAGCAGCCTGAGCTCTATATCACAACAAAAATACCACCCTGTTTGGATAGCAGATGTCCTCTAGTGTATGTACTGTAAGCATGTGTATATTATTTATAAATTATCTGAAGAAGAATGACAATGTTTTGTGTATGTGTACCGCACCTATAGATGGAGTTCCCTTCTGGGACAGTAAAGTATATTTCATTCAATTTGTTCATAGCGTACTGGAGAACCTCGCAAAAGTCCCCCAAATAAAGAAATATAAATCTAAAAATGATAGTACCATTCGTATTTGTTTATTCATTATATCATTGGTTGATACCTTAGTTTCTAATGAAATATATATGTTTATAAATATATACAAAAAATATTCAAAAGTATAAAAATTTCACTAAATATATGCATGAAGTAAAAAGCTACAGCACTTTTAAGATTGATTGATTACTTAATTACTTATTCAGAGTTTCTGCATGTTTTATGAAGGTAAATGTAGGACTTTTAAGACCTTTTTAAGGAAAATGTAACAAATGCTCCCAACTACTAGAATATGACAATTTTACTGTACCTTCTGATCTCACTGAAAAAAAAGGTTAATTATCAATATTTTTGTCTAGTTTTCTAGATTCTTTAAGCAAGATACATTTACTTGAGAAGCAAAATTACATACAATAAGAAGTCTTGTTTTATGAGAAAGCTATCAAAACTGAGTTTATGATTAAAACCAAAACAAATATCAGCTAATGGGCTAAAAAAAAAATCTTAATTCAAAGGGAAAACAAGTTTTCATTCATACCTCTTAACAGATGTTTGTTATTGTTTTAACCATAAACTAAATCAATTTAGCTAAATTTCTGAAAAAACTAAAGACATTTATTAAAAAACATAAAAAACATTTATTTAAGTAAATATACTTTGAGATTTTGCAGAACATGGAACATTTAAATCCATGACTATGAATTTAAGACTTTTTTAATTTGTGGAAGGGCGAATTAAGTCTCTTTAAGATCAGCAGAAACCCTGTTATTATTTAATGTGCCATTTGTATGGCAATTTTCCCACAAATACTTACTATTAAAAAAATCATATTACCATAAAATAACTTTAATAAACTCATTAATGTAATATAGCAAAAAATAATAATAGAAAATAGGCTTAATTTTCCTTATGTGAACTATAATTTAATTTACTTTTTTTTTTTTATAAAACACTTGACTAAAAGGTCGTACTCGATTGGATTTTTTTCAAGTATGAATTTGCTGGTGTCCAGAGTTAAACTACAAGAGCCAAAGAGCCTGCAGGGCTCTGCTGCAGTCCCTCGCAAACACTGCTCATTAAAAAGTTAGATATCAGACTGCTACTCACTTCAGGTTGCACCACAGGAATACATATCCCACGACCCTGAGCATTTGCTGGAAACTGCTGGACAGCATGTTTCTGGTCTATAGGGCACATGATGTTTCTCAGAAAAAAAACAGAGAGAAGAAAAGTGGCACTCACTTTGTCTCCGCTGGAGTAGAAGAAGTAGCGCAGACGGACAATGTTACAGTGATCCAACTTCCTCATGATCTGTAACTCACGATTCTGACACAAAAACAATTTATAGACAGGGAGAAATGACATCAATATAATGCTGAATAAGGATAAACTTGTCACTAAATGATAAACCAACAATAAAGAGATTCTTACCTTAAACCTTTTATCCTGCAGCACCTTCTTTATGGCCACCAGCTCTCCGGTGTCGCACAGCTTCGCTTGATATACGACCCCAAACGAGCCATTCCCGATGACCTTTGTGTCCGTGTAGCTGACCTCCTGAGGTCGGTCGGGTGCCTGACCGGGGGTCGCAGCCACTGTTGTAACTTTACTGCCATCTTTATCTCCTAAAGTGAGAGAGAAAGTACAATGACTATTCTTTTGTAATGAGCTGGCCTGTTTTACATGGTCACATGCACTTTAGGTGTTACTATGCTCATTAGCGTGAGATCCTGCGTGTAGCATTCATTCACCTGAGCTCATTTTCGAGTTAAACACATCCACTTCACACCTCATCATGATTTCACACCCATGAGCAAGTGCTTAACAACATGAAAATGGGACATATGAGGACAAAATGGGAACTGTCCTCAATTACAACCCAAACTCCTGAAAAGTTTCTTTTAGTAAAAAAATTATTTTAGTTTTCATTTTATTTAAATTTAAAAAACGTCCCAACATTTCCAGAATTCGGGTTGTTTAAAGTATAACTATTTTTTTAACTCACTACACACCTTTTCTCCCACTCTGTGAATTCATATTTATTTTAAAAGAGTATTTCTCTCTATTAAATTAACTTTAATATATTTAAATGAACCTTCCAATGCACCAAATATCTGTTTTTTGGCATAACCATGTGTAACCTGGTCTGCGGTCAAGAAATAAGAAATTGACATATTACTTTTGGGAGTTTAAATTATTTATAATTTAATTGTATAGCTAGCTTATGGGATAATTAATCTGCACAATTAGACTTTAAGTGGAAACTAAAGCTACATAATCGTTTGGAAAGTGATCTAATCTAGTACAAAGGCCAAAAATTTGATAAAAATTTCTGGAATTTATTATTGAAAGTATTATTGAAGTAACTTTTTAAGTTTTAAAATATTTTAAAATTAAATTAATTTCTAAGATGCAAAGGTGAATTTTCAGCATCATTACTACAGTCCACAGTGTCACATGATCCTTCAGAAATCAATCTTATATGCTGATTTGAAACAAATCAAGGGAAGGGAAGCAATTGTGAATATGTTCGTTAGTGTTAATTACAGACACTCCCTACAGAATGAAAGCACAAGAAGGAAATATCAGATTTAGCAGTATAGCAGTATCATGATTCATCACAGAGCATCTAAGTCAGGAATGCACTGGTGTCACAAAAATATCTTTAAAATAAAGGGAATAATTAGCAGTTTGGCTTGTGTTTGCTTGTCATGTAAGGTTCTGTCTTTTACAGTCAACAGCTGTGACAAAAGATCTGAGAAGAACCACAGCGAATGGATCACCAAGCAAGCGAGCCGAACTTGAGAAAAGACTCGAATCGTTCAGCTTGTTTTGTGAATCAGATCAGGAGCTAGGTCAACAGAATGATTCGTTCATGGATCGAATCGAACCGGATCTCAAATGAACAGCTCGCTCAAGTAATAATCACTTTCATTTCAGGGAAATTGAACGCAAAGCTAACAAAGATTTAGGACACTTTATAACATCCTTTTGGTGCTTGACAGATGTGTTGCATAGACTAGAGCTGTATGAGAAATGCATTACAAAAATGGATTTTCACAGTGAACAGTCTTGCTGCATGTTTGCAGGCGATCTAAGATCATTTAAGTGAGATAGTATAAGTGTGTGTGTTTGGCAGGTCAGGTGAGCCGGTGTAAAGTGCAGACTGAGCGCGCGTTCAGCACGGGGAAATGTGATGAGTCAGAGGGCGTGAGTGTGTGCGCACACAATCGCACGAAGGGCTAATAAAGATCTCGGCTCCCAAACTTAAGCAGCATGGAATTTTAATTGAGTCACGGCCCATTACTTACCCAGATCATCTTCCCATCCTGCTCCTCTGACACCATCCCGCTCGCGAACTGACTAGTCATTTAGCAATTCAGATAAACCGAGGCATTTAATATAAGACGCAGCTTAGCTTAATCTTCCCCGGTCTCAGAGACTTTTCAGCATTAATCTCATTATCTCACATACAAAATGATTATCTCTCGCCATCCACTATGTTAAGAACAGATGAAAATGAAACATGAACTGATTATGAATATCCAATGATTAGCACCATCTAAACACCAACTTTCTACAGATCAAACCTTGTATATTTGTTTTTATTATTATGAATGTTAGTCAGGATGAATGTCATAATTAACTTGACGCGTATGACAACAGGCTGTGAGGCACCAACGTTCAATGAATTAAATTGGCTGCACTAATATTAAAATCCTGAACGATACCAATAAGCCAATAGTTATTTTCATGTTACGCATTAAAATGTACAGTATGAAAAATTGATACTCATTTTGAGATTTACTGAATATTACATTTAACAGTATTACAACATTCTTTAATATTTATATTACACTATTATAAAAAATGGTGGTCAGTAAGATTTTAGAATTGAATGTGAATTCAAGCAAGAATGCATTAAATTGATCAAAAGACACTAACAGTAAAGACAAAAACTTTCAAATAAATGCAGTTTTTTAGACTTTTTTTAGACTGTTTAACACCAAAATCCTGAATAATTAATATTACAAAAAATATTAAGTATAGCACAGCTATTTATAACACTAATAATAATAATAAATGTTTCTTGAGTACAAATCAGTATGTTAGAATGATCTCTGAAGGATCATGTGACACTGAAGACTGGTGTAATGATGCTGGAAATTCAGCTTTGCATCACAGAAATAAATTACATTTTAAAATATATTCAAATAGAAAACAGTTCATTTAAATTTTAATAATACATCACAATGTTAATGTTTTTACTGTATTTGCGATCAAATAAATGCAGCCTGGATGAGCATGAGACACTTCATTCAAAAACTACCTACCAACACTATTATTTTGTTACTATAATGTATCATTTTTGATGATTACTTTTAAGTGAGCATTAAATGACAGCAAATTTAATCTTAAAGGTGCCATAGAATAGAAAATAGTCTTTACCTTGGCATAGTTGAATAATAAGAGTTCTGTACACGGAAATGACATACAGTGAGCCTCAGACACCATAGTTTCCTCCTTCTTATGCAAAATAGGCGATTGAGAACATAACACCGACTGTGACGTAACAGTCGGGATCACTAACAGTTACGCCCCCAACATTTGCATAACGTATACCCGCTCATGTTCTATGCCAGCCGCCAGCCGAACCGTCAGAAGTTCTGCGGGTATTGTGAAGAAACAAGCGAGGACAACAGCGAAAATGGCAGATCATGGAAATAAATGTTATGTTCCAGGCTGTGCAGGGGATGTGATGTGCAGGTGTCTGTATTCAGAAAGGCACAGAAAGCAAATAACGGATTCTAATAAAATAACATGAGCCACTAAAGAGATATGGTTAGCTTCTTGCTAGCAGTATCCTGTTACATTACAGTACATACGATTTCACTTACCACATAAACAGAGTAAGGAGAGATGACTGAGCATGATGGCGAATGATTTAAAGAGCCCGAGCACCACTGACAAGCATCTGATCTTGTAAATTGTGTGGTAAGTACCGCCGCTCCATAGCATAAACAGAGTCTGTGAGATCTCGAAAGTGAAAGTAAACCGCGACCGTGCATTTGAAAGCAGTTTCAATGCCCAGCATATTAATAGCGGCTCCCTGATGCTCGCATTTTATTTACAGTATAATTACCCAACAATATAACTGCGCGAGAAAGTATTGAAATATATATTTTCCCTGTGTTTCCTACCTGTGAGCTACTGAAATGAGCTGCAATGTGAAACAGCCAATCAGAGCAGAGCTCATCATTATTATTCATGACCCTTCCAAATAAGCCAATAACAGACCGTTTCATTCTGGGGTTGTAAATGGACATGTAAAACTGTTTCTGGAGAATTTTTGCCTTTACCTTAGCCACATACCTTGTAGATATCAGAGAACAATTTAAAATATTGTATCAATGCATTCTATGGCACCTTTAATGTAAAAACTGGGGGGAAAAGCACAATTAAATATCCAATATCTGCCAGTATTTCCCAACTGACACCTACCAATACGGTACAACGATATTATTCTTTCAGCTGTTTGTTCACCGAAAAGACATATTTGTAAATGTCAACAATATATTAATGATCAACACCAGTACAATTGAATGATTGAACAAACTTCAGTCCCTCACAGGCTCATTTCTTACACATTCACTAGACACCTACCCTAAGGAGGTCTATAATTGCTCTAAATAGGTTTAAACCCTAATTTGTTCATGGTATTATCTTTATTACGAGCTATGAAATGTAATTTCTCAGTTATGAAGAGAGGCCTGCTGCTTTTCTCTGACAAGCATGTCTGGACATGGTCTATTTGGCGTGTGACGATAATGAGTGCGTCACATGCTCAGGTATACCCCCTCTTTAGGGCACACCCTGTGGAGGAAGTCACGCTGCCTCAGGCCTGGTTGTTGCTATGGCAGTAAGATGAGTCAGCTGGTAAGACTGATGCTGGGAGTCATTTGCTGTCAGCTGATCGGATCAAACACAGGGCCTCCGGCATATACTCTCACATACATGCGAGGAAAAAATATATATATTTTGAATCATCATAACGCCTATTTCATTATATGGATTTTTCTTATTTAAATAAGCATTTAATTTATATTTTGAACTAAAATGATATATATACAGATACACAAACACACACACACATATACATATATATACATACACACACACACATATATATATATATTATTTTTTTTTTTTGGTCAGATGTTTTTATTTAATTGTTGAATTTATTTAATCAAAAATATAGTAAAAAGCTATTTTCCATTTTAATATATTTACAATGTAATTTATTCATGTGATGCAAAGCTGAATTGTCAGCATCATTACTCCAGTCTTCAGTGTCTCATGATTCTTCATAAATCATTTTAATATGCTGATTTTCCTGCTCAAGAAACATTTCTTACTATTATTACCCGAAATGTTGAAAACAGTTGTGCTGCTTAATATTTTTGTGAAAATTATTATAAACAGTACATTAAAAAGGATTAACTTGAAATATTAATTTTTCTAACATTATAATTTTTTTTTCTGTCACTTTTGATTATTTTCATGCATCTCTACAGAGGAAAAGTATTAATTTCTTTCCAAATTTCTGACAACTTCATGTTTGACTTCTAAGATCAAATGAGGAACTAAAAAATAAATGTTTCAACACATTGCAATGAAGAATTATTTGATGATAGAATTAGTTAGATGTGTTTATATTCCAATATTTATATATTATTAAGTGCACTAAATTGTATAAAAATTATATACTATATATTTTTTTGCAATTACTTTGTTGGAAAAATTCATACAAGCTGCACATGCTCTCCAAAACCTAATCCCAAATATAAAATAATCTAATGAAACATTGAGTTTCCATTATGGTACTAGGAAACCATTAGACATGATGTGTTAAGATGATGTGCCGGTCAGCGAGCCAATCCACATGTCCTCCCCTATTGTTAAGCTGACTGTGACTCTACAGACAGCTGCTGTAGATCTAGGCACTTGGAAAAGAGATAGAGCCAGAGGTGAGTCACACACATCCCTCTGATCCTCCTTTCCTGAGCAGCACAGTGGTGAGATACACATCATTAGTGCAGGAAATGAGTGATCCAGCTGTGCTGAGGCTCAGGAGAGAGGCCTGTCAATCAAACCATGGGGCATGGGTTCAAAGAAGGGCAATGGCCAATTTTACAGCTCATGCAGCTAAACATAATCCAGCTAGAAAGTAAGTGAGATATCAAGTAGTAAGCTATGCCTCGAGACATTTATGGCTTATTAATAAATACCTAATTCAAGGGTCTCAGGGCATTAAACAAGCTCTGAGCTCATCAAGGAACATCTTACTCAATGAATCTAACCAGCTAAAGGGTCTCACATTAAGCTCTTAAAGAGATAGTTCACTCAAAAATGAAAACAGTGTCATTTACTCATCCTCCAAACATGTATGAGTTTCTCCTGTTGAATACAAAAAAAGAAGATACTATTAAGAATGTGGGTAAGCAAACAGTTGGCGGTAGCCATTGACTTCTATATGTAAAAAATGTTTGGTTACCAGCATTCTTCAAAATATCTTCTTTTGTGTTCAACAGAAGAAAGACACTCATATACCCCCTTTTCCACCAGCAGGAACCAGGTGCTAGTTCAGAGCTAGTGCTCTTGCCGGTTCTTACTTGGTTCGACTGGCGAGCCCTTTAAGAACCGGTTGTTTTGGTTCACTAGCGCGGCACAACAGGCTTGTTCGAGGTGCATCGGCGCCACGCAGACCGATCAATCGATCGGCAGACAACACACTAAAGCACCGCGAGAGCGATCCAAAAGCATAAAGAGCAATCTGGTTTCCAGTCGCTCCCGCAGCACCCCGATGCCTCACACCGACCGGTCCGTGCAGCACCGATCCATCCCGAACAAGCCTAAACAAACCATCAACAATGGTGGACGTTGCGTTGCTATTGATGTTCATGGCTTTGCGAACCTACATCGGCATCCGAACACCGCGAATCAAACGTGTTCGCGTTTAGCTGCTATTTCAAATATGGCAGTTCAAAGTTTATGTTCTTCTTGTTGGTCACGGTAGCTCCGCCCCCAGCCCCTGACACAAGCTGTTCTTCCTTCTAGCCCAGCAATGTTTTGGTGCTACTCACGAACTGCTTTTCCTGGTTCGGAGCTGGTGCTTTGGGTGTCAAAAGACAAAGAATCGGTTTGAAACTAGGCACTGAACCAGCACTGGAACTGCTTTGGTGGAAAAGGGGTAATATTTGGAATGAACTGAGGATGAGTAAATTATGACAGAATTTGTATTTTTGGGTGAACTGTCCCTTTAAATGGCCGTTTTGAGTGTCCATACAGGAATATTCTGATTAATATCAGAATATGATCATGTGTTTATCATATAAATGTGATTGCCAAAACTGGACACATTATTATTTTTAATCTGTAAAAGTTGGCATATTCCTTAATAAGACATTTGGGTCACATAAACACTTATTCAGAATGAGCACTGTAATAGTATATCACCTGTCTTTTCAGACTTCTATAACCTGGAATATTTGATTGATCTGGTTATGGAAATCAGATTAGTGTTAGTTTGGGATCATTGGGATATTATTACAGTTTATTAATATTTGGAATTAGCTTTATTAGATATTTTCTGCTTTAGTTTTATTTTAGTTAAAGTTGTAATAATTTTGCTGTGTTTGTCATATATATATATATATATATATATAATGTCAATGTAAAAAGCTACAAAGACACACACATATATATATATATATATATATATTAGGGGTGTAAATCGGATGGTTCGTCACGATTCGATTCGATATCGATTCTCATACCCAGCGATACGATATTTGCCGATACCTCAAAAAATTATACGATACGATTATAATATAGAATATAAAGAATATAAAAAGCCCTTTTAATAATTTAAGCTGGATGCTGCATATTATTAAAAGGGCTTTTTTTATTCTCGTTTCTTTTATTTCAGTAAATGTTTCATTTATTTCAAGTAATAGAAATATTGTTTTATGGTTTAAGTTTTAGTTAACTTGTAATCAGGGTGACGTGTTTACATGATTACAAATCTGATTATTATCTGACAATTCTTGTGCATGATAATGCAGTCATTATCGTGCTGGAAAAAAAGGTCTGGGCACTGCAACCTCCCTGGAATAAACTACTGAGCTGTGCATTGATGCCCAGGCAGGGTGCTTTCTCAGAGCACAATGCAGCAAATGTGTTTCCATTGAGCAGATCTGATAATAAGAGACAGGACCTGACCCATCCCTTGAGATCCAGGCAGCATTACATTAGGAGCAAGACTATATGGCAGATGCTCACAAACTGTATATCATACACATATCCATCCTGATCATAACCAAGTGTGAATTTCTTGTTTATCTTATAGTGTTTGGCTGAGATATATTCGGTATGAGATATAGAGTAGTAGATGATACTCACTGCTGACTTTCATGCTGCCAAAGGCTGAAGGCTGCGGCACTGGCTTGCAGCTCTCCGCAAATGAGGAGGTCCTAGGCCGGCCTGACATCTCCCAGATCCCGTTTACTGTTCAACCACGATCCGTATATGCTCCTTTAACACAAGAGGAAATATCTGGGTTCCTTCTAAGCTTCTGTTTAAGCAAATGAAGGAAGACTCCAGGTTATATCTTCCAATGCAGCGAATTCAGAGGTGGTCAGAAGAAGAAATCCGTTTATTAACCATCAAATGTGCCGTTTAAAAAGGCAAATGGCACAAATTAGTCCCCGTTTTTGACTCGCCGATGATAATGTCACAGAAAAATGTCTATGGAAAGACAAAATCACATTATCTTGGACAGATATTTAGCCTATATCAGTTCACATCAGCATATCCAGAGCGCAGAACGGTTATCTCGCATTCGCACAGATGAAGTCTGCCGAGATCAGATAAACTTACTCAATTATAATTTATCTTTCACTTTGTATCCTTCAGATGTTGCTTGCGGGTATCGATAAAGCTGACACCGAGACTTGCCATGGCCGCGTCAGTCCGTCAATGTTGATCTAGAACCGATAAAACGCAAATAATTCAGTCACCTTTCTTCCAAATAACGGGGAGGATGTCGCTAGGCTTTTCTTGAACCCTAAAATACCCAGAATCCCTGACGAATGTTTCCTTCCGAGTGACACAGACGCTCTGGACACCTCCTGCTAGCGATGTGAGTGAAATCCATGAACAAATCATTCTGAATCATGAATCGAATCTTTTGAATGAATCTTTCAAAACGACTCGCTCTAAAATCGGACTGGTTCTTGATTTCGCTGATAGTATTGTACATATTTTAAATAAAGTTGGTCATAAATATTGACCAATAAAACCTAGGTCTACTGTAATTACGTATATGAAGGCTCATTCGGGGAAAAACGTTGTACCAATAATCTTGGATTTTTAATGTAAAAGCTAATTATGTATTTTTGAGTTGGGTCATTGCAGCAAACTGAACTGAACTGGGATACTAAATACTCTTTTACATAAAAATTAATCGAAAAAGCATAATTAACAGCAATTTGTGTTTACATGTGTAACGTTTTAGAGTCACGTCGGGACCACGTGGTGACGTAATGTCGTCATGACGCAGAGAATCCCTGAATTGGTTCTTTGAAATGAACTGTTCAAAAGAACCGATTCAAGGAAATTAGTCAGGCTTCCAAGCACTACCTCCTACCGGAAAGTGAAGGATAGCGCAGTACTGTTTTCCCCCTCTCTCCCCCTCTCTCTCTCTCTCTCTCTCCCATCATCTGCTGCTGTTACATTACGGCCTCCACAGTCGCTTTGGATAATAGTACACCTTTTACGTAAAGACGTGCTTTCAAACGTAAAGCTCTCCGCTGAACAATACAACATGATTTCGAAACTGTGAACGTGTAGACGTGACGTAAGCGCCGCTCCCTGAAGGGAAGTGGGAGGGAAACCCGCAAACCAACGGAGATTGAGTGTGATAATTAAACAGAAAACTATTGTCACTTTATACAAATGTCTATCTGTATGGTTGTTCCCGCTTTTGTCAGTTCAAAATCTACTAACAACTTTTTTCACAAGGTGAAAAATATATTTAATTTGTTTAATGTATGTTTTACAAATATATACATAATAAATATACACAGTACAAACACTTAAATTATGTAAACAAAAACTTTTATTTTGGAATTCGAACAATCGCGATGAATCGTTTGACAGCATTAATTTAAACTATGTATATTATGTAAAATAAGTATTTCAAGAATTTCATATCTCATACAAAGCTCATGCTGGTCAACCACTGGTCAACCACCCATTTTTATTCGTTTATTTTATTATGATACAATACGATACTTGTGCATTATTTAAAACTCTTTTTGAATTTAATTAATATTAACAATTTTCAGGATTTAAATGTAATTCTATTAACTTATTGAAATGCAATTAAAGTATTTGACGTACAGGGACGACATTCCTTTTTTCAACTTAAAAATTTAAACTTAAAAAATCCCTTTGCAAAAAAAAAAGTTTTATAAAATCAGTTCCAGGGGGCAAATACTGCTACTTGAAAATGACAAACGACAGTGGTGATATTTTAAATTTTATATTTGTATAATTATTTTTTATAAAATATTTATAATTTACAATAATTTTACCCCTCAAAAACGAATTTGATTCTCTCTTCACATTTTACTCAAGTTAGGCTACTGAACCAAAAAAAAAGCACTGCGTACGTCATGACGTACTACGCTGTGTACGTCATCACGCCATTGCTTCCGGGGCCAGGGGAAAATGGCGGCTGTGCAAGATGGGCAGATGGAGCTCGACGCAGAGAAGGAGACAAAGCCAGAAATCCTCAGCGATGGGACGGCAAACATCTCTGGGAACGCAGCGAGCGGGACGCTGTCCTCATCGCCCCTCACCGCCGGTGGAGCCCCGAAGCAGGAGGAGCAGCAAACTTTGATAGCAGTGCTGCAGTTTCTAAAGCGGAATAAACTGACGGAGTCGGTGGACATCCTGCGGCGGGAAGCCGGTTTAGAAGAACAGGAGGACTCACAGACTCTCGATGGCAGCGGAGGAGGGAAGAGTGACGGGGACGGAGGGGATACAAACTCTCTGCTCAGCCGGGTGTCCATCGCATCAGCAGCCGCCCCCCAAAGCACACCGACGCCCATGCCAGTCAAGAGTGAGTGTCGCCTACAGCTTCTATTTGATGATATTTACCTTGTAATGCACCTTTAATAAATAAAGTAAAGGTGCACTGCACCTTTTAAATAGTTAAAACAGTACAAAATCAGCTTTATGCCGTTCCTAGGTCATGCATTGTTGTAGTCTCTACAAAAGTTTAGTTGCATCAACAGTTGAAGCCCTTCATATAGACTTGTTTATATTTCGTACATTTGAACAATGAGTTTCCAACATATTTTACCATCATTCCACATGCACTTAGTTATGGTTACATTAAGACGATTGATTTGCTTTTTAAGAAAAATAGAAAAATAAACATTACTGGAATATAACTGTTACTGTAATTGCTATAAATAGTACTACAAGCATCACAATGTAATTAGAATTACTATAGTTAACTAACACTGTACAAAATATTTCCATTAATTGTCTTGAAATAAAGTTAAGCAGCACAACTGTTTCCAATAATGATAATAAATCAGATAAATATATAGACCAAAACAGAATAAAAAAAATTGAACTGGCAAACCAAAACTGCACAATTATACAAATTTTAAATAAGATTGAAATGAAAAATATCACATAAAAAATGTACACATTTATTCTGTATATTAATAAGGTATAGTAAAACTTCAATACTAAAAATCACTCTGGTATATATCTGGTATTATATAAACATATATACTATAGTACTCTCTCTCTCTATATATATATATATATATATATACATCTCATGTCTTACTCTTTATACTGTGTAGCATCTTTTGCTGTGATTTACCTGCTTTTTCAATATGCAATTATATCAACATCTGTAGTTGTGATTTGACATTAATGTTTATGTTGTTGTACATTTATGCATTTAGCAGCGACTTATTCAGGCTTTACATTTTTTTATGAGTATGTGTGTTCCCTGGGAATCGAACCCACGACCTTTTGTGCTGCTAACGCAATGTTCTGCCACTGAGCCACAGAAGCATCACAGCTCCCATGTATGTTGTCTGCTGCAGGAGCAGATGACCATCGGCAGCCGGATGTCAGTATGGTGCTGTCAGCGTACAGTCAGCAGGGGGATCCCTCTCTGTATAAGGTGTACTACAGCGACCTGAAGAACTTCATCGAGTCTGTGCTGGACTGTCACCGAGCGGAGCTGTCCCAGCTCTTCTACCCTCTGTTCGTTCACATGTACCTGGAGCTGGTCTACAACAACCACGAGAATGAAGCAAAGGCTTTCTTTGAGAAGTAAGCATCAGATCTGAATTAAAGGGATGGTTCACCCAAAAATGAAAATTGGATATTATCTGAGTACTCTCCCAGGGCATCCAATTTTTTCAGTAGAACACAAACGAAGGTTTTTACCTCAAACCGTTGCAGTCTGTCAGTCATATAATGCAAGTCAATGGGCACAGAATCTTTGAAAAGAAAAAAACTACATGCACAGACAAATTCAAATTAAACCCTGCTGCCCGTGACGATACATTGATGTCTGAAGACACCACATCATCGGTTTGTGTAAGAAACTGAACAGTATATTATATCATTTGTTACCTCTGATACAGGCAATGTCCAACTTTCCTGAGCTCATTCTCAACATCCGACGCATAACGTGCTCTGGAATATATCTATGTTCCAGAGGACGTTACGCGTCGGATGTTGAGAACGAGCTCAGGACAGTTGGACACAGACTGCAAAGGGTTTGAGTTAAAAACCTTCGTTTGTGTTCTACTGAAGAAACAAAGTCACCTACATCTTGGATGCCCTGGGAGAGTATGCAGATAAACATCACATTTTCATTTTTGGGTGAACTATCCCTTTAATCAATGTAATTTGATAATAATAGTCATTTGTATTCTGTAACTCTAAAGACTGGACTCTTTGGTAGTGGCTTAACCAGTTGTTTTCCTGTGTGCTGATAGGTTCAGCGGCGATCAGGAGTGTTACTATCATGATGACCTGCAAATTCTCTGCGGCCTCACTAAGAAAGAGCACCTGAAGGGGAACGAGGCTCTGCTGGACTTCCGCACCAGCCGTTTTGTGCTGCGCATCTCCCGAGACTCGTACCAGCTGCTCAAGAGACACCTGCAGGAACGGCATAATAACCAGATATGGAACATCATTCAGGAGCACTTGTACATCGACATCTTCGACGGTATGTCACGCAGCAAGAGCCAGATCGACAGCATGTCCGGCAGTTTTGCGGGAGAGGCCAAACGAGAAGTCAATAAAGCCAAGGTTAGATGTGTTAATGTATGAAAAATATACAGTTCAGAAGTTTAAGATTTGGTGAGTGTTTTTTTTTTTTATGTTTTTGAAAGAACTCTCTTGTGTTTTCACCAAGACTGCATTTATTTGATCAGAAAATACAGTAAAACATTACAATTTAAAAGAACTGTTTTCTATTTTAATATATGTTAAAATGCCATTTATTCATGTGATCCAAAGCTGAATTTTCAACATGACTCCAGTCTTTAGTGCAACACATCATTCTTAGGAAATCATTTTAATATGCAGATTTGCTGCACAAGATATTTTTCATTATCTTCAATGTTGAAAACGGTTGTGGTGCTTAATATTTTTGTGGAAAATGTGTTTTTCATTTCCGGAAAGTTCTAAAAGAACAATTTTTATTTGAAGTAGGAATATTTTGTAACATTGTAAATGTCTTTTAATTCATTTTTATGCAAAACAAATGTATTGATTTATGTAAAATCTAGTGTTTTAGGGATGTTTTGTAAGTTACTCGATGGAATCATAATGAGAACGTTTGTTCTTTGAGGAAATTCTGAGGAAAGGCATTGAAAGATATTTTACAAAATCATCTCATAATTGCAATCTCTTGAATTATTTGAAAATGATTGTGTGTTTTAAAGATGTATGTTTTGTTTCTAATGATACCAGGTATACTACGGGCTGCTAAAGGAGCCAGAGATTGAGGTCCCGTTAGATGATGAAGATGATGAAGCAGAGAATGAGGAAGGGAAGCCCAAGAAGAAGAAGGCAAAAAAGGACAGTATTGGCTCCAAGAGTAAGAAACAAGACCCCAATGCTCCTCAACAGAGCAGGTATGACAGAAGCTCAGTATTCTGCTACAATGAAAACCCATTTCAATCAGATTGAGTTTACTTGCACATAACCGTTTCAGAAAGTTGGGGTGATTACGAGGTTGTTGTTGTTTAGTTTTTTTTTGTGGAAAGTTTTTATTCATAAAGAAACCTTAAATGGATCAAAAGTGACAGTGGAAACATTTTAGTTTTACAAACGATTTCTATTTTAAATCAGTTATTTTAATCTTACAATTCATAAAATAATACAGAAAAAATGTATCATGGTTTCTGTTTTCAGCATTGATAATAATAATAATAAATCAGAATCATTAGAATGATTTCTGAAGGATCATGTAACACTGAAGACTGGCATAATGATGCTGAAAATTCAGCTTTGCATCACAATAATAAATTACAGTTTAAAATATATTAAATAGAAAACAGTTACTTTAAAAACGACTTGTTTCAGACACATTATAAAATCTTACCAACCCCAAACTTTTGAAAGGTAGTGTATATTGGACAATTAATTTTTTTTCATTAGAATTTAGATGATGCTTCGAAATGATTTGAAACTGGATGTCTAGTTTCATAACCTGTTATTCTTTTTTGGGGTGTTCTCTGTCTGACAGGATACCTCTGCCGGAGCTGAAGGACTCGGACAAACTGGACAAGATCATGTACATGAAGGAGAGCACCAAAAGAATCCGGCTGGGCCCGGAGAACCTGCCTTCCGTTTGCTTCTATTCGTTCCTCAACGCCTACCAGGTTGGCAGTGTTTTTGTTGATGTTTAGTGTTGCTTGACTTCACACATGCTGATTGTGTTGTCGCTCAGGGTTTGACGGCAGTAGACTTCACTGATGACTCCAGTCTGTTAGCGGGAGGCTTTGCAGACTCCACAGTCCGCGTATGGAGCGTCACACCTAAAAAATTACGCAAGGTCAAATCTTCAGCAGGTATGTATCTCCATAATCACTATTTGATATCTTGCCTTTATTTCAAGTTTTAAAAACAACCCCAAAGGTTCTACTTCTAGACCTCAGTGTAAGCAATGTATGATTTAAATTGTGCCGTTTGATTCTCTAGAACTGAATCTGATTGATAAAGAGTCTGATGACGTTCTGGAGAGGATCATGGATGAGAAGACGGCCAGTGAGTCCAAGATCCTCTGCGGACACAGCGGGCCAGTGTATGGTGTCAGCTTCAGTCCAGACAGGTATCAGAAGTGTCCTCTAAAGTATCTCTAAGTAAAACAAGACTACAGTGTGAGTGAAGGTGTGTAAGCATAAGAGCAACCAATCAATTACTTTGCTATGGACTAAACGTGTTTTGCATGATTCATATCTTCCTGCAGTTTTGAAGCGTTCTGCAGCAGATCTGACAGTGGGTTAATATCTCTGTGTCTCTTAGGAACTATCTGTTGTCTAGTTCTGAGGACGGTACAGTCAGACTGTGGAGCCTGCAGACGTTTACGTGTCTCGTGGGGTATAAAGGACATAACTATCCAGTGTGGGACACTCAGTTCTCACCCTTTGGTTATTACTTTGTGTCTGGAGGACATGACAGAGTAGCACGGTACAGTAGATTCTCATTATTGAAATGCTGTTATTAATTAAATCAACATTTTTTTTTTTAATGTTTTATTTAATTGCTTTTATTACAGTTATGACAATTTGGGTTTATTTAAATTAACGTATACTAATACATGTATTGTATAGGCACATCCTACCATAATGTACAGTATAACAATATATGTATAAATATACAATGTAAATAATGTGTGTATGTGTATATATATATATATATATATATATACAGTATCTGACAGAAGTGAGTACACCCCTCACATTTTTGTAAATATTTTATTATATCTTTTCATGTGACAACACTGAAGAAATTACACTTTGCTACAATATAAAGTAGTGAGTGTACAGCTTGTATAACAGTGTAAATGTACTGTCCCCTCAAAATAACTCAACACACAGCCAATAATGTCTAAACCGCTGGCCACAAAAGTGAGTACACTCCTAAGTGAAAATGTCCAAATTGGGCCCAATTAGCCATTTTCTCTCCCCGGTGTCATGTGACTTGTTAGTGTTACAAGGTCTCAGGTATGAATGGGGAGCAGGTGTGTTAAATTTGGTGTTATCGCTCTCACTCTCTCATACTGTTCACTGGAAGTTCAACATGGCACCTCTCGGCAAATAACTCTCTGAAGATCTAAAAAAAGAATTGTTGTTCTACATAAAGATGGCGTAGGCTATAAGAAGATTGCCAAGACCCTGAAACTGAGCTGCAGCAAGGTGGCCAAGTCCATACAGTGGTTTAACAGGACAGGTTCCACTCAGAACAGGCCTCACCATGGTCGACCAAAGAAGTTGAGTGCACGTGCTCAGCGTCATATCCAGAGGTTGTGTTTGGGAAATAGACGTACGAGTGCTGCCAGCATTGCTGCAGAGGTTGAAGGGGGGGGGGGTCAGCCTGTCAGTGCTCAGACCATACGTCGCATCAAATTGGTCTGCATGGCTGTCATCCCAGAAGGAAGCCTCTTCTAAAGATGATGCACAAGAAAGCCCGCAAACAGTTTGCTGAAGACAAGCAGACTATGGACATGGATTACTGGAACCATGTCCTGTGGTCTGATGAGACCAAGATAAACTTATTTAGTTTATATGGTGTCAAGCGTATGGTGGCAACCAGGTGAGGAGTACAAAGACAAGTGTATCTTGCCTACAGTCAAGCATGGTGGTGGGGGTGTCATGGTCTGGGGCTGCATGAGTGCTGCCGGCACTGGGGAGCTACAGTTCATTGAGGGAACCATGAATGCCAACATGTACTGTGACATACTGAAGCAGAGCATGATCCCCTCCCTTCGGAGACCTGGCTGCAGGGCAGTATTCCAACAGGATAACGACCCCAAACACACCTCCAAGATGACTACTGCCTTGCTAAAGAAGCTGAGGGTAAAGGTAATCTGTGGTAGAGGTCTTCACGGGTCCACTTGGAACCTAAATCCACGACCGAGCAGGTTCGGGTTCAAAACTTCTACGAGTGCCTCGGACACGGGTCGGGTTCGGTAATTAAAATAAATGTGCTTTTCCCAAATGGACCCGATTAGACCCGAAATCTTTTAACCTTCCTGGATGCGCAGCCTACTTGTGTTTTCATGTTAAGTTCGTTTTTGAGAAACACACGTAAAAAGGAACATACATTTGTAACCTCAAAAATCTCTCGTATAGATATGAGGTCCATCAGGAAATCCACTCCCTTCATTACACTACGTGTCAATGCAAGACTTTTCTTTTTTGTGTGTGTGCAGAAGACTCACCGGAGATGAGGTAAATAACGTTGCAGACAAAACTAGCAAATCCATGATTTAAATTTTTATAAAACTATCACATTTATATTTCAAATCCAACGATTACAATTAAAAGCCAAACTCAGAAATAACATGTATCCATCAGGCAGGCAAAATATAAAGTAATAGGCTAATAAGTAAATAAATGAATGAAATTAATGGAGCAGCGGCCAAATCAGTCAGCAGGTTTTTTCGGGACCAATGCGGGCCTGCAGGCTGTGCACATGTCAATTACGTTTACGTTCGGGTACAGTCGGAGTCGACTCGGGTATAATTTCATCAGGTCTGTCTCGGGTCAGGTTTATCATTTAAAAAAATATTTATGCACGTCGGGTTCGGGTAAGAAGTGATTCGGGTTGGGTACGGATTTTAGGACCCGAGAAGACCTCTAATCTGTGGGGCATCCTCAAACAGAAGGTAGAGGAGCACAAGGTCTCTAACATCCACCGGCTCTGTGATGCCGTCATGGAGGAGTGGAAGAGGACTCCAGTGGCAACATGTGAAGCTCTGGTGAACTCCATGCCCAAGAGGGTTAAGGCAGTGCTGGAAAATAATGGTGGCCACACAAAATATTGACACTTTAGGACCAATTTGGACATTTTCACTTAGGGGTGTACTCACTTTTGTGGCCAGCGTTTTAGACATTAATGGCTGTATGTTGAGTTATTTTGAGGGGACAGAAAATGTACACTGTTATTCAAGCTGTACACTCACTACTTTACATTGTAGCAAAGTGTAATTTCTTCAGTGTTGTCACATGAAAAGATATAATAAAATATTTACAAAAATGTGAGGGGTGTACTCACTTCTGTGAGATACTGTATATAATTATATACATACATACACACACACACACACACACACATCTATATATTTACACACACAAACATATGCATATTCCAATTTTCTTTATGTAAAATGTTTTTCCGCCAACCAAAATAGCGTGGCATTATATAATTATCATATAGCCTGTTTCCAAATCTGATTATGAAGAGACCCATCTATGAATGAAAAGATATTGCAAATGTTTTCAAGACCTTTATCAAACAGTATATCTTTATTTGATTCCCAGCCTCTGGGCGACAGATCATTACCAGCCGTTGCGGATATTTGCTGGGCATCTAGCTGACGTCACCTGTACGCGATTCCACCCCAACTCTAACTATGTGGCCACAGGCTCGACCGACCGCACTATACGCCTCTGGGATGTCCTGAATGGAAATCCCATTCATCTCATTTGTATTTGAATTATCATTGCATCTCTGACGTTCTATCTTTATTCATTTTCTCCATTTCAGTGTTATTTATGTAGCCTTACTATTATAGTATTAATTCATGTTTTGAGTTTTAATTAGTTTTATTTCTGTTTATTGTCATTTTAGTACTTCAGCTTAAACTTATTGTATTTCAATTAGTTACCAAGGGAATATTACTAATTTTCTAATTCAGTTTTTTAATCTAATTTATATATTTTAATTTCAGCTGCTGTTCAAAACACTTATCCTTGTCATGCCATTCAAACCCTTCACTAATAAACCTGCTCAACTGCATGTCTCATTTGTAATTTATTACCCAATGGCCCTTATTTTTTCCATATAAAGAGTCATATGAGTAATAGTAAAAAATGATAATGCTTGTTTTTCAGGGGCCCATCCATTCTCTAGCATTCTCACCTAATGGAAAGTTCCTGGCATCTGGATCCACAGACGGGAGAGTTTTATTATGGGATATTGGACATGGACTGATGATCGGAGAGCTGAAGGGTCACACAGACACAATTTATGCCCTCAAGTTCAGCAGAGATGGAGAAATCCTTGCATCAGGTCAGTACACAATCTACTGAATGCCTTCTGTTTTCTGATTGATAGTTTATTAAGTCAGAAGCATTTTAGTATAATTCTAAATACGTCCCATTTTATGTTGTGTCTTTTTGCTGGTGTTTACTTGATAATCCATACATCATACCTCTCAATAAAAACTAGCTTTGATCATAAAACGAAGCATTTAAATACATTTGAAGACATATTATTGAGTGATGCAGGGCTCTAGACTAACTTTTTGCACTGGTGCGCCTAACACAAAAGTTAGGTGCACCCAAATTTTCATATAGGCAGCATTGACTAGAAAACGATTAACTAATAATCTGGTCAACATAAAGTTCTTTATTTGAAGCACAGTTCTACAAGAAATGTAACTTACTGAAAGTAAGTGCTTAAAGTGCTTCACTGAGCTGAGATTTAAACTTAAAAACATATCAAGATAAATGAAATGAAAAGAACATCTAAATTAAGTGTTTAAGGGCGTCAAACTGAACATCTCATGGCTCAATGTCTTATGGACTATCCTCCATTGCAGTCACATGCCTCGGATAGCCAACTCCTGTAGTTTGTCCTTCTTGATCTTTGGCCTCGGCTAAACCAGCCTGCCACACTCTCTAGCATCAACATCTGACATTCTACACTGCATTCTCTACTCAGATCTTCCACTGTGTCTGACTGCAGCAGCTAGATTTGGTTCTCAACCCCCTTAAACCTATAAAACAGGAATATCTGCCACCCCATCGGCCAATCAGATCCGTCCAAATAATTTCTCGAGAGAAAAACAGTTTAGACCACGACTAGGAGACTGTTCAGAGTTGAACCAGGAAACTTTTTTTTTTGTTTTGAACGGCTGGTCGAACCGGTGCGACCTCAGACTTTTTTTTTAGTCGCACCATTGAGAAATTAGGTCGCACTTGCGACCAAATTGGTCACACTCTAGAACACTGTGATATGGAGTGACAACTGATATATATATACATTTTATGTAAACAATGTTGTAAAAATCCCATTGATTTACAGGATATCAGAATTTCATCTTTCAAAATATGCTAATAGCATATTTTTGCTCATTATGAGCTACTGAAAAGTTTTTCACTCAAGTATGATCTCCATATTCTTCTATATCATAACATATGAACTATAATAGCCTTTGTATCAAATATTAGCAAAACTACGGGGTAACTAATTTTAAGGTGTCATTAGCTATGTTTCCATCCTAAGATTAGAATTTAACTTATGCGCAAAACTGGAATATCGCATAAAAGATATGCGAATAAAGCACCGTTTCCATCCAACGAGTCAGAGAACAAAATCGTCACTTCCTGGTAAACTGTGGCACTAAATATCACTAGAATATTGGAGAAGCCACTGAATATAATCATTTTCATATATGATATAAATGACTTGCACCTCAGGGCGAGCAGAGGAGACACAATAAATGCTGTCACTGCGTTCAGAGGTGGATGTCGGCTGTCAGCCTGTTTGGGAACGCAGTCGTGTAAGACAATTATACAGAAATACTTTGATGACAGACTTTCCTCAGGCTTTTCAGAACGACCATAACAACTTCTAGATGCTGTGAACGAGATCGGTCTGCTGGTTAGTCAAGTTATCCTGTCTCAAAGTGCAAAGTCACATGACTTTTATGATGCGCATGGAGGAATTTATTCTGTAAATGTGTTTCCATCGTAGTTTATGCACATTTTTAGAATGTATGCGCATCTTGCCGTTTCCATCCAAAGTTGTTTTATGCGATATTCTAAAATGCGCAAAAAATAGGTGGATGGAAACATAGCTAATGTTAAACATGTTGCATGTACTTACTAATACAACAATAAATTATGCGTAATTGTATGCAAGTAAGCCTAACCCTATAGTAAGTAAATAGTTAATTAATATTACTCAAATGTATACTTACACTGTAAGAAGGCCACATTCAAATAAAGTGTAACCAAACACTGAATACAGCAGGTTTTATTCCCCCATTTTTTGGTTTAAAGGTTCAATAAACTTTCGCACTATTATTTCACATGTCAGTCTTTACAGATTTAATAGCAAGAAGTCATTCAGTTTAACTTGAAATGTGATCTGTTTTGCTCCAGGCTCTATGGATAACACCGTTCGGCTATGGGACTCTATGAAGGCTTTCGATGACGTGGAGACAGACGACTTCACCGCAGCGACGGGCCACATTCACCTGCCGGATAACTCCCAGGAGCTGCTGCTTGGGACGTATCACAGCAAATCCACACCTGTCACCCACCTCCACTTCACCAGACGCAACCTGCTACTGGCTGCAGGCGCGTACAACTCCCAGTGAAGTGACTGGATATTCCGGAGGACAATGACTTTATGTAGCTGTGTTTGTTTGTTTTTATGTGAACGGTGCATATTAAAGAGTCCTGCTCATCCTAACATGTGAAATTGGTTCGAGCTAAGTGAAAGACATCATAACAAACCACCGAGCTACCTGGGAGCAGCCACCGATACCTCTTGCATCATTCAGATGCTGATCCTAGATCAGATTTTACACCTCGTGCTCATGAGAAGCTCATTTCTTTTTCTCATCGATAGCGTCACTGCCATGCTTGTTTTCAATGCCCTCTATGTCTCACAATGATGTGGCTGTGTCTCCTTTTGTCTTTGTAAATGAACTTTTCCAATTCAGAAACTGGTTGTTGATCTTTCAAATGTGTTGCTTATGAATACTGTTCTCTATTTCTGTACAAATTGTAATACTAGCGCCTAAAATTGTACATAAAACAAGTTTTCTACACAATGTTTGTGTGGTACAAGTAATTTTTTTTTATTCTTTACATAGTTAAACCGAAGTGATGAGGTCAAAACAAGGACATCCAGATTCCCGCACACCTAGCTTCATCATAAAACATCCTGAAAATAGAGGAAAGGAGTTGGAATTAAACTTTTGGAAATATACATACATTTGGAGAAGTTAAATACAGGCAGAACTTACTATAAATTAACTTGATGTCACGGCCTTTTGCTTCTTGGGCTTCAATTTGAAGAAGAGGACAATGGCAGCAATACTGGCGTATGTGGCCAACACACACTGAAGTCAAGGGAAAAACAGAGTTCGGTTTACTTAAATACTTAATGTAGTGGGAAAATAGTTTAATTGCATTATTCGAGTGTAATTCAACGTACGTTCCTCCTGCCTGTGATGGTGTATGCGTTGAAGTACTTGGCGATGCCAGTGAACTGGTGCTGGCTTCCTGCGTCGTGTCCTCCCATGATTTCTGCGAGCAATCTGTTGATAGACATATTCATAAATGAACCTAAATGCATTCAAAGTTACGCATCATTTTTCATAAATACGTAAGGTCATACAAAATGCATAAAGGACAACACTGCCAACTGGAAAAATGTCAGGCTGTTTTTTTCTGAAATACAGTTGTAGAACGAGATTTTGTAGCTAATATCAAAAATGTTTAGAATTCAAAAGATGTTTAATATAACGTTAATAATTTGGATATTAGCACCTCAGTCCGTTCGCTAAATCAAGCGTATTTGTGGTTAACGACACCTGCGGGCTTTACTGAGCAGCATATATTCGCTTTGCAAACAATATAAAACAGCATCGATTTATAAAACACGCTGAATAAAAAGCATTTCTATTAGAATGTGAAACATGACTTACCAAGCAAACTGGTGCCCTTCAATGGAGTGGCCGGAAAGTGAGTGATTTAAGGAAATCCCGCCTTCGCGTTGATAGCCTGAATGAACTGCAGTCATTGGATTACACTCCCGTCAATCACTTTTTACACTAACTCAATAGGTACGCAGAGACCTCAATCTAATTTTCCCGTCGTTCTATTGGTTGATTCTTTTCCTTGCGGTGTAATCTTAAATCCCGCCTCTCAGTGTTTACGTCCGGGTCGCACAGATTGCACGCTTCTGAGGAACATGTGAGATTTATTTCGATTGTTGATCTACGCAACGTTTTCTAGCGTAAGTAAAAATAATTAGTTTTTACCTCAAGAGGGGTTTTACTGGCACTTGTTGCGTGTTTAAATGTAAGGAATGTGTTGTTTAAACGTTGACTTATAGTATGTATTGTGTTTCTTATGTGTCCATGCCTGCAGTGTTGTAAAGACATGTGAGCAGATGTTAGACAAGACAAGGATTCATGTCTGAAAAGCTTTATGTTTTATGCGTTTGTTTCTTTATTGTGATTCATTAGAGCCTTTATATTTGGATAACGTCCACGGTGAAGAATGGCGTCTATGGAGGTAGATTTCCCTCGAGGTGGGACAGAGAAGAAGACCACCGAGTCCAAAATCGTTAAAGCACAAGATGTGGACAATCTTTTTAAAGTAAGATGATGATAATGACCACAACAGTGATTTAATTAAGATCAACGTGCAGTCTTCACATCTGCTATGAGAGTAATGTGCCTGTATGTCGTGTTTTACAGACACGTGAAGCAGTGGTTACAAAGAAGAGAAAGGTCTCGCAACAGGACGAAAAGCACAAAACTAAACAACAAAAAGTGGAAAGTGGGGATTTAAAACTTAATACTGCCGACACTGTGGAAATTCTGCATTTTCGGGTATGTATATGCATATGAGATGTTTGTGATTTGTTAAAAAAATAATGTTTATAGACATAGACTCACACAGTGGTGGCCAAAATGATTAGACCACTAGTATTTTCACCTGATATTTTTTTAAGTCAGTTATTTCTATCTTTTTCTGTAATGTGTCGGTAGGAAATATCAGTGAACATTCGTTTTGCCATTAATTGTAATAGTCCAGTAAGACAACAGCCAAGTGCTCCACACAGGGATCTGATCTGATCATCATCCAGTCTGTCTGAAATGACTTTAGTTTTTTTACAAACACACAAGAATTGAGTCATGCCGCTGACCTTGCATCTGATCACTCTGGCACTGTGGTTTCTCTCTCTAGAATCTGAAGATTGGCACTCTGATGCTGGGTTGTGTGAAGGAAGTGTCAGTCTTTAAGGCAGTAATTGGTTTTCCATGCGGTCTTGTTGGTTACCTGCCAATCTGCAACATTTGTGACTCCTATACCAATATTCTTAAGAAAACCCTGGACTCTGAAGACAGTTTTAAGGTACCACAGCTGCAAACGGACTGAAAATGTAAAGCTATATGTGAATGTTGTCATTAAAGGGTGCATTTTGTTGGTGTTTGTCTACTCTTCACAGGAAGTTGTCCCTCTCCCACAACTGCTTACTCCTGGGATGCTGATCAGATGCGTTGTGTCGTCTTTCGATTCCATTAAGGATGGTTTTACTAAGCTTAAGGTGTCTATCAACCCTAAAGGGGTTAACAAGGCGTTGAGTTCAGGTTCTTTGAAACCTGGAATGGTGAGTTTGCAAACTTTTATATATTGTATATTAGGGCTGTCAAGTTGGCTAAATAACTACATTCGAATTTTGTACTAAAATATTATAAAAATGTGAATTATATTCGAATTTAAAAGGCATAAATTCAGTTAGGAAAAAAAAAGCTTTTGGCTTCTCTCCTGAGACCACAAGAGGGCGCCTCGAGCAAAATATTACAAAATACACGTTTCTTCAAAGTAGAGCTGGGCAATATGAGCAAAAATTCATATCTCAGTATTTTTTGGCTGATTTGCGGTATACGGTACATATATCGGTATTTGGATTAAATAAATAAAGTGAATGTAACCATGTAGGCATATATAATGTGCAAAAAGGGTTAAAATCACATTACATTGTAACATTGCGATCTAAAAACAAAAATAATGCTTTTAAAGCAAAGTTAAATTTACTAAACTAAAAAATAATAAAAAGCACAGACTAGGCTTATTGAGTAAAAAGGCTATTTTGATTACCCCATTACAGTCACTTTAGAGTTAGTGCTATCATACACTTACTTGTAGGTTTAAAATGTCCAACTACAAACATTTCAGCAAAATGTATATTTTAGTCAGAGTTATTGCGCTCCTATTTCATTGAGCTGTCTGTTTGGCGTGCGTTAAGAACCAAGTCTGTGAAGTTTAGCGGAGAATCACAAGATGGAAATATTTCCATGGCTTTCTAACATTTACAGATGGAGAATATACCTGTGAAATGTAAGTTATGCATTTAGGAAAAGAGCACAGCTCAAACATCGTGTCTCTGTCAGCGGCACACGCAGCCTTTCTGTCAGAGCCGCTTTAAACTCAAAGATTTAGCATTGCTGATACACCTCATTTATTATCATTTAATCATATGATCTATGATATTACGCTGTTAATATGCACGTTCTCTAGCAAGCTAGTGTCTTAATCTAGTAATTACATGTTTTTTTAAAGTTGAATTTTACATGGCTTTTGAGCTCTCTTGTGTGTGATGCGAGTGCAACGGTGATAGATGTTCCTCTAGAAAATGCAACAAATATGCATTCTGTGTGAACGGCTTGGTTTCAGTTTTGAGGTAATCAACATCTTCTCCACATTGATGTTCTCTTTTTCCGCAATATTTGTTGAATGTGCATCACCGTATCGAGTGGGTTCAACTAGAAAGGCTAAAAAAAGCATTAAAATGCAACGACACCTCGTCATCGCATCTCGTGTGCCAAGCTGCCTGACGGACGCCTACAATTCGAATGCAGCAGTTTGCATTCGAATGGGGATTTTTATTTTAAATTCGACGAATATTCGAAAAAAGTATTTACTTTTTTTTTTTTACAGCCCTATATACGGTTAATCGAATGCGATTGTCATGCACATCTTGTCAGTAAAGCCGGTTCTGTGATTAGTAGTAAATCTCCATCACCTGCTTATAGATGGAGCGGCATTTACTACACGGAGCCGTAGTTCACTGACAAGCTGCGCAAAATAGCGTTCATTATAGCAGACAATATAATCGTGCGATTATGAAAGCTGTTTGTATAGCTTCTCTGTGAATTAAAGCTGTGTAGTAAATGCTGCTCCATCTGAAAGCACTTGAAAATACCACATTTAATAACATGTTTTTACTCCAAACTCACTTCATAATGTCAGTCGAGTGTTTGAAATAAATCCTTCTGTGAGATGATGTGACGTCTTAAATAGAATAATGCAGGCGATATTTCACAGTATTCTAAGCAGTGATAAAGGTTGTGTTGATAAGCATTACATTATAGATATACTTTATTATAATAAGACAAACTCAGATAAACCATATATTGGTTTGAATCAATGAAAGCAGTGAAATCTTCTGTTTGTTCAGAAACCGCTATAGAGATTTCCTGGGTTTCTTCTGCGGGGCGTATTGAAGATTTACCACTGATTTACTACTGATCACAGAACCGTGCTTCACTGAAAGATACACATGACAATTACAGCTTCTGTCTAATTGCGATTTCGATTTAATTTATCCTGCAACCCTAATTTTAATTTATGTATAGATTTCTTAATATTATACTCAAGTAGACGGTTGTATCAAAATTACCTGGGTTGGTGGTGTATTTATGATACTTTCGATGTTCTTTTGAAACCAATATTAATGCAGTTTTAGAGCATATGCATATAATCAAATGGCTGGAAAATAACAAGTCATTTTTTTCTAGTGCTATTAGATAACACTACTGGTCAAAAGTTTGCGGCCTGTAAATTTTTTTAAGTCTTTTTCTTTCTTTATGAAATCTGTCACACTCATGTTTTTTTTTTTGAATATATTTTAAAATGTAATTATTTCAGTGTTTCAAAGCTGAATTTTCAGCATATTCAGTGTCACATGGTCCTTGATTATTTGATGCTCAAGAAAAATGTCAGATTATCAGGTGTGCTGCTTAATATTTTTGTAGATTTTGTTATACGTCTTCCAGCATTCTTGAAAGTGCGCCTATTATGCCTTTTCGAATATTACCTTTCATGCAGTGTGTCATGTAGCTGTACGTTAACATAAACTATCTGCAAAGTTGTAAATCCGACAGTTCACGATAAATAAAGTTAGTGTCTATAAAAAAAAGCGTATGTTTGCAATTGTCTAAACGAGTCGTCAGGAATTTGAATCTTATTCTGTAACGGCTGTACGTCACAAAGTAACACATTTGCATAATGTCCGCCCATGACTGTCATTCGCTCTGTATGCGGTAACAAAGAATCACAAAGAACTGCGCCATTGGACCAATCACAGCAGTGAAAGGCGGGGTTTAGAGAGACTGATACTTTGAACTGCTTCACATCAGTTGTTTAGAATCATTTAGAAATGAGGTAAAACTATTGAAGCTATTTTTTGAGAAAACTAAACATTTTTTTTTACCTTGGATGCATTTAAGCCTGTTTTAGGACACTCAAAAAACAATATTAGCAACCTTAAACATGGCATAATAGGGGCACTTTAATAAATGGAAAGAACAGCATTTATTTTAAATATAAATATTTTGTAACATATTTTTACTGTCAATTTTGATCAGTTTGATGTGTCCCTGCTAAATGAAAAACTTAAAACTGAGCATAACCCAAACTTGTATACATATTGGCAGTATGTATCACCCAGTTGTTGTTGAATCTTTTCTGAGGAATTGTCACTTGTGAACTAAGATACGACTGTCTTAACATGTTAGGCACTGAGTGGTTGTGTGGAGAGTGTGGAAGATCACGGCTTCCTGGTTGACATCGGAATCAGCGGCACTAAAGCTTTCCTGCCCAAACAAGTCACATCCTCAAAAAAAGGTATAAATCTGGCACACATACAGCAGCATAACATGTCATTAGTCTACATATACTATTCATTGTAGTTCAATGACAATATGAATAACTCGCAAATCATATTGGATAAAATCAAGTTAAAGTAGTTAACCTAAAATTTTAAATGCAA
This sequence comes from Gymnocypris eckloni scoliostomus, assembly GCA_027564155.1. NCBI lineage: Eukaryota > Metazoa > Chordata > Actinopteri > Cypriniformes > Cyprinidae > Gymnocypris > Gymnocypris eckloni. The sequence continues at coordinate 31,196,171 of CM050416.1, forward strand.
ACTTATATGGCAAGAACTAGATTTAAGAGTTAAATACAATTATTTATACGTTTACATTTTATTACATTAATAATAATTAAAGTTATGCAGGTTTGGAATGACCACAACATTGACGTAATTAGATTTGTTTGAAGTTTCCATGTCCTCTAATCAGGATTAAAAGCGGTATTATGATTGTAAGTTTCCTGTTTATTTCAGGTCTGAATGTGGGTCAGTACATGACGATCCTGATAGAGGAAGTCAAGAACGATGGACGTGTGGTGCGTCTGTCCCAGGATCCTCAGGCTCTTGGAAAGGCCTGTGCAGAGACTCAGCAAGGCTGGACTCTAGACACGCTCCTGCCGGGACTTCTGATCCGGGCACGCATCAAGAGGGTAAGTCAGCTGCACATAGACATAAAATATAATATTGTCAATGTTAAAATACCTCCTCCAATCCCAGTTTAATATGCAGGAACAACTGTAACTCACTGTAATTCCCTTGACGTTGTCTGCTGATGTTTTTTTTTAATGCTAGGTTACTCCTCATGGGCTTATTGTGACGTATCTTTCATCTTTTACTGGAGTGGTTGATTTCCTGCACCTTGATGAGGACAAAGCATCTACATACAACACAGGAGATGAGGTATGAGTCAAAAGGCCATAGAAATAGTGTTTCAAAAGTGTGTGTGTGCGTGTGTATTTCATTTGCAAAAACTGATAAATCCCACTTAAAAAAAAAAAAGCTGATTGCCGTACATTATTCTCCACATACTCACCGGCCACTTTATGAGGTACACCTGTTCAATTGCTTAGTAACACAAATTGCTAATCAGCCAATCACATGGCAGCAACTCAATGCATTTAGGCATCTAGATGTGGTGAAGACGACTTGCTGAAGTTCAAACCGTTTATTGCATGTAATCACATCCATACAGTTTATGATCACAACAACGTTTGTCAGGCATCTACATTGTCATCCGAGGAGATAACAAAGATTAAACTAATGTTTTTTAACTCTAAAACATATGAAACGTGGTGTTACCTGCTTTTGCTATAAAGCAAACTTTTTTTTTAATATGTAAAAAAAAACATACTTTCAATGAACTTAATTATTTTTAATTGCCTGTATTTGTTTAGTTATTAATAAAAACAACCTAACTGCAGTTTTATTTGATATTACATGGAATGCGCAAAAAAATGAATATATATTTATAAAACTGAAATAAAATAAGGGTTTCTGTGGGTATTTGCCCAAATGAAGGACTTAGTTTTAAATCAGACCAGAAAGTCTTAAATTCATACATTTGTGGCATTAAATGTTGCATGCTCTGCAAAAAAAATTATATCTTCCTCAGTACTTTTATCTTGATTTCCAGTACAAATATATTTCAATCAAGATACATTTACTTGAGATTCAAAATGGTGCAAAGTCTTGTTTTCTGAGAAAGTGAACCAAATTGAGTTTTAAATAAGAACAATCTGTTAATGGGGAATGCAGACTTGAATCCACCCCATTGGCAGAGATTTTTTTTAATCATAAACTCTAAATCATAGAACAATTGACAACTTTACATTGTCTTTAAAAAAACTAAAATAACATAAAAACTACAGAAACTGTGTAAAATATTAATATTAGAGATAAAATGTTAACTTGTTTCAGTTAGTTGACAAGGCAACATTTTTGATTAGTTTAAGTTGAACCACTGAGACGGTAAATAAAAGTACTAAAGCTGAAATAAAAAGAAATCATATCCTAAATAGTAATATTTAAAATAAACAAAACGATCAATCATTAACTAAAATCAGAACTGAAATTGTAGAAATAAAACTTTAAAATATAACAGTATATGATAACAAAACAACCCTGATTCTCAGTCAATAATGAAGTTCTTTTCTCAGGTCCTGGCGCGGGTTCTGTATGTGAACCTGTCCACGGGGCACGTGGGTCTGTCCCTGCGCAGGCATCTCCTGCCACCAGACGGCGCTGTGCTGGATGTCGTCTTGAGTGAGCGGGTGAGCGAGGTGGTGCAGGGCTGTAAGATGTCTGCTTTGCACCATCGCTCTGGAGCCTTGATGAAGATGCCTGACGAGACCACAGTCTTTGTGCATGTGAGTACAGAGCCAGTCTTGACACAGATGTACACCAATGACCGCTGATCTGAGAGTCTAATGGAGTTTTATTTGCATTTTACATGTAGAAAAACCTCATGGGGGAGGCACATGATGAACTGAACCCAAACCGCTTGCTGAACCAGCCTGAGCACACTCTGAGAATCATAGATTACAGTCCTATGGAGCAAATGCACATGGGCACAATGCGCAGGTTGGTTGCTAGGCTGCTGTTATGTGGTTGCTTGGGTGTTCTGGGTTCCAGGTTTATTGTATAATTTTTTTGTTTGTTTGCTAGGAGCACTGTTGAAATACAGTTTTTCAGATATCAAGACATCAAACTTGGACAAATTGTTGAGGTGGGCAATCGTGCTTGAGCACGTATTATAACTGGATTTGCAGGAAACGTCACGCAAAATAATAATTGTGCTTATGGTCAAATGCTTCCTGTGGGTTTCAGGGTACAGTTACGGAGTTGCCGATACATGGTGCATACGTGAAGATAACGAAGCACATCAGAGGGTTTATCCCCACCCTTCACATGGCCGATGTCGTCCTAAAGAACCCAGAGAAGTTGTTAAAAATTGGAATGAGGGTCAAGTGCAGGGTGAGGATGTTAAAGTCATGCACTGTTATTTGGGTCAGTGAAAAATAAGGATGTCCAAGATAATGAAAGTATTGTAAAAGTAGTAATATTTAGTCTTGCAGTTTTTTGGGGGTTACTCTATTTTAAATATCTTCACATGACAAGGAAATGGCTGTCTACACTATGGCTGAACGATTTTGGAAAATAATCTAATAGGGATTTATTTTTATTTTTTTCAAGATTGTGATTTTAATATGCGATTTTTATTATTTTAAGCTCTTTATATTCTGTATTATTCAACAAAGACAAGCAATAAATCATTGTATAGTGTGCAGTGTTGGCACTGCAAGTTACTTTAATATTACTAATTACTTCTCACAATTAGTTACATCATTATAAAAGAAACTAATTACCAGGGAAAGTAAATGTCAAATAACTTGGATGCCCCAGTATTAAATGTTAAATTAATAAAATGGTCACTAAATATAATAAATTATTATTATAAAACATTGTACACTAATCTACACTATTTTAATGTTTCTGTGGGACAATGTGAGAGACACCTATCAAATTAATTGATTATTGTAAATATTATCAACCCTTTATGGACACCTTGACAATAGAATCTCCATTGGCTTGTTTTTTTTTTTGTTTACTCACCAGATTAATATTAATGATCTGATATATATATATATATAATATCAAAGTTAACGCAAATGAATTTTAACGGCACTCAATTTTATTAACACAACGTATTTTCTGTTTGACCTGTGGCCCAACCCGTAGTTGGAGAAATGGAGATGCACAGTGTTGCCAATTTAGCAACATTGCAGACCCCTTTAGCAGCTTTTTTTAGTCTCTTAGAATTGCTCAGTACTGCTGTCCGAGGGCGAGTTCTTGCTTTCACAGTGTGCACACACGCCTCTCTCTCGCTCGCTCTCTGCGTCTGCTCAGTTTCTGTTTAGCAGCCACCAGAAAAGAGCAGCGCTTTAATTCAGTTAAACACAGATATTATTTATCTTGCTTCTCTAATTTTACATGATGCAAGTATAGCCAAAATCACAGCACAGCTATTGTCATTAGGGCTGCAGTGATTCGTCGACATCATCGATTACATCGACTATAAAAATATGTCGATTAGCATGGAGTGCGTCGACGTCACACCTTTAGCCACGCCCATTGCGCGAGCCTGCAGTTATCCCTACTTAAGACTGTTTTTATGCCATGTTTAACACAAACAAGACTCTAGAGCAGAAGGTAAAGACTAGTATGGCAGCATTACCTCATAGAGTTCATAGAGCGTTCTATTATTATACGACCGTCAGAACCGCATATATATATATACATTTCAAAACCATATTCAAAGCTGAATGACCGGAACAGCACGGGACATCGAGTTGCCTTTATAATCATGATGGGTTTAATGCACCCACAGAGACAGAAATGATTCGCATTCATCTTAAGATCCTGCTGTTATTTTGTGTGTGTATATATATATATATATATATATATATATATATACTGCGTGTGGTTTTATATATTTTTACATACATGCATACATAAATACATACATATACACAGTACACATGCACATTATGTAAACAAAAAGGTTTATTTGGGGTGCGATTAATCATTTGATAGCATTAGTACAAATAGATTACGCCAATTTTTTGTTGGGTTTGTTTATTTTGTTAGTATCCTGAAATTGTATACTTTTTTTCACTCCCTTTTAATGCAGTCTTGATAAATTGAAAATATTATGTAACATATTATTTTTTTATTTTTTTGAAACCAAACCGATTATGCTAGAGTGTTTTATTGTTTGTTCATTTTTTCTTATCAAATATAATAACAAGCCGTGCAGTATTTGTGGGTTTACTCTATTTTCCCTTTTGAAATGTTTGAAAATATCTTTTCACACGAAAATGAAATAGCTCTCTCCACATTACGTTTTTTTGTAATATAGTTTTGTAATGTAAAATTTAAAGCAGCTTTGATTATTTGAAATAAATATATTGTCAGGTTTTTTTGTAGGGGGGGGGTTGTTTTTTAATGCAGACTTGTAAAAAAATACTATGTAAATTTAAACCGGTTTTGATTATTTAAATCAAATAGATAATTCCAAAGTGTTTTATTTTGAATTTATTTTATTCTTCCCAAATGTTGTACTCTCTTGGCATTTGTCATCTCTCTCTCGCGAATGCAGTCTTGTTTTACTGACAATGTATCCGTAACCTTTCTTCTGATTAATTGAACATGGGTTTGTTTAGGTGTTGTCAGTGGACGCTCAGCAGAAGAAGTTGTGCCTGACCAGGAAGAAGACCCTTGTTGAGTCCACACACCCTCGCTTCCTGTCCTACGCTGATGCCAAGGTGGGCTGCATCTCCCACGGCGTCATCCTGTGTGTGAAGAACTTTGGCTGCATTGTTCGTTTCTATGAAGATGTGAAGGGTCTGGTTCCTATGGCAGAACTGTCCACGGAGTATGTGACCAATCCAAAAGAGCTCTTCTTCGCTGGCCAGGTCAGAGAGGAACTATATTTAAAAACTGTCAAATGCATCTAGTTCAAAATTATTACACTACTGTTCAAAAATTTGGGGTCATTACGATTAAAAAAAGAAAGAAAAAACTTATTCAGCAAGGATGCATTAAATGATTAAAAAAGGACATCAGAGATTTTACATTGTTAAAGAAGATTTCCATTTCAAATAAAAGCTGTTCTTTTGAGCTTTCCATTCATTTTAGAATAAATACAAATGTATCATCATTTACACAATGTTAAGCAGCATAACTTTTTTCAATGTTGATGATGATAAATGTTTCTTAAGCATGAAATCAGCATATTAGAAAGATTTCTGAACAATCATGTGACACTGAAAACTGGAGTAGTGCTGAAAATTACATTTAAATAAATCTATTTTAAAATGGAGTTAATATTTCAATTTGAGTGTGCATTTTTGATCAAATAACGCAGCTATGGTTAGCACGAAAGACTTCAAATAGCATTTGAAAAAATCTTACTGTCTCTAAACTTGAATGATAATGTATATTATATCGCTCATGCACGTGTGTTTTGTCAAATTTATTCCGGTCACACTTCTGTCTCTTAAACGGTTCTGATCTTCAGTTCACACAAATTATTAACACTTTGAATTGTTTTCTGCAGGTTGTCCAGGCCAAAGTCTTGGATTGTGATATAAACAAAAAGATGCTACGTTTATCCTTCAGGGCCGTTACTGAGGGAGACATAAAAGAGGCACAGACTGCCACATTTGACTTTGTGGTTGGAAAGGTAATTTGACTGAAAAAAGTTTTTATGCTTGCTTTCTTTTCAAAGCATGTGAAAAAATAAGATACTTTTTGTAAAATATTCCTATTTAGATGGTCGAAGTAAAAGTGCGCCGCAAAGTCCTGGATGGTCTGGAGGTCTCCATTGTTCCCGAGGATGTGCCAGCTTTCATAGCCACAGTGCACCTCTCTGACCACGTGACCAACTGCCTTCCCCTGTGGATGGCGCTGGAGGAGGGAGACACCATCTGTAATTTAAAGTGTCTCAGCAAGACCAAGAAGAAGGGCATCGTATCCTCACACAGCCATTCATGTATTTTGTTGTCAGTAAAAATAACTATAAAAGCTCTGAGTGGCAAGTCAAGACCCATTTTATATATATATATATATAGCGCTTTATATAATACAGATGCTGTCAAAGCAGCTTTACAGTATTACTCAGGAAAATAGTGTCAATAATGCAAGAGGATAATAGTAAACGCATAATTTCCAATTAAAGCCGCAGTCTGTAAGTTTTGCCTCTGTCGCCATCTCTGTTTGAAAACCTGGAATTGCAGTTTCTTGAGGAATTATCTTCCTTGCGTGGGATGTGCTCCGGCACAGCTGCAGCGCGGATAAATCTAAAGTTTTGAGGTGAACGTGTGACAGTCAGTCAACGCACCGTTGTGTGGATGTTTACTGTACATCGCAATCACAGATTCTACCATAATAATAATTTTCACCGTATATTGCCATCTAAACAAGTAACAAGTCTGCCATGTTTGTTCTGACCAACTGAGGAAAAAGCATTGACATAAAGCGCTCTACCAACGGTGATTAAATCTAACGATCGGTTAGCTCATATCACATCTAACGGTGCAAATTATTATTATAGTTATACTTTATTCTCAAATTATTAATGTTAACAACATCAGCATTGCGTGATTAGTGTGTATTAACGTGTAGATTTCCATTTCTGTACAGTCTAATCTAATTGTCATATTAAGAAATTATTTTAACCCAAAAAGCAAACGATGCTCCCTTCGAATTTTGTTTATTTAAAATGCAAATCTTGTTTAATCCCAGGCTATCTGTAAGCAGAAACACATTTAAAACTGGAATATCGTTTGATTTTATTCACATGCGTTTCATAAACATAATTCTTTCTGGATCAAAATCTGCCATTAAAATGATAAATGTATTTATTCTAGCTGCTGTGAGAAAAGGCTATAAACGATCCGCACATGTGATAGCTTACTAGCCGGGACAACTTCTTTGTTAACAGACGTGATGTAATGAGTGACGCAGTGCCATGCTTGAATTTCCTGCGAAAACATTATTATTAGCTAACCGTTGTGAAAGGCGATAGTTTTGAACACCGGCTGGATATGTACTTGCTCAAATATTGATATTGGATCCTTTTTAACCAAAAAAAGTTACGGACTGCAGCGTTGAAGTCAGCACATCATTGATTCAGTGATGTTAACGTCCAGCTCAGTTCAGTTTAAATGGCATCTGTGCAATCAAATCGACAAACTTCCACATCGTTCAGTTCTTCTTAACCTAGTTCTGTTCAGACTCTCACTAAGAAATCTATGCTGAAGGCCTATCTGGAGGATGATGTCATCCCCAAAAACTTCTCTGAGCTCCAGGTGGGGATGCAGATGGTTGGCTGTGTGAAGAACATCATGCCTTATGGAGTCTTCGTCGATTTCCCGTATGGACTCTTCGGCCTCGCTCCTAAAGCGGTACGTCATGGTTTTGGTCGTTTGGATGGGGTTTAGTATGAAATTGTAGATTTGATTTTGTTTCTGTCTCGTCGTAGGCCATGGCTGATCAGTTCGTCACCGACACCTCAACCATCTTTGACATCGGCCAGACGGTTGTTGCCAAAGTCACCAATTTGGACGAAGAGAAGAGCAGGTTTCTAGTCAGTCTGAGGGAGTCAGAATTGAGTCTCTCAGAGGAAGAGTCCCAAGCCAGACTGATCCAGGGTCTGAAGGAAAGGAAGGCTGTCTTTGACATGATGACTTGCAGAGGTGTGATGCAGAGGCTCTGATGAATGACAAAAGATAATGTGTTTAACTTCTGTATTCTAGTGTATTTAATCAAAATCTCTGTCCGTTTCCAGGGGACTCTGACGTCCTTCTGCAGCTCTCTGCTGTATCACTGGGAAATAAACTGAAGGTGACGGTGGGAGATAACCGAGAGGATGGCTCGGTCGCACTGACCTCAGATCAGCACAGTGAAGCCACTGTATTGGTCGCAAAGTACCACACAGAAGGTGAGGACCACCTTTCCTCTTCAACAGTGCAACACATCTCCTTCACAGAGTTAGGGTTAGAAAAAGTCTTGGATTTATGAGTTCAGCTCATGAAAAATGGGGGCAAAAACAAAAGTGTTGCATTTATAATTTTGTTCAGTATTATATGTGTGTGTGTGCGCGTGTCAGTAAGCAGCGCATTAATATCAAAAGTGTTCAAATGAAGATTTACAGTGGTTTATTTCCCTTAACTAAGTTCATGTAATATCTTAACAACAATCTTTGTTGGTTGTCTCGTTTCTAGTCTAAATATCTAAAAATTCTTAAATCAAGAAGTAAAATTATTGTCTTGTCTTCAGAAAAAAGTCCAAATTAAGTGATTTTTTCATTAAAACAAGCTAAATAATCTGACAATGGGGTAAGAAAAAAAATCTTATTTCAAACTGAAAACAAGATTATTTTGACTTAATTATTTCTGGAAAAAAAATATTTAATTTAAGAATTATTAGATATTTGTAAGAAATTTAAGAAAAGCGTTTTTTGCAGCGTTTAACATTTTCTCCCTATAAATCAGTTTGACTTGCCATTGCATGTGAAATGTGATGTGAATTAACTTGCCTTTACCTATGTTGGCATTTAACTAGTTCAGGTAGCCAAACTTTACCACTTTTTCTCTGAGTGAGGGAATGAGAGCGTTTGAGGAGGAAGATGCCCTTACTGTGGCTCAACTAGAGGCTGAGTCGGGTGCAAATGGAGCCGGTCCTGGTTGAAGTTAGAATCAAAGTGTGATGTGAAGGGAAAGGAATACGTGTTTCAATTGTGATAGTTAAAATAAATAAATCGAGAAACCATGCCAGATGCAGCCTCGCTGCAAAGAGATCAGTTATGGTACCAAGGGCTCCCATGCCCTTTTGCACATTGTAAAAGTTGTTTGTAGTTCCGTTTACCAGATCAAATATTGTGTGATGAAGGTTTGCACCCCTGCACATTGGACTGTCTTCACATGCCATCTAGTGGAAAGCATGTGAAACTGGCAACTTTACAATTTCAGTGGTTGTGTGTGAATTTGGTGATCTTGACATGGACAAATAACATGTTAGTTCTCATCTAACTGGATTTGTGTCAATGTTTCAGGTGTGAATGTGAGTCCAGGCTGCAAACTCACTGCAGTGGTTCTCCATGTCAACCTTCACAAGTCTGAGGTCCATGTGTCGCTGCTTCCAGAGCTGACCACGGCGAAGAGGAAAAGAGTAAGTCCAACTCAAAACCCTGAAAATCCACAGCATCTAATTTAATCATGCTTGTTAAAATTCATTCGTTTTGTTTGTTTGCAGTTGGAAAAGGACTCCAAACTCACTGCCACTATCCAGTTCACCGATAAAGACTTTGCTGTCGTTTCATTGGATGGCACTGGTCACCTGACCATCATTCCCACTCGCACTCACATAAATGACATGTTAAATTCTGAGAAAATTCACCTCGGTTACTCTCTGAATGTGACCTTGGTGGAGCCCAGAAGCGAGGAGTTGGGAGGACTTCCTCTTGTCGCGTGTCAGAAACAGAACGTGACGAGAGGAACGCAGAATCGGGATAAGAGCACAGATCTTGGGGAAATGATGACGGTGACGGTAAACAAGGTGAAGCCCATGGATGTGGTGGTGATGCTGCCATCGGGAACCACAGGAAGTATCCATGTATCTCAGATCGAGGAGTCACCCGTGGTTGGCAGCTTCCCAACATCATCCCTGAAGGTCGGAAGCCAGGTGGAAGCCAGAGTGATTGGAGGGCACACCGTTCGTGGTCACAAGTAAATATAGCCGTGTCACAGTCAGAATCTTTGTCTCAGTGCCTTTAAATGGGGCTAATAATAAACCCCACATACAAGGCTTTCAAATAGTACTCGCCCAGAGGCAAAAATATATGTGTATAATGTTTATTATTATTAATGTGGGAGTTTTATTTTATTTAAAGCTGCATATTTTTTAAGTCCTTTTATATTTTTCTTTTTATTTCATTTAAATGATTGAGTTTTTAGTTTTTTTATTTATTTTGTTGTAAATTTTTATTTTCTGTTTAAAAAATAAATAAATTGGACAGTCATTTAAATGCTTTTTAGTTTAGTTTTTTGTGCTGTTTTATGGGACAATGGGGTTGTTTTTACAATTTTTATTTTATTACTTTTCTATTAATTGTATATCCAATATTCTATTTAATAAATAAATATAATTACATTTTAATTTTTTGTTCAGTTACAGACTCATATAAGAATATGCTTGAATTAATCATTTTCATTTGTGTGGTAATTAATGCCAGCTTTTATGGACTGTTGGCATTGTTTTATTCAATATTTAGCTAGCTTAAAATGTTTATTTTTTTCTATTCATAAAATATTCTCTTTCAACAGGTTCCTGCAAGTCTCTCACCCTAACTTTAAGGTTTCCCTCCCTGAACTCTCTCTTCTGCCCAGGTATGCATTTCTACAGTTCTCCATACATTGATTTTATTCTCTATTCATTGCATTCATAGTTTTGTGCTACACGCTTCACTCTTTTTCAGCAAACTGAATGATGCTGACAAGAAGACAATTGACAAATTGAACTACAAACCTGGAGATGAAGTCATATGCTTTCCATCAAAGGTAGCTTTTTACAGTTTAAGGAAAAGGAAATGTAATATTAAACTGCATGAGCTGTTGAAGTAATTTTTGCCTTCTCCTCAGTTCGTCGAAGAAACAAAATGCTTAGAAGTTCACGTGAAGCCCAACCTCATGGCAACCGTTGAACTGTTAGCCATGATTAACAAACCTAGCGTAAGTCTCTTTACAACATCGTTTTCCTTGTTTGTTGGGGTGGGCGATATACATACACTATATTGCCAAAAGTATTGGGTCACCCCCTTCTAATGTAAGGTTTGACTACTTTAGTAATTTCCATGAGTACAAATCTTAATGTTTAAGCATATAATGATATTCTAGGGAATTGTGTGCTTCTAATTTTATAGCAATAGTTTGGACAGAACCCTTTTCTATTCTAACATGACAGTGTCTCTGTGTATAAGAGAAATGATGATTCAGTCAGTGTGGAAGAACTTGACTGATGCTTTATAGCCTTGAACGGTTAAATACACACACTTGTGTATGTCAGAATGCCTTTCTTTCCAAGTATCATCATAAACACAGTAATGTAGATCTTAAGTGAAAGCTAAGAAAGAAAACGCGTGTAATAGTATATTGGATCCGGTAGCTCTTAAAGTGACAGCAGTCTAATATTCATGCTGTCTGTCATTCATGTTAATCAACCAACAAAAGAGAGAGAATCTCTCACTGCTCTAGACTGAATCACTTTTGTAACTTTAAGAAGAAGAAATAAACATTTAATTTACACAGTGAAGAAAATGCAGTGTTTTTATACAGTTGATTACTTTATCCAATGCATTGTTTCTTATTTGTTCTACTGTAGTTTTTGTACTATTGCTAGTAATTAGTTTCCTATTCTTATTTAATCGCTGACTGTTTACTTTAGTGGTTGACTGATATATCGGCCGATATTTGGGAGTTTTTCAGTTTGGCCGATGGCAGGACTTTTATTTTGACAGAAGATAGACATTAGACCGAAGTCTGGCTAATAATCAGAACGGTTAAACAAAGGAATAAAAATAGCAAAAAATTATTATAACAATTGCTTTTATATTATTAGTAATATAAAGGCAAACAACATTATACTACTTTCTGGTTTGCTGTTAGCATTCAGAGAATATGCATTTATATCATTTAAACAAATCTTTGAATGACTAATGGACATTTAATTTCACAAACCTTGCAAACTTAGTCGAATCTAGTTGTGAGATCTTGTGAAGTGGGCATGTTCTCGGTGACGGCAGGACCGTGTGAATTGAGTGTGGACAGGAGGAGAATTCAGCTTCACTGCAGACGTGCGATCAACAAACTCTAAACTCGGGATTTCAAATTATGCTGCGCTTTATGCATTTGCCCACTGTTATATTCATGTCATTTACACTGTGTGCTGTGTGTAAAATGAGTGTTACCATGGCTTTATTTGAAAAAAAATATGATTCCCATAGCACACAAATATCCCAGAATACTTAGTGCCCTGTTGGTCACATTGTTTATTTCTCTTTAATTATATTTTTAATACATATTAATTTATTTGTGTAAAATAAACATACTTTAGATGACTAATTTTTTATTTTATTTTTTCATTTTCAAATTATTTAAAATGTCTTAAATATGAATTAAGATAAATCAATCATATCGGCTTTATATCTGCTATCGGCCACCCTGCTTTCTAAGATATTGACTATCAAAAAACAATATCAGTCGACCACTAGTTTACTTGTCTTCAGTGAGCTTGAAGGTTTTTTGTTTATGCTATGCTAGTGTTAACTTTTTGTTGTAATATTGACATTGGTGATAATTATGACATTTCTATGGTATCAGAAATGTTGATATTATAAAGAACTTATTTAAAGCAAAAAATACGTATATTGTGATGTATACAGTAAAATAAAATGACTCCTATTGTGATATAAGATTATGATCATCTCGCCCACCCCTACTTGTTTGTTAAATGCAGTATTTGAAAAGTAATGTTACTATATTTTGCTGCTCTTATATATTAAAAAGTATTTCATTTATATTTAATAAACGTTAATTTAATGGTGACTTAAAAGTTACTTATAAAAATAATTTCTAATCATGCACTTATTAAATGCATATTTTGTTAAATTAATTTCAGAATAAACAAGCTATAATGTTTTCAAATTGTATTCCCACAGCAAGCTAAACACCCACAGACGCTTTTTAAAGCGGGACAGACTGTTTCTGCAAAGGTTGTTAGTGCTTGTAGCAGCAGGCCTTTTCGTCTTTCCCTTTCACTCACAGGTAATACTTGTAGTTTCATCTGCAATCATAACTGTTTTGAAGCACAGTACTGTCAGAGGAGATTTGATGACAATGTTTCCTAGTTCATATTTTGTGCTCATTATACCAAACGCTGAGTCACACAGCTCTTGATGTGGCGCTCCTGCCATCATGACGCATGTGGCGGTTGTCCCTCGAGTCTCTTAAGCGTTTCCTGTGTGTGCCGTTGCTGTAGGGATGTACAAGCTGGAGCAAGGGGTGATCACTATGGCGAAGGTTTGGAAAATGTTGCCTCACGTGGGACTGTTTCTCAAACTCCCATTTGGGAATTTGGGTTTGGCTTCGGTAACGGATCTCTCTGATGCATTCGAAGACAACCCGCTGGAGCCCTACGAGCTGGGCCAACTAGTCCGGTGAGTCATGACCTCGTTGGAATTGTTTATGACGAAGGTCTGAAAGGATTTGTCCTGCGTAGAAGCACTAAAAAGCTTCAAATGTGAAGTTTATTAATGTGTGTGCATTTCTTTTATCCAGGTGCTACATTATTGGGGAGGAAAATGGAAAGTTCAACGTTTCTTTACGTCCCTCCAGGTACATAATCAAGCATTTCAAAATTAGATTAAACTGGGTTATAGATCGCATTACATTTCTTCTTTAAAATATTCCATAAAAAAATTCATGTTTATAGTTTTATGGTATACCATGTATAATTTTCATATTTCACCTGTTTTTTTTTATTTATTATAGATTTTTTTTATATATAATAAAAAATACAACTACTAGTACATTACCAAGATAAATATTACTTGAAAATAATGTGATAATGACAATAATAACGTCAGTTATGCTAGTAATTATAAAAATGCTTGCTGTAACATTAATTAACAGTTTTGGACTTGTTAGTCAATAAGTTTTTTTTTTTGTTATTGTTTGATATCAAATCTAAATGTAAGTTTATGAATATTTTTTTTTACATTTTTCTTTTAACAATATACACAAAGAACCAGCGGATGATGCGCTTGACTCTAAAAGTAATCTCATTGTAACTACTTTTCAGAATGTTACCTTATTCATTTGTTTTATTTACATTTATATATTATTATTTTCATATTTTTTTTTCATGGAACATTTAAATTAGGCTTGTGACCGTAAATCGAGCCATTATGATTTTTTATTTTTTTTTTTTTTCAAAATTGAGAGGCAAAACATGTTTTTTAAACCATATTTACTACTTTGAATGTCATGAAATGAACACTGACAAGTCATAAAACAGGCCTGCTCTCATGTGGACATCTGGCCGGCCATTTCCATTTGTAGTCATCCTGAAAGCATTACAAATAAATTAAGACTTAAATTTTGCTTTATGTTAGATTTGATTATGAGGATGATTTTAAATTTAGCTTTGTCTCATTGTATTGTCTCAACAAATTCAGTTTTTTTTGTTCTATTTTGCATTTTTGCAAGTAATCTTAATTTTCCATTTAATTTATTTTAAACTCAAGTTCCTCCCCTTTCTGCAGATTGTATAAGGACCAAAATAAGAATCTTACAGATCCAGACATTCAGTCAATTTCGGATATAAAAGAGGGCCAGATTATCAGGGGATATGTGACCTCTATTACTGTTCTAGGTGTATTTGTGAGGTAAAGTATGTTGATTGTGCGGCACATTCTTAAAGAAACCAAACTAGCCTCATGAGTTGAATTAAAATGATTTTTCTTGTATGAAGGTTATCAAGGACCATCTCAGGAAGAGTTTTTCTCCAGAATGCTACAAAATACTTTGTGAAAAACCAAAAACACATTTCCAAACACATTTCCATGAACGCGTTGCTGACAGCCAAGGTTCTCAGGTAATGTATGTCTACATGTGTACAATGACCAGCTATTAATAAACATTTAAATGTATCTATCTGTAGAGCTATATGACTAAAGACAGTTGCTTCTAAATCAGTGTGAACACCAAGAACGAGCATGTCAGCCTGTCGCTGCTGTCAAAGGACACTGGCAAACCAGATCTGCTCCCAGAATCCCTTGAGCTTCCGTTGCGTTTGACAAAGGAAGAACTGCTGCAGAAGCAAGAATGTGACAAGAAAGCCATCAAGAGGAAGCGGGTTCATTCTGAGAGCCAGGTAAGTGTGTGGGTTTTTGTGTTTCCCTGATAGTTTCGAAGAGGATGGATTTGACCTTATTTAATCCTTCTAGCAACAAGACGATGAGAAAAATGGACAGACGATTAAAAAGAAAAAAGAAGTCCCAGTTAAGGGCAAATTGTTGCTCACAGAAAAGAAGAAAACGATAAAAGAGAAAAGTATAACCGAGGATAATGACAGTGGTGTAGAAGTGTACTTCAGAGAGGAGGAAGAAATGCTGTTGCGTAAAAATCAAGACCAAGTAAAGGTGACGCATCTTCTCTCTTCAGTTCAATTCGATTGGTGTTATATTTCAACACGGGTGTACTGCTGCTTCTATGATGTGTAACAGTCGTCTGATTGTTTAGGGCAAGCAGGAGGCAAAGGAGCCAGAACGGCTGCAGGTGAATTTTGGCTTCCCGTGGGAATCCACACTGTGCTCTTTAACACCGTTTGCCGCGGTAGACGACACCCATGATTCCAGTGAGGATGAGCAGGAAGTCACGAGCAAGGTGAGCTCACACATGCGGCAAAACTTAGTTGCTCCCATGTAGGATGTTGAATATCTATTTAATTTTCCAGAATAACAATGGAAGATGCACATACTGAAACCATTTGATGTAGAATTTATTGGGTCTTGCTAATTGTTTGATCAAATTTAAGGTAATTAAATTTGTAAATGTCAAAAATGAACATTTGCTGAAAATTGACTTGCCTTCAGATTATGCTAAATGTGGATGAGTTCGCTGCTTCATCACAATAGATGTGGATAAATTTAACATTATATCACTTGCTCACCAGTGGATCCTCTGCAGTGAATGGGTGCCGTCAGAATGAGTCCAAACATTTGATAAAAACATCACAGTATCCACACAACTTAAAATGGATAGATGTCATATTTTGGCCAGAAGTGATGGTGTGTTTCTTACAAACTCACAGCTTTTCGCTTTATACGAGTTTAATTGATGAACTGGAGTTGTGTGGATTATTGTGGTGTTTTTATCAGCTCTCATTCTGACGGCACCCATTCACTGCAGAGAATTACAGCCAGAGCAAGTGATGTAAGGATAAATTAATGATTTTAAAGAGGTCTTAAATTTTGGAATGGGAAAATATTCACAATACTGTGATAAAGTGGTTATTAAACAAAACAAAAACTATGGTTTAATTAAATAGTGACAAAGAAATAACACATTCAGTTAAATGTAAAGCAGAACATTTTGAATTTGAGAATAAAATTAAATTTTCTTGTAAAACATATTTCAACAATCCTTGTTTTATTAGCAATCACTTTTTATAATTCATAGTCTGCAAACACACAGCAAACAGCTCCTCTTTCTCTCCAGCTGGTGAAAAAGCCCCGGAAAGAGCTGAAGCAGGAGCAGCAGAACGCGGAGCAGCAGCTCAGCAAGCTGGAGGCGGAGCTCATGGACACGTCGGTGCGTCCGGACAGCACGGTGGCGTTTGAGCGTCTGCTCCTGTCGTCTCCGGACAGCTCCCTCCTCTGGCTGCAGTACATGGCTTTCCATCTGCAGGCCACTCAGATCGAGCAGGCGCGCGCGGTCGGCGAGAGAGCCCTCAAAACCATCTCCTTCAGGTGCAAAGACTGGTTTAAGATGGTTGCGATTAAATCAAGTACAACTTGCACGCTGCTGCAGGAAACATGTTTGAAAACAGTCATAATTTGACACTAGTTGCGAATAAATGACAGGCTTTTGATCAAAGGGTTATTGGTGTGTGTTGATTTTCCCTGTTCTTGCATGATTAATGTCGTTCTTTAAATGGCATCTGAATGAGATCTCTATTTTGTCACGAGTTAACCGGTTTGTTTGTGTGTTTAGAGAGGAGCAGGAGAAGCTGAACGTGTGGGTGGCCATGCTAAATCTGGAGAACATGTACGGGACACAAGAAAGCTTGCAGAAAGTCTTTGAACGGGCCACCCAGTACTGTGAACCTCTTCCTGTGTATCAGCAGCTAGCCGACATTTACGCCAAGTCGGACAAGATCAAAGTAAGCATTATATCATGTGATATGTGTGCTTGTTAGAAGGGATGCAATGACATATATTTGGCTTAAGTGTGGGTGGTCTGACCAAATTTGTTCAAAAGTTTATCAAGTTTTTTTTATTCAGCAAGGCATTATATTGACCAAAAAGTGACCGTAAAACAATTAGATTGTTGCCAAAGATTTGTATTTTTAATAAATGTTGTTCGTTTTTCTATTCATCAAAGAGGATCCTGGAAAAAAATATATTGCATTTTCACTAAAATAACGGTTTTCAGTCTTGATAATAAGAAATGAAGCATCATGTGACACTGAAGACTGGAGTAATGATGCTGAAAATATAGCTTTGCATCACAAGTCACATTTTAAAATGTATTTTAATAGAAAAGTGGTTTTAAATTGTAGTAATATTTCACAATGTTTTTACGGTTTAATCAAATAACTGCAGCCATGATGAACATGAGACTTTTAAATACATGTAAAAAAAAAATGTTTTACAGACCCCAAACTTTTTTTCATGTTTAATTTTTAATTACTAAACATTTTACATTTTTGTTTTTGTGTGTGTGTGTGTGTGTGTAGGAGGCTGAGAATCTTTATAAAAGCATGATGAAACGCTTCAAACAGGAGAAAGCTGTATATCTGAGTTACGGCAACTTCCTGCTACGACAGCATCAGAGCGATGCTGCAAATACCCTTCTGCAGAGGGCGCTGCAAAGCCTGTCCACTAAAGACCGTGAGTGCCAGCCACACTTCAGACATGCATACCTAATTCCCACATGTATGCATGCATTGAGACTCACTAGGAACAGATTAATTCATCATTAGGATTCTGAAAGACAGTTTGGATGATATTCAGGCCCTGCAGGTTTACGGTTAACAGCTCATGCATTGATTCCTTATTGTCTTTCCAGATGTGGACTTGATTGCCAAATTTGCCCGGTTGGAGTTTCAGTATGGGAACACAGAAAGAGCCAAATCCATGTTTGACAAGGTCTTGAGTACCTACCCCAAACGCACAGACCTGTGGTCGGTGTTCATAGACTTGATGGTGAAGCACGGCTCCCAGAAGGAAGTGAGGTAAACACAGCTGCTGGGTGATACTAGTCAGAGAGAAAATGAGGACTTTTTACTTCATATTATGAATTCTTAAAGGGATAGTTCAGCCAAAAATTACATTGTTCCAAACCTGTATGAGTTTATTTCTTCTGTTTTGATGCTTTTTAAGACTGTTTGTAACCAACATTTGACGGTAGTCATTGATTTCCATAGCATGGGGAAAAATACTATGGAAGTCAGTGGCTACCGGCTACTGTTTGGTTACCCACATTCTTCAAAATATCATCTTTTGTTGCTTCGCAGAAGAAAAAAAATCTTACAGGTTTGGAACGACTTGAGAGTGAGTAAATGATGACCGTATTTTCATTTTTGGCTGAACTATCCCTTTAAGAAATGGACCCTTTTGATCAAATCACTTGGAAGCAAATCACCCTACTGCATTATTTAGTTTTAATGGAGTAGAGGAATATTTAGTGGACTCAGAATTCAGATTAGAATTTCAAGATTTCGTGTGTTTTCACACAATGCATAATCAAAAATATTTTGCCGTTTCTTCCAGGGAGCTTTTTGATCGTGTGATTCACCTGAGCGTGTCGGTGAAGAAGATCAAGTTCTTCTTCAAGCGTTACCTGGAGTACGAGAAGAAGAACGGCACACCTGAGACCATCCAGGCGGTCAAACAGAAAGCTCTAGAATATGTGGAGTCCAAAGGAGCTGCCAGCTAGTGCCATCTATTTTACCTTAAGATTAATAGGATATTTGAGGAGAAGCTTTAATCCTCCTTTTTTAATCCCTTGTGCGCCTTTTACATATTTCTGGAGCTGTATTTGTTTCCTGAGCTATAATGTCATATCATTGAATGTCTGTAAGTGACCACATTTTCCTATTTCATAAATAATCATTATGGATTAAAGTATTGCTGTAATATGAAGTCATAGATGTTTGCAATAAAAATTCAGCTATCAAAAACTCCAGATCCAGCATTTTTTTCATAAAAATGAAGTTTAACCACAATGACATTTTATTCAAAAACAAAAAATACAAAATAACAATGAAAAGCAATGAACACGATATTGGATAAGAACTGCTGGTTACTGATTATATATTTAATAATTCTGTAAGGACTACGCAGGATCTTCGTGAAGACCTGTAGTACCGGTCAAACAGACCTAACACCTAACCCTATTATCACATATATACGGCTGTCCATCGACAGCAGAAGTTGAATTGCCGAAGTTTAATGTTTTCTTTTGTTGCCTGGTTAGATCCCCTGAGGCAAACTCCTGAGATATTTACCTTTCACTTAAACGTCCGTTACCCAGCATGCACGGTGTGTCTCTCGCTTTAGAACCTCGGCACGATACTACTTTAAAGATTATTGTGGCACGATATATAGGAGATTATTCTTATGTTTGGCTACTGTCAATATGGTACTGAATCACTAGTGTCGTCCTGGTTTCTCGCGTTCTCCGGGTCCGCTGTGGCGGTGCATAAAGATGGCTTTGGAGAGCCTTGGCAGGTCACATGATATGTTCCAACAATCGCAGAACTAGAGGGTGTTAATCTGGCCGTGGGCCGTACAGTTTCTGGGCTCACACCTCCTCGGGGTCTTGCAGCCCCTCGGCTCCTCGCGGGGCGTCGGCATTGTGGAGACGCATGATGGGTTTATTGCACATTGGGCAGACGCTGCGGATCTCTAGCCATTTCAGCAGGCACCTGCAAGTTACAACAAGAGATGTCTTCTTTAGAAATACTGGTGCAAATGGCAAACTAGTATTTTGCACTAACTTGTCAATGCAAATTTAATGTATTTGAAGTGATTTTTTATGCTCACCAAGGCTGCATTTTGTTCAAAAATTAATTGTGAAATATCAGATAAAATAACTTTTCTATTTTAAAATGGCATTTATTCCTGTGATGGTAAAACTGAATTTTCAGGATTTACAATTAAAAAAAATCAAAAATAAAAGGGCATGAACTGTGTGAAAGACGAGTTTTCTATAGAAAACTATATATGTCTTGGCATAAAGTAAACCCTTGTTTCCGTGGAACTCACTTCTTATGGAAGGTGTGTGAACATGGGCAGACGCCCAGCTCGTCTCTGGTCTTGAATTCCTCTAGACACACGGCACAGGGCTGCTGTGGTAGACAAGAAACAAGTTATTTTAATCTCCTTTCTTTTACACATAATTCAACCGCTTCAACAGGAATGCCGGCTGTAACTTTGCCAACACTTCTTTGTTTGGTTTCAGCCACACTTTTTCCTACTGCATGAGTTGCATTCTATTCTACTGGATATCGTCAGTTTCACGTCTGGTTCCCATAATGCAGGTTACCACCAGTTGGTTGAGAGGACCAAAACAATCCTGCAGAGGTCAGTTTGCACAATCAAGAATTTCCACTGAGGATTTTATGAATCATATGAACACTGTATAACCTAATCGAGCCTCGCTTGTAAAGGATTTGTTAATGCACTGCGAGGGAGATCTGAAATGCAGAAATAGCATCTTTGATTCTGACGCTTATGTTTATAAAAATAGTCACATAATTTAATCTATTAAACCCTGTTTAGTGTGGAATGCTAATAAACCTTTCAAATAAAATCTATCAGCCAATTTGCATGTCCCTGTCCATAAGGCAACATTTTATTAATCATATTTAATAATAAAAAACTACCTAAATTTCACTTTTG
Source organism: Gymnocypris eckloni scoliostomus (assembly GCA_027564155.1). NCBI lineage: Eukaryota > Metazoa > Chordata > Actinopteri > Cypriniformes > Cyprinidae > Gymnocypris > Gymnocypris eckloni. Next base: position 31,217,142 of record CM050416.1, read on the forward strand.
TTAACTGAAATAAAAAATACCAATTTCAGTTAAACACTTATATTTATGTTGTATTTTTATTTTATCAATGACACTTCCTTTAAAAATATTGCTTTGATTCTAAAGTTAGACACTTTTAAACCACATAAGTTCAAACAGTCACCCAGAGAGCTTATGACACTTACTCCCAGCAGGCTCAGCTTCTTTCCTGCGCCTTTCAACACCACCTTTTATGAAAAAAAGAAAAGAACAATGCGTTGTTTATAATTTTACACAAAATCACTTTAAGTTCAAACACCTAATTTCTGCGCCACCGAAAGGAACTGCATTTTCGGGAACAGCTCTCCAAACACGCTTCCCGTCAGTCATTGGTCGAACAAACAGATAGCCACGCCCCCAGACGCATGCCATTGGTCGAGTCCGCGTCTTTGCGAGCAGAGCCGTTGAGAGGAGGACTGGGCCGCAGGGATACCGTGTTTATCGTTTTTGAGGTACTTACAGTTGTTTAAATATTAAGCTGGTATCAAGTGAAGAATTTTAACATTTCATCTTTACCAGGAAAACGGTTGTACTTTTCCCAGCCACTGTGACTAACTACTGTAAGTAACAATAGACAAGTGTGCTTCATTAGTCATGACTGACTAATTGATTTAATGTTAGGTGTTTACAAAGCATTTTCTTTGAAAATGGTACGACACATATATTATTATGAGACCCATTCGATATTTCAGATGAATTAGCCAATTATCTGACATAAAATAGAATGAGCTTAATCAACATTATGAAGGTTAACTCTTTCACCATTTTGAAAAAGACTAAATTAATTTTCAGGCCTAACGTTAGGTTTAAGTGCTTTTTGTTTGAAAATATCATTCGTTCTTGTGTCATAATCCATATAATAGTATCATACCTCACATTTGCTAACTATATATGAGGAGCACAGTATATCCTGAAGGTCATCTGTTAGATGGGATTTCACATTGGCGAAGACTATGCTATATTTACATCGAACTGTATTGTTTTAGGCCCACCTCATTGTAGCTGTACTGCTCCCTTGTACCTTGCTGTTTCAATCTGTAAAGAGAAGATACAAAAATGAAACGCTTCTGCACTTCCTGAGTTGAACTGCAAAACTGCTGTGGGTGGTGCAAAAGAGAGATGTGATTGTGTAATTCATTTTCCTGCAGCGTTTCCTCTGTCAAACTCTCTCTTATGCATATAAAACACTTCTACGTAATATAAACTAGGGGTCGACCGATTATCGGCCTGGCCGATTATCGGCGCCGATATTAAGCATTTTACCGATTATCGATATCGGCCATTTTAAAAACAGATTTGCCGATCATTTTTTTTTTATTTTTTTTTTATGCAAACAAACATACTATTTACAGGTGACATTATTTATTGGTGAATAAATAATACAGGTGAAACTATTTAATGTTTAAATGCACTATTTGGCTCGATGCAGCCTGTCTGAGCTCAACACTCTGTGAGAGTGAGGCGATCTCTCAATCTCTGAGAGCAATCTCCGCCCACCGCTCATCTGATATGTAGAGAGTCACGAGTCCGACCAATCAGCGCGAAAACTGAAGGCAGTCTCACACCGAAAGCACTCGCTAACTGGAGCTGCCTCAGTGATCACGCATCAGTTGTCTCTCAAAGGTAAAGCAGCAGCAGACGTTGCTGAAGTTGCAAAACACCTCAATATAACCCATGATGTCCGTGATGCGGAAAATGCGGGCGGAATCGCGGAATGCAGTCATATAATGGAATTTACCGTATAACGCGGAATGTCACGGAATGAGTCGAAGTTTGGATGAATTAATCAAAAGTAGGTCAGTACACTTAAATCGACTCGCGCTATGAACTAGTATCTATAAATATTAAGCCGCAAAAACACTTTAAATATGAATCCTGCATGTTCTGCATCTCTGTTAATGAATGACACAGACGTGCGGTTTCATTTACTGCACACATACATAATGAAGCGCGTGCTGCTCGCGGTGACTTCAGCGTCTGCCGTCTCACTAAATGAGGACATCAATACATGAACAACATCCCCAGAACTGCTCGGAGAGTCACTTCATGAGCATTTGACGGTTTCATTTGAGTAAAACGATCGTCATATCATATATACATAGGCTACAGAAACTTAAAAGGTCCTCATGGCAACCTGTCAAAATATAAGTTCGGTTTAGCCGAATATATTACTGTATACGTAATACAACTACAACAATTATTACAACTTTTGTTGAGAATAATAATCACCTGTCGCTTCATCGCTTACTTTAAGTTTTACAAAATGTTTACAGAATGCTTCTGGGTGATCTCTGTAGCCTACTTATGTTATTATTAATATTACTGTTTATTTAATGTTGTTGTTATTAACAGTTTTCAGAATTAAAGACATGTTTAAAATCATTTAAAGAACGTTTTTTTGTCAGAGCTCTTGTTATTATTAATTTTGGCATTCATTTTAATTTTTACACCAGACACGTATATCGGTTCTAAATATCGGTTATCGGTCTACTTGATCTGTAATAATCGGTATCGGCCCTGAAAAACACATATCGGTCGACCCCTAATATAAACACTAATTAATACGGTCTCAACTCAAAGTCTGATTAAACATGGGATTCAAAGTTTAATTTAAATCACACCATTTGAAAAAATCTGGATGTGACTGTATTCATTTTAGATCATAATAATGACTCAGACATGTCTTCCTGTGTCTTTCTACATGTCTTTACAGGAGCAGAGAGCAACAGAGGACACATCTGATTTGTGTAACAGCATTGTTTGCATTTGGGTTCTTGCCTGAACAGATAGCAGCAGAAGATTACACTGAGCATGAAGATGAACATGCCTATGCCCAGTACAATGACGTACACGTTGAGCGGCAGACGGTAGATGTCTTCCTCTGACATATCACAGTCTGAATGCTGCAACCCTAGACCACAGAGGCAGCCTGCACACAAACACACACTTTAAATCACACACGGAAATATTTGAGCAGGAGGCACACTGTTCTTCAGTACGCCCGTTTCCAGGGAATTCTGGGAAATTAGCTATGTACAAAACAAATACGAAATAATTGCGCCAACAAACAACCATCTGGCCTTTCAGGAAGCCTGTGTTAGTGTGTGTTAAAGTTTACCTTTCATACTATACAGTGTTTTAACCATGTGAAGTTCATCTCCATTCATATTCTCCTGTCAGTCAGCATAAGAGTTAAAGATTAACGCAGCGTCTGCAAGAATCCCCCTCAGTCTGAATCTGTGAACGATTCATCTAAGGTGCTTATATAGAGGGGCTTCCACAGAGATTATTGTAAGCTTGTGTCATTCTGATGAGATGGTAAAGTGAGATTTAATGTGTGCCATATGCACAGGATTCAGATCTTAAAACTATTTGGAGAATGTATTATGTACAGTATTATTCATATTTTGGCATATATTGAAGCAAAGATTACAGTTATCTACAGCTGAATGTATTTTTATTTAAATTATTATTCCTATGTAAGGCTACTTTTTTATTTACGTGTACAGGTAACTCAAAGTACCGTATTAATGTTTTACATTTTTGTTAGTGGTTACTGTCATTTTCCATAATGTTTTATTCAGAAGATGTTTGCTTGCTCAGCAGCTTCCTGTATACATATTATTTACACACACACACACACACACACACGTATTTATTGCTTGTAACGTATATGTAACGTATTATTCAAACGTTTGGGGTCAGTAGGATTTTATTTAATTTTATTCATTTATTTTTTAGCAGTATTTACAAAAAAAAAAATCACCAAGAACACATTATATGGATCAAAAAGATACTTTTAATGTTACATACGATTTATATTTCAGATAAATGCTGTTCTTTTAAATGTTATATCCTGAAAAAAAGTAAGACTTTCCATAATGACGCTGAAAATTCAGCTTTGCATCACATAAATAAATTGTTTTAAAATACATAAAAATAGAAATTAGTCATTTACTATTCTTATTAATATTTATTTATAATGTTTCTATTGCATTTTTAATCAAATAAATAGCTGTTATGAGCATAAAAGACTTAATTAAAAACCAATCATACCAACCTCAAACTTTTGAGTGGTATAAACAGTACATGCATATATGTATACGCATATGATCCTAAAGTATTAATAATATATAAATACGCTAGTATGCCCGCAGTTTTATCTGGTTAAGGCAATCAGATTGACACGTTTACTCGACGTATACAGAATCGAATTAATTTCCGCTTATAATCAGAATGCAGTCCTCGTCTACTTGCTTAGCGTTACTGTTATTGAACATTTGACTCGTTATAGGTCGATCCATGTTTTCATCTAAAAATAAAACTTAAGACATATCAGTTTTCAGAAGAGCAAAAGGCTGACAGCATGCGGGTTGTTAAAAACAGTCTAGGCATAGCACGAATACTTCCACAATCTTGACAAGCTATTCATGACCTTTCCGAATAGTTCCCCTTGACTTCTTCAAACTGGTTTCAACATCCTGAGCAGAAATTTCAGTGACTAGTGCTGGTGGAAAAAACAAACTCAAGTTCAGTTGGACTTTTCGCAAAGGCGACTCACCGTTACACCATTGGAATGGTTGCATGTAATCTGACTCCATGCGCTGCTGCTGCAAACTCACTGCTGGTCTGGAGCAGGCAATGCGGGGGCTGGAGGACACAAGCGAAAGCTTGATTCCGGGTTGACTTCTTCCCGACTATCTTCCTGACGTTCTGAAAAACAGCTCTTCAAATGACAGGGTGTGCTGTCTTGATTATAGTTCAATTATTCCTCCATTCATCCCACTTTTATGATGTCAGCATCGAAGAACAAAAGATTTCAATCACTCTTTGGCTCCGCCGACGTGAATATGCACAAGGTGCTTTGTTACACAGACAAAGAGAGCATAATGTGCCCTTGATATTCCTCTTGTCTTTGAGATCCAGTCCGTGTGTGGCCGGGTGGCACTTCGGATGTGATTTTCTTTGTGTTGTCATACACAAAATTAACAATTTCCTTAATAATAATTCCTGCGTATGGTAATTTAGCGAGCACTAAACATCCATAACATACAAGACTCCATCTACAGCCTTTGTCTTCCCTCAAACCCTTTTGAAAAAGACTTTGGCATGTCTCTCTCTCGATTTTTCTAGCTTTCTTCCTTGACGTCGCTCTCGAAACGCTTGTTTTTGGAGTTATATTCCTGTATCGAACAGCGAGCCGTTTAGCGATTGAAGAGAACAGTATCTTCGCCACTTGAGTGTTTATGTGTGCGCCTGTGTGGGGGCGTATTTTTTCTCTCCACCTAAAACCATCTGCTCCCTCAATCCTCCCATCATGAAAGTGGACAAAAAAACGAACAGTCCCTTAGCTCATTCAACAAATATCCGAGCCAAAACGCAAGCAGCTGGGGGTTAAAGATGTGTTCTGGTCAGGCCAGCCAGTAATATTCTCCAGGAAGGCTCCTGCGTCTTTCCTGGCCGCACAGTTTCAGTTTGTAAACAGATCTGTGCTCATGTGATCCTGGTTTGCCTCGCAACTCTGTCATCCAATCCCTCCCTCCCTTCATGAGCGATTCCCCTCCTCCAATCCTCGCGACTGCAGTCACAGGATGGCTTCCGCTGCTTCTATGTCTCGCTCAGAGGGCTGCAACATTTTAAAGGAAGTAAGGCCGCATGCATGCATGCTGCTGCAGACAACAGAAACCGAAGGTGACAGACAAAACAAGCGAGTGAGAGTAAAAAAAATAGGGCAGACTGAATTAGTGAACGCAGTGACAGGTATATCATGTTGCTTTCTGACCTACTAAAGCATTGACATGATCAAAGCCTGTTTATGTTCAACCACAGAATATAATTGTAGCTTTTAAACACAGATACACGACCAACCCCCAACACTATAGTGCGGTATCCGGTGTTCTGTCGATTTGTAGTACAATTCGACAACAAAAAATGCTACCTATCAAATTATCCTTTATTAATGTGTACACCTACCACAACCCTACACCTACCCTTACAGTAATGCACATACAGTAAGTAAGTGTTATATTTGTGGTTGTGGCTAGAAAGGATACAACTACCGGAAACAAACACATGTTTTTTTCTACCTGTTTGATTGTGTTTTATTAACGTCTACACCAACCCAAAACCTACCCCTTACAGTAATGCAGATAGATTAAATATTGTTGTTCAGCATGAGAAAAAGGATGCAATATTGATGCGTGCAGTTAGCCGAGGTAGGAAAATCTGACTGGTAGGATAAAATGTCAGGACACCGGCTCTAGAGACAACAGCTGCTGCTTGCCTAACAACCATGTGCTCTCTGTTTGTCTCTGTTTGTCACACTCTGCGATCTTAATGACTTATTGGTGGTGTATGAGGTCAGTTTTATGCCAAGCAGATTGTTTGCTGGTTAACTAACAAATCACTATATTTCATTCTAAGAATGCCATTTGCTGTCATACACGTGTTTCTTTCCAGAGTTGTTAACGAAAACTATTTAAAAAAATTTGCCAATTGAAATGAAGCTGAAAAAAAAAGTTAAATATACATATTAGATGAAAAATGCAAACTTAAATGAAAATTTGAAATGTTGCCTTGGCAAGTAACTGAAATAAGCAATTAAGTTAAAAGAGTTAGTGTGCTTCTTCTTGAGCCACTCATTTGTTGTCTTGGCGGTACGTTTTGGGTCATTGTCATGCTGGAATGCCCATCCACGACCCATCTTCAGTGTTCTGGCTGAGCGATGGAGGTTCTCATCTAATATTGTACGGTACATAGCCCCGTCCATTGGTCCCTCAATGGGGTGAAGTCATCCTGTACCCTAAGCAGAGAAACAGCCCTAAAGCATGATGTTTCCACCTCCGTTCTTGACTGTAGGGATGGTGTTTTTGGGGTGATAGTCATAATTTATTTTCCTCCAAACACAACGAGTTGATGCCAAATAGATTAATTTTGGTCTCATCTGACTACAGCACAGTCTCCCAAGCCTTCTCTGAATCATTTAGATGTTCCTTGGAAAATTTCAGACGGGCCTGTACATTGCACTCTTGAGCAGGGTAACCTTGCAGGCGCTGCAGGGGAACCTTGCAGGCGCTGCAGGATTTTAGTCCATTGCGGCGTAGTGTGACCAATGGTTTGCTTGATGACTATGGTCCCAACTGCCTCGAGATCATTAACAAGCTCCTCCCATGTAGTTCTAGGCTGATCACTCACTTTTCTCGATCATCCTTACCCCATGAGGTGAGATCTTGCATGGAGCTCCAAACCGAGGGCGATTGATGGTTATTTGTATTTCTTCCATTTCCAAATAATCTCTCCAACAGTTGTCTCCTTCTCACCAAGCTTCTGGCTGATGGTCTTGTAGCCCATTTCAGCCTTGTGTAGATCTACATTTTTGTCCCTGATGTCCTTTGACAGTTCTTTGGTATTGCCCATGGTAGTGGAGAGGTTGGAATGGAAGATACAGATTTTGTGGACAGAACAGTATGTTCCTGTGGCTCAATGGTAGAGCATTGCATAATCAGCGCAAAAGGCTGTGGGTTCAATTCCCAGGGAACACACATACTGACAAAAAATGTATAGCCTGAGTGTATAGACTGTGCACAACCAATGGTGGGAGCCAAAATTCCTGCTGGTTGAAAGAGGATCAAATACTTATTTGACTTACTAAAATGTAAAAAAAAATATTAACATTGTATACTGCTTATTTTCTGGATTTTTTTTGTTTGATATTCTATCTCTATCAGTTAAAATAAATCTACCACAAAATTAAGTGTATAGTGTGTCATATATGGTGAGTTGTGCTGTATAGTGACCTCTAGTGGCTCAAAGAGAGACAGCATTTTATTTAAAATCTTGTGCTTTATTCGTCATCTGCTCAGATATATTTTTCACTCTAAAAAGGAGAGCAAATAATATAAAGATCATACTAGAATTATGATTTATTGCATTGGTTATATAATGTGATACATAAAATATAACTGATAAGACCTTAATATATTTTGATGGTTAAGACAAAATACATTAGAAAAGCAATATAGTAGGATTTCTGGTCAGATGTAACATTAATATATCTCAAACCTTGCTATAGTACACTGTCCATGCTTTCCTTTGAGTATTGCATGGAGAAGAGACACCACCATTCATGAATCCATTTTGGCTTGTGCTAGCATTGCTACATCTATTCGTAAAACCATTTTGTTCTATGCTAAAGCTAGCATTCTCATATCCCTTGTCCAAATCGCGTTGGCCAATATCAAGGCCAGGATTCACATAACTGCATTTGAAGCCATTTTGGCCCTCATTAAGGTCAGTTTTATCACAGACATTTTGGTCTTGATTTTGCTTAACATTCAAGCTACAATCGCCATTTTGTCCAGTGCTAGCATCTCCAGACTTTCTCAGACTCAGCGGAGGTTTGCACGTGTGCCAGTCCCAGAGCACCTTATTCATGGTGTCCTGGCGCCGAACGCCCATCAGTTTGTCTTCCTCTGTAGCAGGTTTATCGTCCTCATCATCGCTATCATCTCCACGTGAATGGTCATGAACGCCTTGAATCTCACCACTAATACCCTCAAAGTATTGCTTGATGTAGATCTTGGCGAAACTTTTGGCATGTTCTGTGCAAGTCTCATCAAACATCTTGCGCTCCGTGTCTACATAGTGAGACCAGTATTTGGTTTTGAGAAAGGCGGCCTGGTTGAAGCAGGGACGAATGGCTCTGATCAGAAATGCAGCGATTGTGATGATCAACAGGAACAACCATCCAAAAGCCTGGAACATTTAGAAAACAGACAAACTAAATGTATATATTGGTAACATTATTATTTTCAGCCTCATTGTATAATGCCATTAAGTCTAAATGTTTCAGTTAGTCTACGCCAATAGTTTTAGGCTTGTGCAGGGTGCTACATTTTCGCCAACGGTTTCAGCAGCCATGGTTTTTTTAAGTATTTTCTTAAATCCTTTTTTCAACAAATATACGTATGTGTTAGTTTTAATTCCATGTTCATAAAATGTATTAAGTTTTATTTCAGTTTTAGTTATTTTAGTACATCAAGTTAAACTATATGAAAAGGAGAAATGTTGCCTTGGCAGCTAGCTTAAATAGATTTATGGTTTTCAATATTTTAAGTTACCATTTATTTTATTTCAAGTAAAAAAACATTTCCACATTTCTGTAGTCAAATTAATAATTTTATTTCTAGAACCCAACTGTTGTGCTCCGAGTCGGAGTACTTTTTGTGTTTAGGCAGTATAGAAACATCAATGTAATTGTTTTAATGTAATCCTACTACTGTTTTGAAGTAAAAGGATAGTTCACATTTTTTTAATTCTGTCATTAATTACTCAATCTCATGTCCTTCCAAACCCTGTAAGAAAGTGGTCTCAAACTCAATTCCTGTAGGGCCACAGCTCTGCTCAGTTTAGTTCCAACCAGAAAATCCCAGTCACACCTAATTTTCAGACATTAAACCGAGTTCCTGACACTCTGTGGTCATAAAAAATCCCAAATTTCTCGTTTGGCCTCTGACATCATGGCCTCCTAATCATCCCCATACACTGATTGGCTTCATCACTCTGTCTCCTCTCCACCAGTAAGCTGGTGTGTGGTGGGCGTTCTGGCGCAATCATCCAGGTGGATGCTGCACACTGGTGGTGGATGAGGAGATTCCCATTCTATGTAAAGCGCTTTGAGTACCCAGAAAAGCGCTATATAAATGTAACTAATTATTATTTCCTGCTTGGATGTTTCTAGTAATCCTTGATTAGCTGGAACAGGTGTGTTTGATTATGGTTGGAGCAAAACTGTGAAGAGCTGTGGCCCTTCAGGAATTGAGTTTGGGACGACTTTTGTAAGACCTTCATTCAACTTCGAAACACAAATTAAGATTAATGACTTTATTCAACGATTTCTTCTCTTTAGTGTCACTGTCCACTGCCATTCCCGATGCATGCGTGAAAGAGAAGAATTATTGAATAAAGTCATTCTTTTTGTTTTCTTTTCACACAAAATGTATTCTTGTACCTTCACAAAATTACAGTTCAACCATTTATGTCACATGGAGTATTTTAATGATGTCCTTACTACTTATCTGGGCCTTGACCGGGGTTGTTCCCTTGCTGTCTATGGAGGGTCAGAAAGCTCTCCGATTTCATCAAAAATATCTTAATTTGTGTTCCGAAGATTTTTAAGTTTTGTAAACTATCCCTTTAATATCAAGCAGTGGCAAATACTGCAGTAAGCAGATCATCTTACCTGTGAAGTACAGCGTATGTATCTGGTGGCGGCCTCTCTCGACATGATGTGCTGGCCATCATATATATGCTTGCATGGTATTTTGGCCAGTGTTTGTAAGAGTTCCTCCTGAGACAGTCCATATCCACTAACATTCTTGCCAAATTTAGACATGTCCAGGTCCATACTGTATGCACACAGGAAGCTTTTACCATCCATTAGAGTCACTGAGATCCAAACGGCTGGTGCGATGAGTGACCGCTGGGATATGGACACACACATGTACCGCATGACCGCAGAGTCTTTCCTCCGCTGTCCCATCGGCCGTTTCCACTCCTCCACCAGCATCGAGACATTGTTGTTTAGTACAAAACCCAAAAAGAAGAAACATATAGGTGGAATAACTAGCATACTGATCCCATACGAGTAGTTGTATTCAGGGATACAGGGACAGTTGAATTCAAAAGACGTGTAGAGCTGAGCACTCGCCAGGGCCATGAAGCCACAAATACCATTCATAAAAGACTCTTGGTTGGACTGAAGAATCTGGGTCATCATACGGAACTTATCCATGTTGTTATCTTGGATTGGTCTATCTGGATATTAACCTGTATGAAAATAAATGTTGTTACTTAAGGGCCAATATTGATATTTTACATGCAGAATGTCTTTCTTAAAAAGTTTTCTACAATCTTAAAAATAAAGGTCCTAAAGGGGGGTTTCGCAATGATCTGAAGAACCTTTTTTCACTATAAAGAACCTTTTGTGCAAAAGAAAGGTTACGTCAGTGTTAAAGGTTCTTCATGCAACCACAGATGGCCCAGTAGTGCACAACACAACAGAAACAAGCCACAATACAACGAACTTGGCACAACACAACAGAAACCAGCCACAATAATTAGCCATAATTAGATTTTGTTGTGTTGTGCACTACTGATCCACCATACAAATGCCAATAAAAATATGTATAAAGTCAATTTGGAATTAATTGAACAATGAAAAATGGATAACATTAGTTAACAGGAACTAGCAATGAACAACACCAGTATTTATTAATCTTCTTAGTTCGTGTTAATCTCAACATTTACTAAAACAAGGTTAAAAGTTAACATTAGTTAATGCACTGTGAGCTAACTTGTATATTAAAAGTTCTCATGAACTAACATTATTAGGTTAATAAAAGCTGTAAATATACATATCTATTAGTTCATGTTATTTAAAGCATTAACTAAGGTTAACAAATAAGACCTTATTGTAAAGTGTTACCAAAAAATGTACAGTATACAGTAACTTGTAGATGACAATTGTTTTTCTTTAGAATAATGCGCACTGCTGAATTATACATAATTACACTAAGTACTGTAAATAGGGTCACGAGACAATTCACAGACTAAATTATTACAAACTTAAATATACAAGTCTGAAATATTTGTGCAGAAAAATGATAAAAAGACAGCTGTCTACTTACAGAATTTTGCAATGCGCTGCCAAATATTCATCGACCTGTGAAAGCAAAGGATTTTGTGTTATCTGTTTCAGCCCTCATTACCTCTCCCTGACACACAAAACAACATGCACACCTTCTTCCACGTGATGTGAAAGATTCGAAGCTCTCGGGTGAAAATGTGAATCTGTTGATATCCTAAACTTCCGTCTGTTTGTATTTTTATCCTTGCAAACATCATGATTTCAGTATCAATGTAAAAAAGTGTCTTTGTATTTTATCATAGTATATATAGTTGATTGCATTTATTTACATAGGCGTGATACCATGGTAACAGGCGGTGTGGCTCCGAGCGCATGCAAAGGCATTGCCTCTCCCTATTCAAATGAAATATTCTGTGGGATTGCAGGTACAGTTGATGGAAAATGTTTGAATCATTTACAATTATTATTAAAACGAAGCGGAAGTGCAGGGATGATCGCGCTTTTGCTACAATTGCGCTTAGACTCTGGAATGATTTGCCCATTTTTATTAGAATGGCTTCATCTGTGGCTATTTTTAAGTCTAAATTAAAAACCTATCTGTTCGATAAGGCTTTTTATTCTGGTTGAAAGCAAAGCACTTTTTTATTCTTGTCCTATGTTTTTTGTTGCCTGTTATGATGTATTACGGTTTTATGTTTTTTTTTTTTCTGTGTTATTGCTGTTCTTTGTTATTCTATTGTAAAGCACATTGGTCAACTCTGGTTGTAGTAAATAGTGCTATATAAGTAAAATTGCCATTGCCATTAAATCATATTTCCTTTTCCATATTTCCTTTAAAAACCTTAAATATACACTATATTGTTAGCTATGCAGTATGTACTAGTATAAACAACATAGCAGAATATATGCCTAGCAGTGCTAATGAAACTGATGATTGAAGGTGGAAAAGAGCGCCATTCATTCACTCCCCCCACAAACAATTCCTGCCGGTACTGGGAATCGAATATAGTAGTAAATACCGGGGGGTAGGACTGGAGAGTGATTTTGTCCCTCTCTGTGATGGAACCACGAGGCGACCCTCGCTCGCAGATCTCAGACTTCTGGAAGGGATGTAGATTGTTATAAGGGAGTGGAAGTAGGAGGGTTCTGAGCCTGTGCTGAGCCTGTGGTTGTTCTATATGCAAGCATCAGTGTCTTAAACTTGATACGAGCTGCAACCGGGAGCCAGTGCAGGGAGATAAAGAGAGGTGTGACACGGGCCCTTTTAGGTTCGCTCGAGACCAGTCGTGCTGCTGAAATGAAAATGAAATTAAAAGGGCCTGGACAAGAAGTTGTGCTGCATGCTGTGTAAGGCCTGGTCTTTCTGATGTTGTGCAATGCAAACCGGCAAGATCGAGCAGTTTTTGCAATGTGGTTTTTGAATGTCAGCTGGTCATCGAAAATTACACCAAGATTTCTGACTGAACTTGATGGGGTAATTGTAGAAGAACCTAGCTGGATGGTGAAATCATGCTGTAGAGTTGGAGTGGCAGGGAAGACAAGAAGCTCAGTCTTTGCCAGGTCGAGCTGTAGGTGATGTTCTTTCATCCATGCCGAGATGTCTGCCAAGCAGCTTGAGATACTTGCAGCTACCGTTGGATCATCTGGTTGAAATGAGAGATAAAGCTGTGTGTAATCAGCATAGAAATGATAGGAGAGAGGAGAGCATTGAATGTTTTGAAGAGATTGTGTGTGTCAGATGTGCTGTTAATCTTGTTGTGGAAGTATGAAGCCTTGGCAGTGTGGACTTCAGTAGAGAAAGATGAAAGCAAAGCCTGATAGATACTCCGGTCTGACGGATCTTTTGATTTGTGCCATTTTCTCTCTGCGGACCGATGTTTATGAAGAACATCAGATAACCAGGAGTTAGAAGGGGCAGCACATGCTGGCCTGGAGGAGAGATATATATGGTCTAGACAAGAAGTTAAAGTGGAGCACAAAGTGTCAGTTGCAGTGTTCACATCCAGAGCTGAGAAATGGGTGGGTGAGGCAAGAGAGGAGGACACGGTGAGGGTGAAAGGGAATTAAGATTTCGCCTAAAGGTAACTGGTAGAGGTGTTGGTGGCTCGGAGGTTGCAAGATGTAGGTTAAATGTTATTATGTAGTGGTCAGAGGTGTGTAGGCCTTTTACCAAAACGTTGTCTGCAACATAATTGCGTGTGTAAATGAAGTCTAGCTGGCTGCCAGATTTGTGAGTGCTTGTGGTGGTCAGGCGTTTTGAGTCAAATGATGCTAGGAGTGAATGGAAATTTGCAGCATAAGGCCTATCCAAATGAATATTGAAGTCACCAAAGACTATAAGTGGGCTGCCATCCTCTGTGAATGAGGACAACAGGCCATCCAGCTCTTCTAGGAAGGTGCCCGATTGTCCAGGAAGGCGATAAATGACTACAACATGGAGTTTTACCAGAGTCATTACAGTAATAGCATGAGATTCCAATGAGTGATTATTGCATAGGGGAGTATAAGTTGAGTATTTCCAAATGTTCGAAATGAGAAGACCAGTACCTCCACCCTTCCTAACCTAATGGGGGTGTGAGAGAAGGAGAAGTTCTTCTGAGATGAATCCAGGTCTCAGTCAGACCTAAAATGTTAAGTGTAGTTTGGGAAGCAATACCGAGAATAAGATCTGCATTGTTGACCGCAGACTGACAGTTCCAGAGGCCCATAGAGAAAGAGAGAGGTAAAGAAGAAGAGGTGCAGATAGGCCGCAGGTGAGCAAGATTGCGTTTGATGTAAGAGCGTTGTTTTGAGACAACCTATATCATGTGTATTGGAAACACGTGATATAGGTGGGGATAAGAGGATAGAAGGGGAAAGAGGAAATAAATAAAGTAAGAGTTAAAAATAGGTAAGTGCGTTGCCGGTGTCGTTGCTTGGTGGAATTTTTGCAGAAAGAAGTCGTAGGTCTTTACACTTGTCCCCATTAAACCCAATTTTTTTTAAACATGACAGCTAAAGGATTGCAATTATTTGGTTGATCAAAGACTTGTGTCCTAACAAGTGGACACAAGCACCATTAAAGCAAATCAAACTTGACAACAGTTTTAGCTTCAAACTGTCCACATGCTTCATTGCTGTTGCATCAACCACAGCTGGCAGAGACTATTGAGACTTATGAACAACTTTGTTCTTACAAAGAACTATTGTAGTTTTAATAAAAAGTAAAATATATTTGGAGTATATTAGTCTATTTTATAAGTTCTGGAATTAATAGTTTGAAATGTGCCACTAATGGGTTTATTTTGATTACTGAGTGACTTACATTTTTATTTTGGTCCATACACAGCAATCAGACAAACTTGCATACAACATTGTATGTAGAGGTGTTACCGGTGTACTATTTAAAAAAAGAGGAAGGGTTGTATGACACCACACTTCCTGAACACTGTGCTGTCAAGCTCAAACTCTCACAGAGTACATCCTGTGTGAGAAGCAAAGAACCGAACAGAGCTCTGCAAAAACATTATTTTCAACCGACTTATATTTCCAGCTTTACACTGAGAGACATTTTTTGTGCTTAAAGTTGGGGTCCTGAAAGGTGAGTTGTTTAATCACATAAAAAAAAATCCATTAAACAATAGTGGATGATGTAAATTAAATAATATTTCAGAATGACGGACAACTAATGCTTCCGGAACTTTAAAGCAGTAATATATTATCATTTCAAAGGCGATTCGATACTTCATTTTTTATTGCTAATGATGTTATTTATGAATATTTTCATGGAGAATATACAGCTTTGTGTGCAGGAAGGAAGTAACTTTTTTTCACTCATAGGATGGAGGACACAGTACTAAAGGTGTTTGTCATGGTCGTCAGTCTGCTCCTCTCGAAAGATCACAATGTCATTCACGACCAAGATGATGACTTTATGGTGAGCATGCAAGACCATGAGCACTTTCTATTGGAGGAGGGGGCAAAGCTAGAACAAGAGGAGCACAATGTTGCCATGGAGCTGCCACATTCAGATCAGGAAGTGTCACAGAGTCATCGCAGGGTGCCGAGAGGAGAGGGGGACACATCAGATGTTCAACAAATTACGCCAAATGTCAAGACCACGGTGCAGCACGAGGAGCAAATGTCCCCAGTGGGAGAGCAAAATGACTTCCGCCAAAAGGCATTTGCACCAGATGATCAGAAAATATTGGATATTGACACAGACAAACAGGCATTGCATATGTCAAAGGAAGGCCTAACACATGAACATGTCAACATGGACCAGTCAGGGCCCACTGTGGACCAGAATGTCTCTCAGGGGGATGCGGCACACCCGGAAAAGTCACAAGATGGTCGGACTAACACCCACCACGAACATAAAGTTGATCAGGGATTACTCGTTGACCAGAAATTACCAACTTCAAGTCAAAGGTTAACAACGATAACTCAAGGGAAACAATCTAGTGACCAAGAGGAAACCTATAGTTTTTACCTTTGGAAGACACTCTCTTTGTTTTCATTTTTTCGAATTTTTAAATTTTTTCTCAGAAAGGGTTCCAAGCTGCAAAGGAAGACGCTGAGATACCTGCGCATCTCTCAAGTTTCAGATCTTGATTTCAAGACCTTAACTAGCTTCCATAACCAGTGTATCCTGGTTCCACCCAGTCACAGTTGGCAAACTTGTGAGTTTGTAGAGGGTTTGGTGAATGACCTGCTGGAAGCTGTGAGGAGGACTACAGGTTCAGACATGGAGATGGAGGAGTTTGTTGGCGTTGGGAGCTTACACGAGCAATGGGCTTCAAGAAAGAGCATCGTGTGCGACATACATGTTCCCATCGTACCTCCAAAGCCATATAGCTTCGAGTTTGAGCTTTTGAAAGAAAGTAGAGGTTCTTCAGCCATCCAGTACTGTTGCAGAGTCAAGATGGTCAAAGCTGGCACCAGTTCAATCTGCTGCCCTTGCAGCAATTCCAACGTAGATGACGATACGTTGTGTCTTCTACATCCAGATAAAAAAGAAGATAATGTAACTGAAAAGTACATTAATGACCTTCTATGCCAAGAAAATAGTTCATATCTTGCTAAAACACATGTTGTGAAGTGGTTTAAGACAGCCGTTAGGGCAGCATGGGATGAAATCAGCCACAAGTATGAGTTTGACCTACTGTTCCAGAATAGAGAAAACCCTGGAAGTCTCAAAGTTCGTTTCAGGTCAGGTCGGGTCGTTCTGTTCAACCTCACACCTGTGGTCAGATTTAAAGACTCAGAAGTACATCTGATCCCATATTCTCCCTCTGCCATGTCCGTGGACATCCATTGGCCTGTATGTTTTACACGCTATGAAAACACCCTTCTTCAACACATAACCAAAACGCTTCCAGACAATTCATGCCATATTCATTGCCTGCAGATCCTTTCCTTCCTACACAAACACCAGACTGGACTTACTGGACCATGTGGGCTTACAAACTACCACTTGAAGAACGCAGTGTTAGATTTTCTGGTAAACAAAACCTTATCTTGGGACCCTGAGCAGATGGCTTGCAGGCTTAATGACCTGCTGACTTTCTTACAGCAGAAAGTCCAAGCTAAATCACTAAACCATGCTCTGGTTGGGAACCCTCTCATTCCTAGTGAGATTGGATTTCCAAAAGAGTTCAGAATGGGAAAACCTGTTAACTTGTTTCTGCCCTTGTCAAATGAAGAGTTGTACTTAAAAACAAATAGACACTTACAGGAGATGATTAGAAACATGCCAGTGCTGATATATGAATATGGATCAATGAGAAACAGTCTATAAAATAGACTTATAGTAAGAGATGCAGTGTTGGAAAATCCTTAAATGTACTTTTACTCAGGTGTTCATTATTTCATAATGCATTTACTCTTTTGGTGACAAATGTAAAGAGTCGAAATAATTTATAAATTCAGTTTATCATCAAGTTCACAAGGAAACTACATAGTTGGCACTTTTAAAGGCCTTAAGACATCTGTAAAACTCATCCTCCTAGTAATCATCATAAGATTCCCAGAACAACTCAAAGTCATCATGGCCAGCTAAAGAGAATTCAGGCATGGACTCTTCTGGTGAACGAGGTGATGAGGTTTCTGGGCCCATATTCAGTTTCCAAGACTCACTGGTGATCATGGTCTTATCTGATGAAAATAGAAAAACTTGATCAGCAAGGAAAAAATTTGGGTAAATCAAAGTTAATTTAGGAAGTGAATCCATTTGTACAGACCAGATGCAACTGAAGGAGCAGGACATTTAGATGCACAACAGTCGCAGACGGTGGAATCACCATATAGCTCAGTCCACCTAAAGCACACAAATATCTACAATTACTTCTCAGACTTGGGTGGAAAAAAAAAAAACTTTAATAGAATATGCTAGGGGAATCTAATCAGTGCAGCATTTTGCACATTTAGAGATTACATTTGCGCTCCTTATGTGCTTGAAAACTCACTTCTTGGTTTTGCGTTATACGTGCATGACTTAGCACTTGGTGTAGGAGTCTGTGGTCCAAAGTGCAACTTACAATGCATAAACATAGTCTACAAAGGGAAGAGATTAGTTTTGAAAGGTCCAACAAACCAGGAAATCATTAAAATATCGTATACATTTTTCATGCTTTACCTTTTTGGACTGTGGCAGAGAAACCATGTTTTTAAACAGAAAAGCTGCAACACAAAGCCTTACGGTCATCTTGTTAGCACTGGTGTGAAACTTCGTCAGAACACTGTTCTTACTGTCCACTAGGCATCTACATAGATGATAATAAAGTTGGAATGAAATGGAAAATTGTGGTAATTTTTCACCATTGTGACAATTAAAACGGTTTATTGTATAATAAAAAGGGAGGATTTAAGTTTATCAATTGGTCATTTAGATAATCGTCACTTGCTAATTTGGTGGGGGTGTGTTGATGTTTTTTTATTAAAGATTAGAAGTGCCAAATTTACTTTTGTAATCTAGTCAATGGATCACTTATAATTAATGCTGAAAAAATTAATTGATTTAATAGATATCTTCAATACAATGAATCAAGTAAATATGGTCAAACTTAATTTGACCATAAACAATGACTTCTAAAATTTGTGGAAACAACAACAACTAAAGTTGACTTTTCATAAATCAGTACAAAAGCATCATATTTACCCAGAGTTCTCAACCACAGAATATTTCTCCATTGACTGAGGGCTGGGAGAGGAAGTGACAAAACAACTGTTCAGGTACAGCCGTTTGCCTGCCTCACTGCTGGGGCCTTTGGCTTCAAAGCATATTGGTTTGCCAAGGACAAAACTCTGGCCATCAACAAGCAAGTTCCAAGATGCTGGAACCACAAATCAGTTTACATTTAACATTTAAAAGTAACATTTTCAGTTCAGTACAAGTTAATCTCGATCAACAATTTGGGGCACAATGCAGATTATCACAAACAATAAATTTGCCCTGTCCCTCAAACTAGCAAAACAACAAGAAAGTAAATGGGGCCAATCTTGGGGAATTGAAACCGTTAGAGTAACTTAAAAATAAACAAGCTTTACATTTCTATGCATGCGTGTTATAAATGAAAAACAAAAAACTAGTAATATACCGTCCATTGCCACGATTGAGAGCTCTGCAGGGGTTTGTAGGCCCCTGTACACAGTTCCACCAACTATCTTGGGTTTGAATCCAACCTGATAAGAGCGATGAAACCTTGAATAAATGTATATGAAAATAAATTAATAAGCCCATGAAAATCTGAATTTAAAAAATATTTACCAATTAAAAAAATAAATCACTTTACTTTGTGTAGCTACAACGAATAGGCATCGAAAACGGCAGTTCCCTCACAATCAACCCTGTGACGGCTGGTTTATAGTGGAGCGTGTTTGTATAAGTCACTTGATTGGCATCCTCCTGAAATAAAACATGTTACCAAAAGGCCACGTACATTTTCAGGAGTGAACCTGCATTGAACCAAGAGAGTGAATCCTCCATAATTGTGTTCTGCCATTTAAACCAAACTACGTCTACATAGTCGTGCACATCTCTGATGAGTTTCAATACATCATTAACAGCCATTTGGTTCTGTGTACACTGGTGAATTTTATTTAACCTAATTTAGCAACAGTGTGTGTATGTGGCCATATAGTCACCCACCTTTCGTTTTATGCCACATCCTTTCAGATAGTACAGAAAATAATAGTGAGTAGACGTGGCTTTATTGACAGCACACGTTCCCAGTTTCAAGTATCTCCACGCGCCGGGACTGCTACAAAAACTCTTCAGTACTCTCACAAACATCCGATCCAGGTGACACAAAACCTCCACCATCTTCGTTGCACCAGAGACAGGTTTAGCCGGTTTCACAGCAGTTACTGTGGGCAGAAGTATTGACTTGACCTGCGGAGGCATCGGTTTACCACCCTTTTCTGGGGTGAAAAGGTCTTTGTAGAGTTCAGCTGCTGGTATTCGTACCGACACCGGTAATTTTAACGGACGAGCTGGTTCGGAGTGCATTTTTGGTTGTGGCATAAACAAGTCATGGTCATAGTCATCTGCGCTTAATGTTAAACTTTCCATTGAGTCCCATTCATCCTCTGAAACAATTTTACCAGCTTCCAAAGAGAATGAGTCCACTAAATGATTAGTGTTGTTGAGAAAAACAATCAAAAGACAGTTAATCCACATCTGTTGTTTCCTGTTACCATTTCTGTGCATCATTAACATACTTTTCTGAAGCTATCCAGCCACCTCAATGAGGTGAAACTGCTGGAAGGACATTTGTAGTAAGAGTGTGACAAGAAACACCTGCTGTTAATCAGCTCAAACCAGATTATGAAGGAGCGCCACAAAAACAGGTCAAGTTTGGCATCTGCTGGATAAAAACTGGTATTGCATGTAGAGCCTGAGACACCTGCTTGTAAGACTTAATTTGGATTAAGACTTCAACTCTTTGTCAGTTGTGAAAAGAATTGGTTGAATTTGAATTTTGTCACATAAAATCAAAATAATGACTTGGTACATACACTTTTTCCAGTTCTGTTGCCGTTTATGTTCCATGTCTTGTGATATTTATATAATTTAAAAGAGAAAATATGAGACGTATTTAGGAGAATGTAGTTTTATTTAAACACCAAATAACAAAACATAAGGTTATGAGGTGACATAGCAAAATATATTTTATAATGTGATAAAAATTACAAAGTAGTGTTAAAAATAGAATATAGCTCTCCTATTGTTTATTTACAAATATTTCATTTTGTTATAACTATAAATCTACATAATGTGACAACATTAAGCAAAATGTTTTGCTCCCAACACGAGTGATCTGTGTTACATCTGTGTGGCAAATCTGTGACTCTATAGCCATATTTTGGGGTTGGAACCTCGAGGGAATTTCACATTCGTCCAAAAACCTCACAAAAGCTGATAGCGTGTATAAGCTTGTCACGAAGTGTGTTGATATCGCTGTATTTGGGAAGAATTAATCTGCCAAAACAGGTCTGGGCCTCTGGCAGTCGGTCTTCTGCATCAGAACAGTCTGACAGTAAAATCTTCAGAGAGCGCTTTGAGAAACCTCCCACAGGTACACGGTCCGTCCCATACAGGAAAACTAGAGAAAAATAAACAATGTGAGGCAAATAATAACGATAGTCCTAAATAATGTAGATGCATTAAGATGTTCATATGCTCAACACAAAACCTACCCAGAAACCTCTTCTTGTTCTCTTCAGAGAGCTGAAAGAAAACAGTCCAGAAGTTCTTGATGAGCTCATCAGACGCAGAACAGCTTTCATAGGAAGCACACTGAAGAAGAAGCAGAAAAACTCAGGTACTGTGAAATATATAAAACGTCAAAATTGGCAAGTTTCTTGTGTTTACCTGCTGAAGCTCCTTCCACTCGTATTTATGGGAGCCGTGGAGAAGCTCCTGGAGTTCTTCAGGGTGGAACATGCTCCAAACATCAAGTGGGCAGCCCTTTGAGAAACCTCTTGAAAAATGTGAGAACTGTTTCTTCACTGACTTGTTGAAAACGAAGTTGACATACAAATCCACATACTTCTGTCTGGGGGAAAAAAGTTCTTACTTTGTAATGCACAAAACAAACTTCTTCAGCAGGGGTCACCAGACTTGGCCCTGGAGGGCTGGTGTCCTGCAGAGTTTCAAGTATACCTAGCAAGACCTTGATTAGCTAGTTCCATAAAACTAGTTTACCTAATAAGCTAGGCTTATTTCAGTAATTCTGACTTATTTTCACTTGATTTGGTTTCTGAAAGCAAAATCACCATAGCTCAAGCTCAATCACTGTGACAACTTATGCTGAGAAACTAACCTGGACCGGAGCAGGCTAAGTGTCAGGCTAAGCTGAGCTCTTCTAATGCGGACCAATAGGAACACATTGATATTAACACTGACTCTCTCACATACAATTAGTTGACTTTATTATTAGTCCAAAAATAAAAGTATACAGAAAATACTCCTTAAATAATCAAATAAAAAAAATTGGCTACAACCAACTGTATTTAATGAAGGCTATTGTGCCCAAAATGTAGACTAATGACATTTTAACATAGTTGCTACTTGACTAGAAACTGCTGATTGACCTGAATGCGCAAGTAGCCTTTCTCTCTGAATTTATGAGAGCTGTACCTTTTATGGTTATTGGAACGTTAAAACATTACAATCTAAAATGGCCCATTAAAGCATTGAAAACACTAAATCCCAAGTTAAAATCACTGAATTAAAAATTAAAATAAATAATAGAAATCAGACTACATTCTAACCAACTGATATGAGGAACACACATTTAACTTGAACTAGTATGGCTGTATTAAGCAGCTTACCTTTGATTAGCAGTTACTGCTATCGTTAAAATACACTTATATGTAGGATTAAAATGCTATGTGTCGCATTTAATGTCCAACATCAAATATTTTAGCACTATTTTTTATTCAGAATTCTTGCTCTATTATTCTATTCAGCGCCGTCTGTTTAGCGCGCATGCGCACCGCAGCGCTCGTTCGCTTCGCTCGCGTGAAGCCTCGCCCACTCCTGACAGCAAAATGGATATATTTGCATGACTTTCTAACATTTACAGATTAAAAAATTATTGTGACGTATCAGTTATGCACTGAGGAGAACACGACGTCTCAAATGCATTAAACAGCTAAATATGTGCTGTTTGTCTTGGTGAATCGAATATTTGACCCATGATCGACATTAAAGGCGGCTTAAGAATAAGTGTGCACGTCAAACTATCCTGACTCATTGAACCTGGATCGAATTAGTGAGGTGAACTTGAATTGTCGTTTATGAAACCGCTTTAGTCCCGATTAATTTGTTAGGTTATTTCAAGTCGGGGTTTTATAAAACAGCCCCCAGGTGTGTTTGATTGGGTTGTAGCTAAACTCCGCAGGACACCAAACCAGTGCTCCAGGTGCAAGTTTTGTGACCCCTGATCTACAGCATCTATTACTAATTTGCCTTTTTATGTTGTGTTGTCATGTATGTATTTCAGAAGTAATGTATAATTCATTGAAGTCTATTATAACGTCAAGAGGACACTTAGCAAATGAATCTATTGCTGGTTATAAACTTTGGCCAGATAGATAGATCTGTTTCTACCTATTAGCTTTGGTCACTTGAATCTGATCTCCGTTTGGGATGAGCTTTTTTCCTTTGACCTGAAGGAGGTAAATAAAAGCATAAACACAACAGCTGTGTACACTAATACAAGTGAACCACAGAAACTATATTACCGTGAAATCCAAAAAGAGCATATCCACTACTTCATCCTCGTCCTCCTCAAGAATGCATTTCAGACATCTAATGAGATTTTTGAAATACAATTATGAATATGACCTGCTCTGTAACACTACAATGTATAAAGTCTGATGGCTCGTAGTCTTTAATCGTTTACCTGGCCTCCACAGGAGATAGTTCCTCCAGATCATTGAGAGTGGGACTCTGCTGGAGGAGTTTCTTGAACAAGGCCAGTGGAAAGTCAATGTTTATATAATGATTGTTGTAGAGCGCCATTCCACAGATAACGCCAAGATAGTAAAAATCTCTGTTAGCTTGCATGCCCTAAAAAGAGACAAGCATCACAGCACCTGTATGTGATATATGAGAAAGACCACATTAGGAAGAACAAGGAATGTTTGGTGAACTTACATCAGGATTGAACCAAACCAGTGAACTCTCATGGACCTCCAGCACCTTCTTCTCCCATTTCAGAAGAGACTGGGAAAGAAGGGAGAAGAATTCTGCCGATAAACCCCTCGCATCTACTCCATTCTCCCCAATGAACGCCACCTGCAAAAGAGATTTTCATTACAATACCATATCAGACATTTCAACTCTGATTTCAATTCTGTAATTCTTTTACCTGTAGTGGATTACAAAATGAGTGGGTTTTTTGTCTGAGATACGTAAGTGTGTCCAACCACACTGATTCCCTGTGAATGTGCAACACATTTCCGTTGGCCCTGGGTCTGAAGAGTTGGCACCGCAAGTACTAAGAGGAGTAAAATTATGTTAGCTTTTAAAGGGATAGTCGACCCAAAAATACTAATTCTGTCAAACTGTTTGGCGTATTCATATGGCATATGTATGACTGAGTACATCCTCATCTCTGGCACTCACATGAAACATTCTCCGTTTAGATACAGTGTCAGCCACAAAAGGGAACTTGACCAATATGTGAATAGTTCCCTGAAAGTAAAATGCAATAAAGCAATATAATATTTCTGGTGGTTATTGATATATGTAATGCAAATCTATTTGAAATTTATTGATATGTATCATGTCCGAAGCCTTCAATACCCACATAGTAGTAATCTTTCAATTTCCACATATCCTGACAATCATCAGGAACAGCAGACCGCATTGACTGCAAAAACCGCAAAAACAGGTCCTGCAAGGTGGCTTGCAGCTATTGATGTAGAAAAAGAATGCTGTGGTGATTTGGTTTACCTCTAAAAATCTCTTTGTGCTGCAGAATACACTTTTGCTTTGGTTCTTACCGTATCTAGTAGATCACTGATCTCATGAACGATGAAATCCCTGTTTGGGATGTCTCTGTTAGCACTGCAGCAGACCTTCACAACAAAGTATAAACAACTATTATACAATGATAGATTAAAATACATATTTGATCCAAAAAAAGCATCTTTGTTTAAAAAGGCACCTGAGAGATCATCTGAAGGACCTTCAAAAACTTCTTCAGGCATCTAGTTAAGTCGTAGCCCATTTTACCACAAGAAATCTGGCCAATCAGCTCAGCAGATGCTCTACGAAATAACTTCACCAGACTTTTGAGCCAATCATCAGGGAGTTTGGTCCAGAGCTTCTCTGAGAATATAACATAACAATACTTAGACAAATACAACAAAGTCAAAAACACAAGTCAAAGGCTGAAAGGTCTTCCATACCTAACACCTTGTGAGCATCAGGATCCAGCTGGAGGATTTTGGAGGCCAGAGCTTCAGTGAGTTCAGTTCTTTGTTGTTTCTTGAGACGTCTGATGAGTTCAGGGAGGAGAAGATAAACTCTCAGAGATTCCACACCAGTTGGATTTGGATTCAGAGACGGCAGCAGTGTCTGCTGCACCACCGTCACTACCTGAGATACAAGAACTATTAACTGCATCTTATTGTCTAAAATATAATTAACAGTTTTAATGTTTATAAATGTACACCGTTACCTCTGATCTCAAGCTTTTATTCTCTGATAACTTTGCAAAGGATGTTTTAACCAGATCAAAATCCAAAGCACAATGCTCTTCAGACGTCTGATAATGATCATCACAACTACAAAAACAGACATTTACTTTAAAATCTGTAATGGAAGAAGGTACAAAATTGAGAAAATATTAAATAGAACTACTTAATTTGACCTCATTTTGAGAAACATTCCATTCAGAGACGCAGCGGAGGAGAACACTGTGTTTATTTCCCTGTAAATAACACAATACTTTTAAAAATCCTTTCTGAGTCCATTTATATGCATTAATATATATGATTGCTCAATTATTTTATTAGGGTACAACTCTTCTAATTACATCATTGTAAGAATCGAGATTCGCTTACTGGATTGGATAAATGAACATTATATTCATTATTTACTCACTGGTATTTATTCTATTTAATAGTAGGTTTAAAAAGAAGGACAAATACATTAAGGTCCTGACAGAGTTCCACAAGCAGTGTCCCAGTATTTCAAGAATGAAATGGAAATAGTATTCATAAACTCTGGATTTATATCAGTATCAGTAAATGGAAACACTCACTGCTTTACTGTTGCCCATGAATCAGTTCCAGACAGCCATCGGTCAATCATTCTGTCATTTAATGTCAAAGCCCCTCTGCTTGGATTGGATTTGGCCTTACTTTCAAGTTCCTACAAAATACAAGTAAAACATGAGTAATCACAGTGCAGCAGTAATTTATGTTAAACTATTAATGAATGAAAACTGCCATGTCCTACTTTGAAAAACAAGACAAAGGAATGATTCTCTCCAGCGATGATTTTTTCAATCGTATATTCATGATTACATTCTGTGTGCAACAAATACTTAGTTTAGATCTTTGAGCATCATGATGAATATAAAAATATTCATAACAAAATACCCTACTGCTAAAAGATGACTTTTGCTTACCAGTTGACAGATCCACAGGGAAAGGCACAGACTGCGTGATCATTTCTCCATTTCCCAGCTGCCCTTGCATCCCACATCCAAAAGAGTAGATCAGCTTTGACGATGTGATTGATACAAGCGTGTGATGTCTTTATACAAGAAAAAAATCATTACTAAACTAAACTATACAAGACTTCTATTAGGGCTAATATAAATCTTGCGAGGAGTTATCATTATGTTATGGTTGCATGAGGTTTAAAAAGGGTGCATAAAGAAATCTGTAGTATTTCTCTGAACACTGATTGCTTAAGAACAGTCTTTACCTCCCACATGTGACCTGTGACACTTCAGACCCCCACAGTTCAGCAACCACCCGCGGATGATGTTCATCTCTAAATGATTTGTGCCCAAGCTGACCAGAACCTCCGCATCCAAATGTGAACACTGTGCCGCCCTGAAACATAAACTGTTTAATACATTTTCTGCTTGCTTTCAATATACAGTATAAATACAATATAAAACCTAATATATTATGACCATAGTACCTTTGATAAAGTGGCAGTGTGTTCCCCTCCACATGAGATGGACACGGTTTTCTTCCGGTTCAGACTATTTACAACCGTTGGGACATGTCATTCATCACTTAGTAGTACATTCTTCACTTCCAAATACATCATATTCATGCTTTGATATAGATATGCACTGCACAAATTTGGAACATTTAAATGTACTTTAATACTATATTAAGTCTTTACATAATCAGTCAGACCTGTAGTGTCTCCGAGGCCCAGCTGTCCAGCAGAGTTCTTTCCCCATCCAAACACGACTCCAGAGAGAGACAACACAAAGCTGTGGTCTCCTCCAGCGCTGATCTGAGCCAGCGGGATCCCACTCAGACTCTGAACATGTTGAGCAGACGGAGAGCCGGGATGATCTTTCCTCAAACCCAGCTGACCATGAGAGTTCTCCCCCCACACGAACACCTGACCATCTGAAAGAGCAACAGCTCTGAACCTCTACACTCAAATCTCCATCAATTCATGTCAATCATAAGATGTCAAAAGATGAAGCAGAATGGCAGATGAAATAACTGTGAATACCGTTGGTTAGTGCCATTGAATGATGGTCTCCACACGCGATCTGAATCACCTGCCTGTTATCCAGACCTTTGAGAGGTCTGCAGAGACAAGACAATCTGTCAGATATATATTTATTATTACCATTTATACTGTTATGCCTACATAAACATACTTGCACACAGTAGATTTGTCCATGATGAGAACTTTTCCTCCATAAGCAAGAAGAACCGCACCATCTCCTCCACAGACTATCAGTCTGATTCTGTCATTCTTTAGCTGTAGTTGCACTTGTGTATATAAAGCATTTTCATCAGTTCAACTTCTGTTCAGACTAAAACTAAACAAACTACTTTCATTATGATGATGTCATTAATACGCTTACAGTATATTTCAGTAAATCATATAGCCTATTTTCACATACAAACTTTTTTTTTTTACTTTTTAAACGATGGCATAATATGTCATTAGTGTATCATACTTAGTTTTCCATCATTGCGGTCTTCACTGCGCAATCTCAGGACCGAGACCTTCCCATCCCGGATGAATCCAGCAAAACTCCTTCCAGCTGACACGTCCTGAACATTTGATTTCGGACACACAGATTGTATTCCACATTTGCCATGTTTGACTTGGTCAGGCTTTACCAGCCCCAAACCCTCTCTGACCTGCGCTCCCCAAAAACACAACATGATCACAGCTGATGCACGAGACGATCGGACTCCAGAAGAGTCTCTTCACCCCTGACGAACACAATCATGATAAACTGAAACCGAACACGAAAGTTAAACCCGAAAGGCTGACTTCAGGCTAAACGAAAGCTTTTCGATTTTCCCCAAAAATGAAAGCGTTTGGAAATTGTATCTACCATGTTTGTAGTTTTTTATTTTATAGAGAGCTAACCCTTATTTCTGTGCAACTGAATACAATTAAAAAGTCACACTTCATTTTTGTATTATTATTATTTTATTAAAATGGGCTTCCATACAAAACTATGAGGACAAATAAAAATACGGATGAGGGATTCCGATTTATTTGGAAAACGAAACCAAATTTCTGAAAAACTTAGAATTAAAGAGATAGTTCACCCAAAAAATGAAGATAACAATTTACTCCCGTCTTGTTCGAAAATGACACAGCGTCACCTTCTAGCCATTTTTCACATAGTTTGGTACACATTCCTTTGCATGTACTGATATTTGCTATATAGTCTTGTATCTGTTGTACCGGGAAGTCCAGCAGGTGGTGGTATAGTAATGCAACAAACAGCTGTAGAAGAAGATGGCTGACTGTATATTATTATATATTAACTTATCAGGTTAAAATGAGCCATCTAAATGAGGGGAAATTGCTAGGAGGGCATTTGTAGTAACAGTGTGACAAGAACCAAACAGATTATGAAGAAGCGCCAACTACCAACTAAACGCTATTGTGAAAACACTGTTAAATCAAAACGATTACTTGGTACTTCAACTTATTTTATTCCAGTTCTGTTGCCTCTTTTGTTCCGTGTGTAAATATGATGAATATATTTTTGAAAAATACACAATACAAGACATTTACTAGAACATGCATTTTTATTTAACTGTGCAAATAATTTCGTTTGAAGAAACACTAAATAACAAAACATTCGATACGTTTGAATTGACATACCATAATAGTGTATATTAATGAATTATATTAGGCCTTATAAAATCACAAAGTTATTCTAGCAGCAGTAAAACATAAACAATAAAAGGTATTTTAAATAATGTTAGAAATAGAATATCTAATAGCTCTCACAATGTTTATTAACATATATAAGCAATTTTTATGATGTCTAACCTATAAATTATGATAAATAGCCAATATGATTGTACCATGAGCTTCAAAGTTTAGCAGCACATGCTTCACTGCATAGGTTCTGGAATCTGGAGGGAATTTTATGCTCGTCCAAAAACCTTACAAAAGCTGATAGCGTGTATAAGCTTGTCACGAAGTGTGTTGATATCGCTGTATTTGGGAAGAATTAATCTGCCAAAACAGGTCTGGGCCTCTGGCAGTCGGTCTTCTGCATCAGAACAGTCTGACAGTAAAATCTTCAGAGAGCGCTTTGAGAAACCTCCCACAGGTACACGGTCCGTCCCATACAGGAAAACTAGAGAAAAATAAATAATGTGAGGCAAATAATAATGATAGTCCTAAATAATGTAGATGCATTAAGATGTTCATATGCTCAACACAAAACCTACCCAGAAACCTCTTCTTGTTCTCTTCAGAGAGCTCAAAGAAAACAGTCCAGAAGTTCTTGATGAGCTCATCAGACGCAGAACAGCTTTCATAGGAAGCACACTGAAGAAGAAGCAGAAAAACTCAGGTACTGTGAAATATATAAAACGTCATAAATTGGCAAGTTTCTTGTGTTTACCTGCTGAAGCTCCTTCCACTCGTATTTATGGGAGCCGTGGAGAAGCTCCTGGAGTTCTTCAGGGTGGAACATGCTCCAAACATCAAGTGGGCAGCCCTTTGAGAAACCTCTTGAAAAATGTGAGAACTGTTTCTTCACTGACTTGTTGAAAACGAAGTCGACATACAAATCCACATACTTCTGTCTGGGGAAAAAATTGTTTTTACTATGAAGTGATGGATTGTTGCATCCTCCTGCTGAAGTCCCCATGATCGCCACCAAAGGGCACTCCTCCTGTCTCCCTTGCTTTCCCATCATGAAATTAATTTCCCATAATCTACTGCCTGGACTCATCATTGCCTGGACACTTCCACCTGTGTGTCACTACCTCATTAACTCCTTTATAACTCTATATATAATAACATCAAGAGGACATTAAAATGAACGTTTTGTCAAGACAAGCTTGTGTGAAACATTCAAAGATATTGTGAAGAATTGTCAGATAGATAGATCTGTTTCTACCTATTAGCTTTGGTCACTCGAATCTGATCTCCATTTGGGATGAGCTTTTTTCCTTTGACCTGAAGGAGGTAAATAAAAGCATAAATGTAAGCATTTAAACAACAACTGTGTACACTTTTATACAAGTGAACCACAGAAACTGTATTACCGTGAAATCAAAACTGAGCATATCCACTACTTCATCCTCGTCCTCCTCAAGAAGGCTTTTCAAAGTTCTAAAGTAAGTTTTTGAAATACAATTATGAATATGACCTGCTCTGTAACACTACAATGTATAAAGTCTGATGGCTCGTAGTCTTTAATCGTTTACCTGGCCTCCACAGGAGATAGTTCCTCCAGATCATTGAGAGTGGGACTCTGCTGGAGGAGTTTCTTGAACAAGGCCAGTGGAAAGTCAATGTTTATATAATGATTGTTGTAGAGCGCCATTCCACAGATAACGCCAAGATAGTAAAAATCTCTATTAGCTTGCATGCCCTAAAAAGAGACAAGCATCACAGCACATGTATGTAATATATGAGAAAGACCACATTAGGAAGAACAAGGAATGTTTGGTGAACTTACATCAGGATTGAACCAAACCAGTGAACTCTCATGGACCTCCAGCACCTTCTTCTCCCATTTCAGAAGAGACTGGGAAAGAAGGGAGAAGAATTCTGCCGATAAACCCCTCATATCTACTCCATTCTCCCCAATGAACGCCACCTGCAAAGGAGATTTTCATTACAATACCATATCAGACATTTCAACTCTGATTTCAATTCTGTAATTCTTTTACCTGTAATGGATTACTAAATGAGTGGGTTTTTTGTCTGAGATACTTTAGCGTGTCTGTCAACACTGATTCCCTGTGAATGTGCAACATGTTGCCATTTAAAATGATCCTATCTGGGTCTGGAGAGATCTGTAAAAGTTGACCCTGCAAATACTAAAAAGAGTAAAATGATGTTAACTTTAATAGGATAGTCCACCCAAAAATAGTTTTAAGTGCAACTTAAAATGTCAGTTATTTGTCATATGCATGTTTGGCATATGTTTGACTTAGTATCCATGTCTGACTTACACCAAACATTCTCTGTTTAGATACAGTGTCAGCCACAAAAGGGAACTGGACCAATATGTTAATAGTTTCCTGAAAGAAAGATGCATTGAATTAATATAAGGTTTCTTAAAGTAATTGAACAAGAAACATAAAAATGTCATACATCATGTATCAAGTCGACAGCCTTTAATACTTACAAAGCAGTAATCTTTCAATTTCACCATATCCTCCCAATCGCCAATAAAAGCAATACAGAAAATCGGCAATAACAGTTTCTCCAAGGTGGCTTGCAGCTATTGATGTAGAAAAAGAATACTGTGGTGATTTGGTTTTCCTCTAAAAATCTCTTTGTGCTGCAGAATACACTTTTGCTTTGGTTCTTACCGTATCTAGTAGATCACTGATCTCATGAACGATCAAATCCCTGTTTGGGATGTCTCTGTTAGCACTGCAGCAGACCTTCACAACAAAGTATAAACAACTATTATACAATGATAGAATAAAATCCCCAAAAGATAAAAAAAAAGCATCTTTGTTTAAAAAGGCACCTGAGAGATCATCTGAAGGACCTTCAAAAACTTCATCAGTCGTCTAGTTAAGTCGTAGCCCATTTCACCACAAGAAATCTGGCCAATCAGCTCAGCAGATGCTTTATGAAATAACTTCACCAGACTTTTGAGCCAATCATCAGGGAGTTTGGTCCAGAGCTTCTCTGAGAATATAACATAACAATACTTAGACAAATACAACAAAGCCAATAACACAAAGGCTGAAAGGTCTTCCATACCTAACACCTTGTGAGCATCAGGATCCAGCTGGAGGATTTTGGAGGCCAGAGCTTCAGTGAGTTCAGTTTTTTGTTTCTTGAGACGTCTGATGAGTTCAGGGAGGAGAAGATAAACTCTCAGAGATTCCACACCAGTTGGATTTGGATTCAGAGACGGCAGCAGTGTCTGTTGAACCACCTTCACTACCTGAGATACAAGAACTATTAACTGCATCTTATTGTTCAAAATATAATTAACAGTTTTAATGTTTATAAATGTACACATTACCTCTGATCTCAAGCTTTTATTCTCTGATAACTTTGCAAAGGATGTTTTAACCAGATCAAAATCCAAACCACAATGCTCTTCAGACGTCTGATAATGATCATCACAACTACAAAAACAGACATTTACTTTAAAATCTGTAATGGAAATAGTCATTTTAGGTACAAAAAATAAGAAATTACTAAATAAAACTACCTAATTTTTACCTCGTTTTGAGAAAAATTCCATTCAGAGAGGCAGCGGAAGAGAACACTGTGTTTATTTCCCTGTAAATGACACACTAATTGTAATTGTTTTTTAATACATTTACATGCATTACTTTCATATATACAATTGCTCAATTGTATCATTAACTAGAATGTACATTTCCAGAAGAAAATGTGAATGGTGCTTGCAGTGGCAAAAAAACACCACCCGGTTGCTAGGGTAATGTAGGGTGTTGCTAGGCGGTTGCTAGGGTAATCTGGGTGGTTGCTATGGTGTTACTAGGTGGTTGGCAGTTGTCACAGATGGTTACTATGGAGTTTGTAGCATTTTATTGGCATGATTTAGCACTTAGCTAAGCGCTATTAGCATGTAGCTATTCACTGCTAGCATGTGTAGCATGTAGCAAGTCCTGTTTGCTAGCATGAGTCAAAAGAGCCAACCCCCATCTCTATACGATGTTCTGATGCAGAGATATAGGTCTTGCAAAACGGTTGCTAGGGTACTCTGTTTGGTTGCTAGGGAGTGGCTTGGCAGCTAGCAATCACGATACTCAAAGGCTTCTTGTCAGTATGAATGATATAAACCAACTCCACGCCTCTGTGACATTCAGAATGGAAGATATTCCTCTGTGAATTTTGGTTGCTAAGGTGCTCGACAATGGTTGCTAGGGCGTGGCCAGTGAGTGTTGAGGTGATTCAGGATTGGCTGCTTGCTGCCCCGAGTCAAACGAGCCCACCCTCATGTTTCTATGACACTTCTATCCTGAGATATCCCTTTGATCTCTTTCAATGGAAGTCTATGGGACGTGTTGCTAAGGTGCTCTAAATGGTTGCTAGGGGCGTGGCTTGATAGCTTCACAATGATCCTGAGATGCTGATTGGTCGTGAGTCAAATGAGCCCCCTTGTCTCTATGACACTGTGATCCAGAGTTATGTTCAATTGAAAAGCGGTTTCAAGTCAATGGGGCAACTTTGGGACGCTCTTACCCCCCAGGGGTGCAAGTTTTACCCCATTGTGTGGTATGTTCTTACAGAGCCCGTCAGCCTCTTCAAATGTGGCAAATTTCACATTTCTGTGAAATCCACTCTCTGAGCTATGAGTCTGTGAATTTTGGTTGCTAAGGTGGTCGACAATGGTTGCTAGGGCGTGGCCAGTGTGTGTGTTGAGGTGATTCAGGATTGGCTGCTTGCTGCCCCGAGTCAAACGAGCCCACCCTCATGTTTCTATGACACTTCTATCCTGAGATATCCCTTTGATCTCTTTCAATGGAAGTCTATGGGACGTGTTGCTAAGGTGCTCTAAATGGTTGCTAGGGGCGTGGCTTGATAGCTTCACAATGATCCTGAGATGCTGATTGGTCGTCTGAGTCAAATGAGCCCGCCCCCTTGTCTCTATGACACTGTGATCCAGAGTTATGTTCAATTGAAAAGCGGTTCAATTGAAAGGACGGCCCATTTCATGGGTTTTGACCATACCTCATTTTTTTGAGGTATGGTCTTACAGAGCCTGCCAGCCTCTTCAAATGTGGCAAATTTCACATTTCTGTGAAATCCACTCTCTGAGCTACGAGGCGTCAAATTTTTTCGCAATGTAAAGTCAATGGGGCAAATTTGGGACGTTCCTGCCCCCTAGGGGTGCAACTTTTACCCCATTTTGAGGTATGGTCTTACAGAGCCTGCCAGCCTCTTCAAGTGTGGTGATTCATAAGTTTCTACGAAATTCTCGCTCTGAGCTACGACCCGCCAAAGTTGGCCCCATGCATTGTCAATGGGACTTTTTGGGCGATTTTTCGCCCCTGGGGCGAACATCGTACCCCCGATCGCTTATAAAAGTCATAGCACACCATTCCCGATTAGGCCGCACGTTTTGACACCTCATTCATGGCTCTGTGACAAAAACTGCGGGAGGAGTAGCGCGCCGAAAAAAAAGTGGAAGAATAATAATAAGTATGACGGATAACAATACTGTGCTTTGCCATAAATGGCAAGCACCATTAATTATAAGAAAAGTAAGAATCCTACAAACATACGATCAAGATTGTGAGGAAAACACTCACTGCTTTACTGTTGCCCATGAATCAGTTCCAGACAGCCATCGGTCAATCATTCTGTCATTTAATGTCAAAGCCCTCTGCTTGGATTGGATTTGGCCTTACTTTCAAGTTCCTACAAAATACAAGTAAAACATGAGTAATCACAGTGCAGCAGTAATTTATGTTAAACTATTAATGAATGAAAACTGCCATGTCCTACTTTGAAAAACAAGACAAAGGAATGATTCTCCCAGCGATGATTTTTTCAATCGTATATTCATGATTACATTCTGTGTGCAACAAATACTTAGTTTAGATCTTTGAGCATCATCATGAATATAAAAATATTCATAACAAAATACCCTACTGCTAAAAGATGACTTTTGCTTACCAGTTGACAGATCCACGGGGAAAGGCACAGACTGCGTGATCATTTCTCCATTTCCCAGCTGCCCTTGCATCCCACATCCAAAAGAGTAGATCAGCTTTGACGATGTGATTGATACAAGCGTGTGATGTCTTTATACAAGAAAAAAATCATTACTAAACTAAACTATACAAGACTTCTATTAGGGCTAATATAAATCTTACGAGGAGTTATCATTATGTTATGGTTGCATGAGGTTTAAAAAGGGTGCATAAAGAAATCTGTAGTATTTCTCTGAACACTGATTGCTTAAGAACAGTCTTTACCTCCCACATGTGACCTGTGACACTTCAGACCCCCACAGTTCAGCAACCACCCGCGGATGATGTTCATCTCTAAATGATTTGTGCCCAAGCTGACCAGAAGCTCCGCATCCAAATGTGAACACTGTGCCGCCCTGAAACATAAACTGTTTACTACATTTTCTGCTTGCTTTCAATATATAAATACAATATAAAAGCTAATATATTATGACCATAGTACCTTTGATAAAGTGGCAGTGTGTTCCCCTCCACATGAGATGGACACGGTTTTCTTCCGGTTCAGACTGTTTACAACCGTTGGGACATATCTGTCTGTGGTCACAGAATTCATCACTTCCAAATACATCATATTCATGCTTTGATATAGATATGCACTGCACAAATTTGGAACATTTAAATGTACTTTAATACTATATTAAGTCTTTACATAATCAGTCAGACCTGTAGTGTCTCCGAGGCCCAGCTGTCCAGCAGAGTTCTTTCCCCATCCAAACACGACTCCAGAGAGAGACAACACAAAGCTGTGGTCTCCTCCAGCGCTGATCTGAGCCAGCGGGATCCCACTCAGACTCTGAACATGTTGAGCAGACGGAGAGCCGGGATGATCTTTCCTCAAACCCAGCTGACCATGAGAGTTCTCCCCCCACACGAACACCTGACCATCTGAAAGAGCAACAGCTCTGAACCTCTACACTCAAATCTCCATCAATTCATGTCAATCATAAGATGTCAAAAGATGAAGCAGAATGGCAGATGAAATAACTGTGAATACCGTTGG
Source organism: Gymnocypris eckloni scoliostomus (assembly GCA_027564155.1). Classification (NCBI taxonomy): domain Eukaryota; kingdom Metazoa; phylum Chordata; class Actinopteri; order Cypriniformes; family Cyprinidae; genus Gymnocypris; species Gymnocypris eckloni. The sequence goes on from CM050416.1 coordinate 31,253,201, forward strand.
TTAGTGCCATTGAATGATGGTCTCCACACGCGATCTGAATCACCTGCCTGTTATCCAGACCTTTGAGAGGTCTGCAGAGACAAGACAATCTGTCAGATATATATTTATTATTACCATTTATGGTCATTTATACTGTCATATCTCCATAAACATACTTGCACACAGTAGATTTGTCCATAATGATAACTTTTCCTGAATCAGACAGAAGAACCGCACCATCTCCTCCACAGACTATCAGTCTGATTCTGTCATTAGTTTCGTCATTTAGCTCTAGTGATTCTGGAGAAAATTAATATAATTCATATATAGATATTTTATAAATATGTTTATAAACACAAAAAAAAACCATGTTTTATTATTAAAATATATTTATGTTTTCATTGCATATCTTACCAATTATTATGTTTTAGCCTATGTAGTTATAATTTAATAATATTATTAAAACAAAGCGCCATTTATTGTATCATACCTAGATGACGATCACTGTCGTCACTCAATCTCAGGACCGAGACCTTCCCATCCCGGATGAATCCAGCAAAACTCCTTCCAGCTGACACGTCCTGAACTGCTGATTTCGGACACACAGATTGTATTCCACATTTGCCATGTTTGACTTCGTCAGGCTTTACCAGCCCCAAACCCTCTCTGACCTGCGCTCCCCAAAAACACAACATGATCACAGCTGATGCACGAGACGATCAGACTCCGGAAGAGTCTCTCTTCCTTCACGAACTGACGCACTCACTCATAATAAACTGAAAGCAAACACGAAAGTTAAGCAGAAAATGGTTGGTTTCGGCCTAAACGAAACTTGTTCAATTTTCCACAAAATGAAAGTATGTGGGAAGTGAAATATTTCTTATGACGTCACTGTAAAACGAAACCAAAACTATAGTTCGGGATAGTTCGCCCAAAATTAAGATTCTGTTGGCAATTTTTACTCCCGTATTGTTTCAAATCAGTATACTATAGTCCTATACTATATACATCATTTCACGGATCACAAAAAGAGGTGTTTGGCTAAATGTAATGGACTGAAAACTCACTAAATTCTCCATTATTCATGTTTTTCATACAGAAAAGGTGGATGGTGAAGCTTGTAATTCTGTATAAGTTATGCGTAACTCCTGTATATTTTAGCAGATAAATTTGCTTCACTACTTTTCTGAGGATGTCCAGCCACCTCAATGAGGGAAAAGTGCTGGGAGGACATTAATAGCAGTGTGACCAGAAACATCTGCTGATAATTGGCTCAAACCTGTGAACCAAACACATTATGAATGAACGCCAACAGAGTTTACTAAAACATGTATTTTTATTTATTTAAGCAATGAAATATGTTTGAAGAAACTATAAATAACAGGTTATAAGTTGACTTACCAGAATATCCGCATATTAATGCATTATATTATATCATATAAAAAATGTGCTTTAGTCAATTATTCTGGCAGCTGCAAATAATAAACAATAACAGTTCATTTTTTATGCTAAATATGAAATAGAATATGTACAGCTCTCATTTTATTTAGCCTACAAATATTTACAGATTTTTATGACAACTATAAATTTACTAAATTAATGTGACAATATTAAGCAAAAGAGTAACATCTATATTGCAAAACTATGACTGAAAGAAGCTCAGGCACAACTGAATAACAGTTCATGTAACATTTAAAGTAAGCTACAAAGTTTAGCGACACATGCTTGACTGCATATACAGTGCTCAGCGTAAATGAGTACACCTCCTTTGAAAAGTAACATTTTAAACAATATCTCAATGAACACAAAAACATTTTCTAACTAAGACTAAGTTTTATATAACATCTGTTTAACTTATAACATGAAAGTAAGTTTAATAATATAACTTAGATTACACATTTTTCAGTTTTACTCAAATTAGGGTGATGCAAAAATGAGTACACCCCACAACAAAAACTACTAAATCTAGTACTTTGTATGGCCTCCATGATTTGTAATGACAGCACCAAGTCTTCTAGGCATGGAATGAACAAGTTGGCGACATTTTGCCAGATCTATCTTTTTCCATTCTTCAAGAATGACCTCTTTTAGAGATTGGTGCTGGATGGAGAGTGATGCTCAACTTGTCTCTTCAGAATTCCCCATAGGTGTTCGATTGGGTTCAGATCAGGAGACATACTTGGCCACTGAATCACTTTCACCCTGTTCTTCTTCAGAAATCCAACAGTGGCCTTAGATGTGTGTTTAGGATCATTGTCATGTTGGAAAAGTGCACGACCAAAGGGCATGGAGTGATGCTAGCATCTTCTCTTTCAGTATAGAGCAGTACATTTGTGAATTCATGATGCCATCAATGAAATGCAGCTCCCGACACCAGCAGCACTCATGCAGCCCCATATAAGGACACTGCCACCACCATGTTTCACTGTAGGCACCATGCATTTTACTTTGTATTCTCACCTTATGACGCCATACAGTTTTGAAGCCATCAGTTCCAAAAACATTTATCTTGGTCTCATCACTCCGGAGTATAGAGTTAGCATGGGCCCTGGCAAACTCTAGGTGGGCTTTTTTGTGCCTGGTCTTTAGGAGAGGCTTCTTTCGTGGATGGCACCCATGCATGCCATTCCTCTGCAGTGTACGGCGTATTGTGTCACGGGAAATAGTCTCCCAGTTTGGCTACTTCTTTTAACTGCAGTGAACTTGCATGTCGATTTTCTTCAACCCTTCTCATCAGAAGACACTCCTGTCGAGGTGTTAACTTCCGTGGGACGACCTGGACATCTCTGTGAGATGGTTGCAGTTCCATCTTTTTAAATGTTTGTACCACTTTTGCTACAGTATTCTGACTGATAAGTAAAGCTTTGCTGATCTTCTTGTAGCCTTCACCTTTCTTGTGTAAAGAAATTATTTTCTTTTTTAATTTCTCTTCCATGTGGTGCCATTGCTGACAGCATGAAATGGGAAGGGTTTTCTTTAAGTAACACCCTTGTATAGTCAACTGTCTGCTGAACACCTGTGTAATGAATAATTAGACTCACCTGGGGTTGAATT
>CM050416.1:31261233-31416194 GCA_027564155.1 Gymnocypris eckloni scoliostomus
TACACAAAATAAAGGAATCTCAGGTTGTACAGAAGATAGAAAACCCCTTTCACCACATTTAAGTTGTATTAAATGCCATTGCATCTTTTAATGTTAAACAAACCGAATAGATTGAATGTATTATTACCTTTGATACCACCTTTTCATTCCCTAATAACTTTGAAAAAGCCTTTTCAGCCAGCTCAAAATCCAGTTCATCATGACTGCAAAACAAAAAAAGGTACATAAATATTTGTTGTGCTTTCAGCAGATTCGTTTTGGCTTGAAAACGTGCTAGACATGTCTACTTCTGAGTTACCTTGCTTTGAGAAAACTTCCATTCAAACAGGCAGCAGAAGAGAACACTTTTGTTATTTCCCTGTAAATATAGTCCAGATATAAATTACAGGCCACAACATTAAATTATAGTAAGACATCTAACATACTTTACTTGTAAGTCAAATCTATTTGCTGAATCCTTCAGCAAAACTCAGGCAAGAACTGACAAACACTTTGACAATATTTTTTTAAGGGTGATGTGGACATAATACACAAATGAAAACCGAAACTCTGTCTAGAGAACGAAGTCAAGCACTCACTTCTTTATCGCCAGCCATGAGTCTCTTTCAGACACCCAGCGGTCGAACATACTCTCATTTAATGTCACAACCCTTCTACTAGGTATGGGCTTAGACTTTGCAGACTCCTTCCCAAGTTCCTACAAAAACAAAGCAGAAACAAAAGTAATCACAGTGCAGCAATCATTTGTATTATTTGTGAATGAAAACTGTGATGTCTGCTTACTTTAAAAAACAAGGCAAAGGAATGATTCTCCCCAGCAACGAGTTTTTCAATTGTATAATCATGATTATATTCTGCATGCAACAAATACATAAATTAGATCTCTGAGCATCATTATGAATATAAGAATATTCATAATAAAACAAACTATTGCTATTAAATTATTTGTAATTACTAGTTGACAGATCCACGGGGAAAGGCACAGACTTCTTTATCATTTTGCCATTCCCCAGCTTCCCTTGGATCCAACATCCAAAAGAGTAGATCAGCTTTGACGATGTGATTGATACAAGCGTGTGACGTCTTTATGAATGAAAGAATCAAAAGCCTAATTACTGAGCAGAACTCAATCATCAGACATGTTAACCATGTGAGGAATTATGCATGAGAGCTAAAGATGTAGCATAGTGCATAAAAACTACTATTGCTCTGAGATGCTGATTGTTAATAAAGCTTAAGAACAGTCTTTACCTCCCACATGTGACCTGTGACACTTCAGACCCCCACAGTTCAGCAACCACCCGCGGATGATGTTCATCTCTAAATGATTTGTGCCCAAGCTGACCAGAACCTCCGCATCCAAATGTGAACACTGTGCCGCCCTGAAACATAAACTGTTTACTACATTTTCTGCTTGCTTTCAATATATAAATACAATATAAAAGCTAATATATTATGACCATAGTACCTTTGATAAAGTGGCAGTGTGTTCCCCTCCACATGAGATGGACACGGTTTTCTTCCGGTTCAGACTATTTACAACCGTTGGGACATATCTGTCTGTGGTAGAAAAACAGTACATTCATCACTTCCAAATCCATCATATTAATGCTTATATATATATATATATATATATATGAATGTAGTACATTTATGTGTATTGTCATACTGTTACTGATTTAGCTTTTACATGAAGAACTAGTCAGACCTGTAGTGTCTCCGAGGCCCAGCTGTCCAGCAGAGTTCTTTCCCCATCCAAACACGACTCCAGAGAGAGACAACACAAAGCTGTGGTCTCCTCCAGCGCTGATCTGAGCCAGCGGGATCCCACTCAGACTCTGAACATGTTGAGCAGACGGAGAGCCGGGATGATCTTTCCTCAAACCCAGCTGACCATGAGAGTTCTCCCCCCACACGAACACCTGACCATCTGAAAGAGCAACAGCTCTGAACCTCTACACTCAAATCTCCATCAATTCATGTCAATCATAAGATGTCAAAAGATGAAGCAGAATGGCAGATGAAATAACTGTGAATACCGTTGGTTAGTGCCATTGAATGATGGTCTCCACACGCGATCTGAATCACCTGCCTGTTATCCAGACCTTTGAGAGGTCTGCAGAGACAAAAAAAAATATGTCATGTATATATATATATTTATATATTATAATTTATGGTCATTTATATCTACAAAAACAAACCTGTACACAGAGAATGTGTCCATAATGACAACATTTCCTCCATAAGAAAGAAGAACCGCACCATCTCCTCCACAGACTATCAGTCTGATTCTGTTATTCTTTAGCTGTAGTTCCTCTGTAGTAAATAAATTATTTTCATCAGTTCAACTTCTCTTCAGATTATACAAATAAACACACTTTCATTATGATGTCATTAATAAACATACAGCATCAGTAGATCATGTTCTCTCAAATATAAATATATGGTATTTATCTTACATTTTATATCTTTCAATTTTGACATAATGTGTCATTAGTGTATCCATACTTAGTTTTCCATCATGATCACTGTCTTCACTCAATCTCAGGACCGAGACCTTCCCATCCCGGATGAATCCAGCAAAACTCCTTCCTGCTGACACGTCCTGAACATTTGTTTTCGGACACACAGATTGTATTCCACATTTGCCATGTTTGACTTCGTCAGGCTTTACCAGCCCCAAACCCTCTCTGACCTGCGCTCCCCAAAAACACAACATGACCACAGCTGATGCACGAGACGATCGGACTCCGGAAGAGTCTCTCTTCACCCCTGACGAACACAATCATAATAAACTGAAACCGAACACGAAAGTTAAACAGGAAAGACTGGTTTCAGGCTAAACGATACTTATTCGACTTCCCACAAAATTAAAGTATTGAATCGTATTTTATATATTTGTTGTTGTTAACACCGAGTGATAGAAAAAAGGTTTTAGATGTGGGATAGAACAACCTATCCACAATTACTTTCAGTTTTTCCACAGACCATAAAGGTGATGTTAGGTAACGTTAAATACGAGAGAATGGAGACTCAGACGTTACAATTCACATTCTTGTTTTCCATTCAAAAACGTGAATCTATCAGTCTGCATAACATGACATCCCTCTTCAAGCTTTTTATGTCGATAGTTCTCTGTATGATTAAATTTAGATAAATATTTAGTCGCTATATAAAGGCATGTAAAACATAAACAATATCCACAAGCTTCCGAGTTTAGAACGCCTACTACTACAGTTTCGCTTAACTCATTGGTTTAGATTCATGTCAATCACATTAGTCTGACCAATCAACTGATTGAACCCCACCGACTAAATGGAGGGATCTGATTGGCTCACACGTATTTTCCTTCAGGCGGTTATGTTGCTAAAAAGACGACGCTGAGAAGAAATTACCTACTGTACGATGTTGCATATATATTAAACCGTTAGGTTAAGCAAATACATACCAGATATTATTTTTATCATACAAATTAAAGGTAAGTAGTAAATCAATAAAAGACTAGAAATTATACAATATTCGCGTTTTGCTGTTACGAAATCGGTTTGCTAGCAGCGCCAGCGCCGAAAGGCACAGCTCGAGGATTCACCTCCATTTTGCTTGTTGTGATGAATGTTTACGCTCAGTGAATAATTTATATCTGTTTCAGCTGTTTTGCGTCAGCATATTTGTTTAAACTTGAATAATGTCTGGGTTAAAGGTTTTGCTAGCATGTTGTTATATAAGCAGTGTTACGTCATGTTTATTTACCCTCTATTCATATTTAACTTGTTGATTCTTCGCCCATGTATCTAAAATTTGGTTATTTCCATTATACATGGCTGTATTGATGTTGTTTTCGCAGGTTATGTGTTTATACTAACAAGTTATATGAATTGTAGTATGAATTAAATAGGGGGTGGGGCACTGTTGTGTATGTGTTACTGAATACCTCCATTGGGACTGGCAGTAAACACGCTGTTTAGTGTTTTAACAAAGGCTTCTTACAACCGAACCAGCTGACTAACGTTACCCAAGCAGCATTTCTAGGCGTGTATTATATACATGTCTTATGTTTTTAATCAGTGAATTCAGTTGGAGGGGCTGTACGCATATCATTAGTGTTCAAACAAAGGCTGTGTCTAAAACCCAGTGAGCTGACTACCTTAGCAGCTATTTTTGAAATTCATAAAAATTTGAAATTCAAATTCATAAAACGTGCTGTCTGTGTAGGCATCTCGCTATGTTTTGAGACACCTGAAAGTTACGTACTTCATGTTGCAGATTATGTACACTCTAGGGAATAAAAAGCCTCAGGGCAAGTTATTTGTTCTTTTCCTTATTTTTCAGTGTACTCCTGGTCAAGACTGAATATTTACAGGGACCATACACGTTCTGCAAACAGTTTGAAGCAAATTTAAAGGCCATTTGTTTCAGACTTTTCTTGCCTGTTGAGTATGTCAGTGGCTCTTCTCGTGCGATATGCCATGCTCAGCAGGTCCCGTGTCTGCTGCAGGGCTGCCCTCAGCCTAAACGGCATCCACCAAGAAGACCCGAAACGGGCTCTACACATCCCATCATCTCCTCGGTGCAGCAACTCCCGCTTTGATCCGGACAGCAGTGGCCTTCCGACTACCTGGGACTCCTTTGGGATCTGGGACAACCGCATTGATGAGCCCATCTTGGTTCCGTCGAGTATTCGATATGGTAAACTCATTCCCAAAGTTAGCCTGTCTAAGGTGGGCTGTGCATCGCAGATTGGCCAGCGGAAGGTGAACGAAGACCGCTATCAGCTCTCGCAGATGACGGAAAACATCATGTACTTTGCTGTGTTTGATGGACATGGAGGTGCAGAGGCTGCTGAATTCTGCCACAGAAACATGGAGAAGCATATTAAGTAAGGATCAGTGGTAGTTTACCTACAGTGGTGAAGCACAAAAATGGTTTTAAGTCAGTTATTTCTATCTTTTGTTGTAGTGTGTCAATGAATGTTTGGAAATGTAAACTGATATTTCCTACTGACACACTACAGCAAAAGATAGAAATAACTGACTTAAAACCATTTTTTGCTGGTGAAAATACTAGTGTTCTAATCATTTTGCCCACCACTGTAAAAAAACAATTGCTGAGATTTTATTCGCTCTTAGGCCATTAAAGATGTGGATGAATTTGTTTCTTTATCAGAACAGATTTGGAGAAATTCAGCATTACATGATTTGCTCACCAATGGATCCTCTGCAGGGCATGGGTGCCGTCAGAATGAGAGTCCAAACAGCTGAAGAAAAAACATTTCAATAATCCACATGACTCCAGTTCATCAGTTAATGTCTTGTGAAATGAAAAGCTCCATGCAAAAATGTGAATGGTGTTTTGACTCTCATTCTGACGGCACCCATTCACTGCAGAGGATCCACTGGTGAGCAAGTAATTTAATCCAAAACTGTTTAGATGAAGAAAAAACTTCATCTTGTATGGCCTGATTGTGAGTGCATTTTCATCAAGTAAAATATTGAATTATTAGGCTTGTGTTTTATTTTTTTATCTCTATTTTCCAATTTTGTCAAGAATATGCAAGGTGTTCCATATAAAACAAATGCTCATAATTTTACTCTGTCGTGACGCAAGCTCTGTATTTACATGAGGCTAGTTTTTGGAATTCCTATAAGAGGGCTGAGTTTCTAAACCAGTTTAAACCATTATGTACTTCTGAATCAGGGTATGTGGTGTTTCAGAATAACTAATTGTTTATATTGCAATTTTTATTTCTGTTTCAGAGACATAGCAGAGGAGGAAGATAACTTGGAATTAGTTTTAACCAAAGCATTTCTTGAGGTTGACAAAGCGTTAGCAAGGCATCTTCACTTCAGTGCAGATGGTAGGTCCTATTTTACTGATTTATTCGTTTTTTAAGCATGCTTAGTCTCTCAGCTGTTGTTTTAGAGTCTTAAATAAGTATTGCTTTGATGCATCCAGGTAAACATGTAACAGAGCCAAACGGACATTTGTGAACAGAACATAACAATGCAGACTAAAAACATGATTTTGACAATGATCCCTAATACAGAGCAGTGAAGAAGATCTTTCTAATCTTGTCGTGATTATTCACAAATGTATTTTTGGCTATGTAAAATGCATCCCAACATAGATAGCACTTACATGCTTGTGTATACTAGGGGTGGGTCAAAAAAAAAGATTCCTTGATGCATCAGTATTCTTACACTGCAAATAATTAGCAAACCTTTTATTATAAAATACAAATACATAAATGGCAGATATCTAATCTATATGTATTTTTTTTTCTTTACGTCATATGTAAGTTTTATTATGTCAATTTAGGGAACTGTCCTTTAAAGTTAAAATATCCTAAATTATTTTCCTAAAATATTTGCTAAACAAAACTCAAATGAAACAACATGTATGTTATGAAAATTAATATTTTAGTGAAAAAGTTTGCTCCTTTACTGTGCTTGCAACGGGATAGTTGACGTAACTAGTCAGATATCTGCATTGTGGCACGCAGAACGTTTATCAGTTGATAATAGGAATTAGTTGGTTTTGTTTTCATTATTGTTTTTTCATTTTAGTATTTTAGGGCTGAAAACACTAATTTATTCCATTTATGTTCATGTTAACAGATTTAGCCTATAAACCTTAATGTAGTAAAGATTAGCATCTAATGCTGGTGCTGAAAACATTGGTGCATCTGGAATTATAGCATCATCTTGAATTGAAATAGTATGATGATTTTTAAGTCCCGCCTTTAGTATATAATATAAACGCATAGTTTAAAAGTTTTTTTGATTCATCTTTGTTGATAAGGATATTAAATGCTGTTGTGATAGAATAAATACAATTATACTAGGTCCATCATATTCATGTAGTGTGCGGCCCTCTAGTGTGGCCTGCTGCGTGACATGTCCAATCTTGCCCTGTGTGTGTGCGTGTTATATTTACAACAGCCGCGGACCCAGCTTACCCCTATAAGAGCTGCAGCTCTGCGGTACCTTTATGGAGGCCGGAGGGTTAGATTGCTCCAGCGGGTCCTAGCGTGGACTTTTGGAAGGTTCCTGACCTTTCTCTTTCTTTCCTTTCTGTCTTTCTCTTTATCTCTTTACTGTGCTCTGCCTTCACATGTGTTGGTTGCTGGAAAATAATTGATTAGTTGTGTTCAAAGCTTGTTTTTGTGTATGGATAACACTAGTTTTATTTGATGTCAGAGAAAAACACATTTAGGATATTTACTGTGGGAGTCATTTTCAGTGAAGAAATTCTATTTGCTCAAAAGAGACGCACCTCTTAAAATCAATTGCTTTTATGCTTTTTTTTCTATGCTAAGCATAATGTTTTGCCTAAACAATGGTGTTTACTTTTCTAACTTGCGTCCTATGTGCCTTAGCTAGTCAAAAAGGCACAATGCTACCTGCTTGCCTTGACCACTCCAGTAGATCATCTCTTTTGGAAACTCCCTTTTCTTGTTTCAGTTGTTTTTATCAGACGCTTGATTCCCAAAGCAATGTGTACCTATCTCATAAATATGCACAGTATAGTGCACTAGCAGTACATGCAATTCTAAGAACAGGACTAAGTAAATATCTGTTTAATTTCTGTGTGTGATTGTGCTAAAACATGCAAACTCTGTATTTTGTGTTATACTGTTTCTGTGACCTTCAACACATCACAAATTAACCATTCTGCCTCACTCTCTGGTGTGTTACAGCCTCTTTGTTGAATGCAGGGACCACGGCCACTGTGGCCCTGCTGAGAGATGGGATCGAGCTGGTGGCGGGCAGTGTGGGGGACAGCCGAGCCATGCTGTGCCGCAAAGGCAAAGCCCTCAAACTCACCGTGGATCACACCCCTGAGAGAAAGGATGAAAAAGAGAGGTACACTAATGCTCTGAGTAGACTGAGACATTACATTGAAGAGCGTGTGTTTTTCGATCACCATGTGTTTGTTTCTGAAGGATACGAAAGACTGGAGGTTGTATTACGTGGAACAGTTTGGGTCAACCTCACGTCAATGGCAGACTGGCCATGACACGCAGCATTGGAGATTTTGACCTCAAAACATCAGGTGTCATCGCAGAACCAGAGACTAAGAGGATCTCAGTGAGAGATTTTTCTTTTAAATTCACTTTCACATATTCAAAATATACTAACAATTATAATATGATATATACAGGTGCATCTCAGAAAATTAGAGTATGGTGAAAAAATTTTTTTACTTATTTCAAAAAGTGAAACTTTCATATATTATAGATTCATTACATGTAAAGTAAAACACTTCAATTTTTTTTATTTTGATGATTAGAGCTTACAGCTAATAATCTAAAATATATGAAAGTTTCACTTTTTGAAATAAGTTACAATAAAAATTTACTTTTTCACCATATTATAATTTTATGAGATGCACCTGTATAAGAAAATATTATATATAAATATTATCAGGGGTGCAAACTCGTCACCTTTTGGTGCAATACACAATATTGTCTGTTTTTGCTCCATTTTGCCAAAAGAAACCCATCTATAAACCCACACCAGAATTGTTTTATAAAAGTATTACCAATATTTACTTTTTTCAAATAATGTTCTTTTATGTTCCATAGTTTACGTTAGCCGAAACATTTATGTGTAATACATTTTGTTCAATCAAATAAATATTTCTTTCTAAAGCTACTATTTGTAATGTCTACCTAATACTTTCCCATTTAACACAAAAAAATAGCTTTAAATAAATATTTTCACAGCCAAATATTATTTGCAATTAATTAGATTAATGAATCGACGCATCATGTAATTCATTGGATTCAAATTTTGAATCGACTGACAGCCCTAATATGCGTGCATGCAAACCATTTTACATTGAGTACTTTTGAGTAAATATTTTTTACATATAAAACATTTTAAAATAAATATAATTATCTTTGAAATTAAATATTCAAATATCATTTATAATTCAAGTTGTATTGATTTGTCTACATGTATTGTCAGCTGCATCACGTCCACGACTCCTTTCTGGCACTCACCACTGATGGCATTAACTTCATCATGAACAGTCAGGAGATCTGTGACATCATTAACCAATGTAACGACCCTAAAGAGGCTGCGCAACGCATATCTGAGCAGGTGAGTCATAGAATCCAACATTGTATATGTTCTAGTTCAGTGGTTCTCAAAGTGTGGAGCTTCCTCTAGTGGTACGCACAGGAATCTCCGAATTAAATATAAATTAGGCTGCGTGTCCACCAAAGTGTCCGTCTGTGTGTCCACCAAAGCCACCCCGTCGCCTTTTAGTCAGCTAACCAATCACAGTGGAGGAGGGGCGGGACTAATACCGTCACACCCTGCTTGTACTATGACTGAACAACAATGGAGAAGTTAATATTGTTTGTCTCTGAGTATTTATGTCTTTACCCGATGGAATTGCCGGAGTACCATAATATTGTTATGAAAATTAATGTTTGGATAAACATTTCATTCGCGATGCGTCTGCCATATTACTTCAGTGGATATTCCATATCATAGCAGCCACAGCCTCGACTGAAAAAAACTCCAATACGCTGCCCTCTCAAGCGCTCACAGCTGGGTGTTTTCAGCTGGCTTTGGTGAACACGTGGCCTGATTGCTGTTACGGTGTATACAAATATATATATTTTTTATCAAGTACTTTTTTTATTTAAAAGTTAAATAAAAACTGAACTGTACATAAAGATTGAGGAAAAATGTATTGTAGCTTAAGTTACTGTTAAGTACGATACATTTTCATTTAATCTAAGTATTTTTTTTACCATTTAAGTACAGTACAGTTTTTATTTAACTTATGTACAATATAGTTTAATTTAATAATTCAGTGTTTTATTTACCTGGAAGTGAACACAGCTCCGTGTTAATGTTCAAACTGTGTATTTACAATGTTTTAAGAGGCTGGCAATAATAAATATTCTTATTAGGAACTGACTAGTTTTTTTTTTTTTTACTGTGCGTAGTGCTACTGCATTTTAATGTTGGTCATAAGGTGGTACTTGGAAAGCCAATTATTTTCTGAAGTGGCACTTAGTGTAAAAAGTTTGAGAACCACTGTTCTAGTTATTACCACCTTCATCCCTTAATGGGAACATAAGGTTGTTCAATGATTGCTAATTTTACCCCAGATATTTAGATGATGTATTTAGTTTTTTAGTGTGCATTATAGTTCTAAATAAAAAAAGTAATCAAACGAGTTAAAGAACAATTCTTTTGTAAAGTGCTGATTCAGTAGATTGTTGACACAAATAAAATTGACTCTGGTTATTTTGATTTCTAAACCCTTTTTGGATGTCCAGCAGAGACAACTGTATACTGTGGTGTTATGTACTGTTACCATGATGTAAGAGTACTCTTACAGCTTCATTGATTCTTGGCTTTATAGTGAATGTGGCAGGTTTAAACATGCATATGATTCGCATTATAACTTCATAGTTTTTTTACTCGTACTCTTCTGTTTATCTCAGGCTCTTCAATACGGATCTGAAGACAACAGCACTATCATCGTGGTGCCATTCGGTGCCTGGGGCAAACACAAAAGCTCTGACGTGAGCTACTCCTTCAGTCGCAGTTTCGTCTCCAGTGGCCGCTGGGCTTAATCAAAAATAAGAAGACAATGATGGTTTAACCATTACACAGAAGTAACTCTCTAGTCTGAACTTACCAATGTGCAATATTCTCCTAATCCATCCTGTGTGGATCACCTAAAAAAAGACCATTACAGCCAGAACCCACATTTAATGTGGTTTTGGAGTTGATACAGAGCTATTTTGTCTAGAGAAGCGGTTTTCTGAACCGCTGGAGGTTCGAGTTTATCCTTGTCTTGAAAATGGTACTATCCCGCTTTTAGCTCCTAACCTGTGATGCTATATCTCTCATTGGGTTACCTCAGTTCTGGTTTTCACTTTCTCAGATACTATACTTTAGAACAGTGTGCTATATAGTGGAATCAACAATTATTCACCGTACTGTTATTGTGAATCTCATTTCATTTTCAGAACAGGAATTTTACGCACTTTCAGATTTTGGGAGGTTCCATATTTTTGTAATCCTCATAACTCTAGTCTTTGAGTGTTAAATGACGCAGAAGCACATTTCAGTGGTCTATAGGCTTTTTCTGATGGCTCTGCACATTCATAAGCCCATAATTACAGAGTTAAACCACTGTACATACTGAAGTATGTACTCCTATTCCTCGTAAATACACATATTTCTATAACTTTGTCTGATATCCGTAGTGTGAAGATTCATTCATGCTTTATTCCAGCTTAACAACCAGCCATTTTAAAGCTACTCCAAGAAAAAATCCTACTAAGTGAACTTGCAATCTAACTTGAGGACCATTTCACAAAGAATCAATGATTTTTCTGTGCCTTTTCCCTAAACTGTTCTTTTCTGACGTGCTCGAGTCGGTCTGGTAAGGAACTCAACTTACGGTTTATAACTGAACTTTTAAACTGACTTGTGCTTGTTTAGTGTTACTAGACAAACTATTTTTGATCAGATTGCACAGTTCAGTGGTATTCCCTACAATGCATAGAACAAAGTCCAGATATTTGTTTTATGTTGTTTTAGAATGCACATGATGAACAGCTAACTCTATGGTGTATGTGATTATATATTATATTTAAATACATATTTTAAGTCTTCTAGTTAAAGCAGAATTGTGAAATTTCATCCACTGTGATGATTGTAATCTAAAGCTTTTCATTGGATAGGCTTCTGTCCTAATCTCTGATTTCCAGTGATTTGTATTTGTAGAGCCATACACATGTGACCTCAAGTCGGTATCTTTGTTCACGTCTGCAGGACTGGTTCATATTTTGATGCTGTTTTTTGATTTATTGATTTCTGCATTAACACTTTTAGTCATTCTCATTCAGAATTTATTCTCATTTTAGACTTTTAACAATTTTTGTTCCTTTAATGTCTTCCTTTTTAAGGTCCAAAAGTACATCCAGTATGATAGGGGTCTTTTTTCATATGTACTATTCTTCAATTAATGTTTCTGTCAGAATTTATTATATTCAGTGTTAATACAACTGTGCATAGATCTTGCCCAGAACAATCTGTAAAACAGCTGCAAGTGTTTCCTGCTCTATGTATGGACCTAACTTTGCTTTGTTGATATGCAGTTTATTGTGAAGTATAATGCAGCTGTGAATAAAATTCCACCAGAAACATCTCTGTTGGATAAACATGATATATTTTTGCCTGTTTATTTGTTGTTTGATCTACTTTATATTCAAGGGGTCATCAGAAGGCTCGTCTCAACACATTTCTCTTTATTTCATTATTAAACATATATTTTTTGTTCCAGTAAATGTAATACAGGAACATGTTCAATGAGGTTTAAACCCTGATTCCTGTCCCCAAATCCCTCCCTCCGCTCCATCTATATAAGATCTCTGCTTCACCACCCCAAGCACAGTCAGATTTGACCCCCGCCCTGAGAAGAGCTTAAACCCCAGACGTCCAGCGGCCAGCAGCGGCGCGAGGAGGTAAGCATCTTTCTCTAATGTTTCACCTATGTTCTTTTAATACTGTAAATTGAACTTTACGCAATATTTATTTTAGCGCAACAATTTTAATTTTTTTTGCACCTACATACAAATTAAGCACATTTCTTCTTTTTCATATTGTGTGTCTTCTAAGGGAGAAAACCTGTCAGAAGATGACTGATAATGCTGTCTTTGAGCATGATCAAATCACAGAGGAGACGAGCAGAAATGGGATGTCTGGGTCAAATGTCATCGCCATGGAGCTCATAAAGAAGCAACGTGGAGCTACTGTCAGCTTCCACAGCATCCGTTATAGAGTGGAGCAGAAGAGCGGACCCATCTGCAGGAGGACAACAGTCCATAAAGAGATTCTGGTGGACCTCAAGTGAGTCAACATCACACAGACAAAAAGGTCAAATGATTGGGGCTCATTTACTCTCTTCAATATGTTAAAGGTTCGTTTTCCATTGGAGCTTCTCAGCATCTTTTTCAGTTGAGCTTCTGTTCTTACAACTTTTTACATCATTATATCAGTTATATTCAAGTATTCAATAACATAAGAATATTACAATATTGTCTTTTTGCATCATTGAAATAAAAAAAAGGTTCTCCTATGACATCATAATAACTTTATCTCTATGGCAACATAGGAATTTATAAAGGTTCTCCTATGGCAGTAGTAGCATTGCCCTGCTTTCAAATCGTTCAATTCATTGTAACTATTTTGTTGAGAACCTAGTTCATAAATACATTTGCATTATTTTGTAAAGCATTTTCTATTTCTTTGCCATGAAAATGTTACGTATATACCATTTGCCTTACAATGCGACTAGGGGTCCTTGGCATACAAATACATCAATAAAAAAACATAAAACTTTGTACAGTGGCATCTATGGATCTTAAAACATTTCTTGTGGCCTCACAGAAACAGAGAACATTCTCCTTTCTCATATGAAGCATACAAAAGGTCTCTTGTGACATCAAAAAACCCTTTTACCTTTACACGTGCTGCATAACGTGTTCACCAGAACAATGGAGAGCAGAAAACCAAAACACTTCTTCTAAAGGCATTAAATGAGCTTGACATTTCCCAGAGCCAAGAGCATAGTTCCTTCGGGCATTCTTCTCGGTAGTGTTAGTGTCAATTATATGATATTATGAATGGGTTTGTGAGTCTAATCTCTTGATCTCTTGGCTTACAAACCACCAGGGTTAAATGCAGTCAAGTGTGATCTTGACCTAATTACAGACTTAAACTGAGGATCTCAGCTTCACCTAGATGACCTAGTTTTAACAGTATAACAGCATTTCAGATCTAGCAAGTGTTTCGTCAGCAATGCAGTGACATTCAGATTCATTGCTTAGATGAGCAGTATTTGCTCATGGCATTCTACTTTTAGACTGTGCCTCATTTTGTCCAGTGCATGATGAATTCCATAGCAAGTGACATGAACATAATCTCATTTTCATCTCCCTTTTTAGTGGGATCATGAGACCTGGTTTAAATGCTATTTTGGGTCCTACGGGAAGTGGCAAATCTTCGTGAGTACCTATTTGACTTCTACACATCTTAATAAGATATCAGTGCCAAATGGATTCCGGATTTGCTTTTGGATTATCTCTCCTGACATTTTCCTCCAGTAATGCGGAATCAATTAGATGACCGCTAATGAAACATTGCTATCATCCTCAAATGGAGTTCTCTTCTCTCGCTCTTTCAGTTTTTTGGATGTACTCGCAGCCCGGAAGGATCCTGCAGGTCTTTCTGGTGAAGTTCTCATCAATGGAGCTCTACAGCCACCTAATTTCAAATGTCTTTCTGGTTATGTAGTCCAGGTACAATGCATGATCACTATATTGAGATGTGAGATCTTAAAAGTTTTTGGTGTTTATATGCTTATAAGGCGTAGGACAGTATATTGAGATTCTGAATTAAGTTTTCTTGCTGACCATATCAATACATTATCTACAACATTTGTGGTTATGTGTTAAGGATGACATAGTGATGGGGACTCTGACGGTGAGAGAAAACCTCTGTTTCTCAGCCGTGCTACGTTTGTCCTCCCAAATCAGTCCAAGAGAGAAAGAGGCGAGAGTGAACCACCTCATCTCAGAGCTGGGCCTCGACAAAGTCGCTGATGCAAAGGTGAAATAGTATATAATGTATTTAGTAGTATATATCAATTCTGTAATTGGTCTTCATATTATTCACCATTTTTAATCATCTTTTTGGAATGAATTCTATGTAAGAAACTGTTTGATATTTCATGTCAAATACACAGAGCCTCACTAGTATCCCATTATAAAGGATACAGACCGTAAGTGTGTGTCTGCACAGGTGGGCACGCAGCTGATCCGAGGTATCTCAGGTGGTGAGAGGAAGAGGACCAGCATTGGGATGGAGCTGATCATAGACCCCTCTGTGCTGTTTCTGGACGAGCCCACCACCGGTCTGGATGCTAGTACGGCTTATTCTGTGCTCCTGCTGCTGAAGAGGTCTGTATATTCATATACATTTGTAAAATTAAGCAGCCGCTGATTGAGCTTCAGTATCCATTTATCCATTCAAAAATACAAATGTTGTTTTAACATCTCAGCCCTGTGTGTGTTTGTTTTCAGAATGGCCAGTCAGGGACGCACCATCATCATGTCTATTCATCAGCCGCGATACTCCATTTACCGGCTCTTCGACAGCCTCACCCTGCTGGCCAACGGCAAACAAGTTTATCACGGACCCGCTCAAGATGCTCTAGGCTACTTTGCCAACATTGGTAGAATAATTTACAGATACAATGACTAAAATATGTTTCAAATATTATTAGTTCAAAGAGCTGACCTGTCAGGTGTCAAAAGATGTGAATTTACAGAAATACAATATTTTAAATACTAATATTTCTTGTCTTAATGGTGTTTTTTCAAATGATATCATAGGATATGCTTGTGAAGCTCATAATAACCCGGCTGATTTCTTCTTGGACATCATTAATGGCAGCTCTGCAGCTGTCAACATGACAAAGATTCAGAATAATGGAGGTACTTGGTTATATTTCTACAACCCGAATTCTGGAAATGTTGGACGTTTTTAAATTTGAATAACATTTTAACCAAAATAATTTCAAATCACCTGAGCCAACATTTTATTCACAATAGAACAGGAAATGTTATGCACAAAATGAGCTCATTTTCAAATTTGATGCCTGCTACAGGTCTCAACATAGTTGGGACGGGGGCATGTTTACCGTGGTGTAGCATCTCCTCTTCTCAGCCCTTTGTTGCCCCCATGCCAGCTTCTTTGAGACCTGTAGGCTTATGGGATTTTAAAGGCTTTTAGTTTTCATTTTATTCAAATTTAAAAAACGTCCCAACATTTCCGGAATCGGGTTGTTTTTAAATGGATTTTGAGGAGCCAGATTAGCTTGTAAAGTGATTTCCTCATCAGATATGTAATGTAAAACATGCCAATATCACGTCTTGCTTCTAGTTAAAAGGCATTTACAAATCATTTTGAAAGAATAATAAGAAAATAAATAACTTGTTTGGTTCATATATTATTAGCGTTGTTGTCAACAATTTGTCTTCAGCAGTGTAGATTATGAATTGTGTATCTCTAATATGAACTTACACGTTATGTGTAATACTGTTGGCAGATTTCGAGTTTGAAGTGGCTGCCGTCAGCCAGCAGTCTATCGAGGATCAGCTGGTGGAGAAGCACAAAAACTGCAGTTACGCACGGAGCATCAAAACTGAGCTAGAGCGCATCACCCGAACCAAAGACAACAACATCAGAGCCAAGTGTGACACCATCACCTACAACAGCTCGTTCTTCCACCAGCTCCACTGGGTGTTGTGGAGAACCTTCTGGAATCTAATGCTGAACCCACAGACTTCAGTAGCACAGGTACAGTGCCACTGTTTATATGGTTAAAGATCTCATTTGATCTGTTTGTCCTCTAAACTGTTTACATTGTCATTTACAAGCATTATATATATATCACATTTCTAAAAATATATATTCATTTCTTATTTTATTATTTTAAAACAATGTGACCCCAAAATATGCACCAAAACCAAAAGAGTGATTATTTAAAAATGCATCAAAAATGTAAATAGTTTGGATTTATAATTTAAATATTTCTAATTTTATACCATTTCTATATCACCCTAAAATCTAAATCTAAATTATTTTTTAGTATAATATGAAAATATATTTTGCATAAAGAAAATAAAGCCTGTTTTTAGGTCCATTAGTTTCTGTATTTGTATTTTCCTCCCAATTCCTATTATTGTAATGGCAAATTTAAAAAAAATATTTATAGTATATATTGTACTGCCTTCACAAACAAAATTAAATCTCGAGACACATGGAAAATGAATTATGAAAATAATTTTACAATGTGAAATCATCTAAACCTAATGGTTCTAATATAGACATTTATATTTATGCATTTATCAGACGCTTTTATCCAATGTATTCAGGCTATACATTTTTTGTCAGTATGTGTGTTCCTGGGAATTGAACCCACAACCTTTTGCGCTGCTAACACAATGCTCTACCACTGAGCCACAGGAACACTGACTTCACATTTTTAATGAAAAACATAATTCTGGAAACACTTTAGTCTAGGTTTAGTATTCTCAATATTAACACACCATAGTTAATGGTTTGTTAATAGTGAGAACTGGACCTTAAAATATAGTTTGACCTTAATTCCTTCTTTTGTAATGTAACCAGCTCTTGTTTTCATGAGATTCAAGCATTCAGCTTGAGGAATGTGGGGACAGATTACACTAAACAAAGATTTATTGCCCAATGGTTTAGATCCCGCTCCAGATTTTCCTCAAAAGAGACTTAGTTCCTGGAGACTTAGATGCTCATTAACCAGCAAATACCATCAGAGGAGCCCTCGATTTACAAATCATTAACAGCTGAATGCTCCTAGAGGCTTTCGACTAATTTCTCGAAGTCAAAGCTAAGCGGATTTGGTGACTGTTGTGATCTGAAGTGATATGATTTCTGACCATGCAGTGTGGAGTAATAACAGAAAGGTGTCTATCAGACCATCACCTGACTGGAGTTAGTTGAGCGCTGGCGCCTGGACATCAGGAGTGAAGAGTGGTTTATCATCCACAGCTCTGCTGTATTTGCTTAGCCTTTCATCCTGGGAACGACTTTCACACTGTCAGGAGATTATTGTCCTTCTGCCTATTACCTTTATTGAGTAAATGATCGCTCAGCCGTTTCTGTGTGGATGCCAAGATGTTCATTTGATTTGCTAGTAGTCATTTCCTATGCATTTTCTTGAATTCTATTTTACCTTCAAAATAATATCTCAATGAAAGCATGCTCATGTGTCAATTACATTGAAATCATTTATTAGCAGTTTTAAAGCACACTGCTTGAATTAGGATCTTTATTTTTGGCAGCTGGCTGTCACGACCCTCATGGCTGCCATTGTTGGTGCAATCTTCTATGGAGTCAAAGATGACCAGAGTGGCATACAAAACAGGTGAGATAATCATTCTCAAGTAAATGGAATTGAGTAACTTTATTTTAAAGCTGTGTGTGTGTGTGTGTGTGTGTGTGTGTGTGTAAAGCTTCACATTATTCTGGACAAAGTACACAAATCTGTACTATCTCTATATATCCTGTACTTGGTGTAAAACCTATGATATTATTCTTTAAAATGCAGTGAAATAATGTGAAGACTTAAAATGAAAATATTCTGATAAAGAACATACAGTATACTTCAAAAATACTTGCTTACATAAATATATATAAATACTTTGAGTACACTGAGAAGAAAAGCAAGCAAGATTTAGTATTTAGATCAATTTTTTACTAGTAATATCTGAATAGAAATAAAATCTGTTTTCTGTCAGTAAATTAAGACAAAAATAAAGTTTGATACAAAATAAACTCGCAATTCCCTGCGTTTGGAAGAAGGTAGTAAGTTTAAATAAATAAAACACTGCCTGGTCAAAAAAAAGGCAACGTCTGGATTTAAATAAATGCTTAATACTTTAGGATTGAATCATAATTGTAGCGATTTAAAATTTATTTCATGGTGTATGTTTGGCAATAATTATTTGAACCCTAACTGATGCATTGTGCTGCTTATTACTTCTCAAACAACCGTGTCAGAAGATGATAATGATAAGAAGGCGATGTCAAGATTGATCATACTCAAACTGTGAGAGTAATTCAGTGAGCATGCGGAATCACTTTCACACATGAACTGGTCACACGTGCTCCCTTGTTTTCGGTTTTATTAGTTAAATGCAAACGTCAGCATTTTCTTTTGCAGGTCTGGCGTTTTGTTCTTCATCACAACGAATCAGTGTTTCAGCACACTCTCGGCTGCCGAACTCTTCATCACCGAGCGCAAGCTGTTTATGTAAGTGCTTCAACACCGGTTTGACTTTTAGAAAAGCTCAGGAAATATTGATTTGATACTCAGCAGTATCAGATGCTGGGGTACTGTATATATGACCACGCATACATAACGAGAAACTGAAAAGAAGTTCTTGTGACTGATTTAATTCTGGGGTCTCTAAATTATTTGTAATAATTAGTGCTGTCAAACGATTAATCGCATCCAAAATAAAAGTTTTTGTTTATATAATATGAGTGTGTAT
The DNA here is from genome assembly GCA_027564155.1 of Gymnocypris eckloni scoliostomus. Classification (NCBI taxonomy): domain Eukaryota; kingdom Metazoa; phylum Chordata; class Actinopteri; order Cypriniformes; family Cyprinidae; genus Gymnocypris; species Gymnocypris eckloni. The sequence goes on from CM050416.1 coordinate 31,280,372, forward strand.
ATTTAGTATGTATATATAAATACACACATGCATGTATATATTTAAGAAAAAAATTCCATTTATATATAATATGAATAAATATATAAATGTAAATATTTTCAAAACATACTGTATGTGTCTTTATATAGACATAATAAATATACACAGTACACATTATTATTATTAGTATTGCTATTTTATTATAATTAAAATGTTTATTACAATATAATAAAGATAATTATATTTTAAATACAATTTAATATTAGATACATAATTTAACATTTCTATATTTATAATTAGCATTCTTTCTCTACTTAATTCATTGTGTAAACACCTTGTATTGTATGCAGGTTCAGATGCATCTTCTGTTCCGCCTCTACACTGTAAATTAGCATGTTATTAATTCACTTTGTTTGCAGTCATGAATACACAAGTGGATACTACAGAGTGTCCGTCTACTTCCTGTCTAAGATCCTGTCTGACATCATCACTCAGCGCGCAGTCCCCAGCATACTCTTCACCTGTGTTGTTTATTTCATGATTGGTATGTTGTAAGTGATTATTTAAAGAAACAGTGCATGACTTCTTAATTGCTTACTTGAATTGCAAGATCCACCAGTTTTCTGTAAACATTAATTTACTGTTTTTTGGGGGAAAGATATGTTTATTGGGAATATACATCAAATTATTTAGTATGCAAAAGTACTAAGAATATCAAAATATTACTTTTTTTAACAGTTAATATCTGATTTCCAGTTTTTAAGTATGCATTTTTTAGCTGCGGTGCTTGCAAGCAAAATAAACTTCATGATAGGTCATGCGAAGTGAACTGATATCACCAAGTATCCACATTTTAGGATCAGGATCAGTATGATTTGATGTTCCAGAAATTGTTTCAATAACATACTCCCAGAATGTCTCTAAGGCTGGACAACTCCAGAGCATATGAAGAAGAGTCCCAGTAGAAACGTTACAACTTTGACACATGGCCGAGATCCCACCATTACGTTTCTTTAGTCTATAGGGGGAGTAATATGGTCTATGTAAGATGTTAAATTGAATTTGTCTGTGTTTGGTGGATACCAATACGGTTTGTGACTTTTCTAGAGGAGTACACTAATCATCATAAGCACACTCCAGATCCGATTCCCATTTTTGCATTGATGAAAACCTTTGGTATGCTGAAGATTGTTCATAAGAATTCTGTATATAGAAGATGTTAAGCTTTTTGTAGAGGCGTGTCTGATATCGAGCAGTCTGTCTTCTAATAGGGATTTTTCAGGTATATTAGGGAATGACTCAAATGTTTGACGTTTAATCCAGTGTCTTATTTGTAAGTACTTAAAAAGGTTATGCTTGGGCAAGTCAAACAATTCAGATAACTGAAGGAAGCTAGGAAATATGCCGTTTACATAAAGATCACCAATTGTTTTAATTCATTTCTTAATCCAGCTTTGTATAGTTTTGTCTACAATGGGATTTGGGATATTAGGATTTTCATCAAGAGGAGTGTTCACAAGCAACGATGTGTTTAAACATAAGCGTCTATGGGATTCCTGCCATGCATCAAAGGTATCCAGGAGAACAGGGCTTTTCATAATCACAGAAAACGTCTTCCTTGTGCCCAGAAATGGAATAACTGTTACTGGGGTAGTTTTCATTTCATGCTGTTCTATTGAGACCCATCTCACGTCACTGTTCTTGCTAGTATTAATTTAATAATCTTTGCATGCATGTTTGCAGTGTTCTAAGATGTTGAAATCTTTGTTTTGCAGGGTTAAAACCCACAGGGGCTGCGTTCTTCATCTTCATGTTGACAGTGATTCTGGTTTCTTGTGCGGCTGCGTCCATGACCATGGCCATCTCAGCTGACCAATCAGTGGTGGCCGTGGCCAACATCTTCATGACCATCAGCTTCATCTTCATGATGGCAAGTTCACATGCTCCATAACAAGTCATTTTACTGCAGAGAAGGCCTGTTCTTCTAACTTGAATTGCATGTGTCCAGATCTTCTCTGGTCTGCTGGTTAACCTGAAGAGCATCATGGACTGGCTGTCCTGGCTGAAGTACCTCAGCATCCCTCGCTACGGACTCGAGGTATTCCGCTTCGGTCTCTACATCTGAGTGATTAAAGGACTTTCTGTGGAGATAATATTTTAACGATGGTTGGGGAATGTCTAATTATTTGAACAGGCATTGGAGATAAATGAGTTTGTGGGGCTGAAGTTTTGTGGGAATGTCTCTGCCGTGATGAGCAGCCCTGCTGCTGACATCTTCATGTATGTAAAAATATATGAAATATGAACTACCAGTCCTCTAATAAGTTTGGTTTTGCACATAGAAATATGCATAATTGTGTAGGGTTGGTGTGCAAGTAGTGCCACTTTCTATGCCACGTTATCTTTAGTACGGTTGCAAAAAGGTGGTACATTTTGGAAAATTTTGGCACATTTCTAGGATTTTTGGGAATCTTCTGGGAATTTTTGGAAAGTTTCAGGAATATTACCGGAAATTGTCCACCCCTTTGCAACCCTACTAATTAGTTTAAGAACAGAATTAGTAAAATTTCCAGAATTTCATTCAAATGTTTTGGTGTCAGTATGATGATATAGATATATATATATTTTTTTAGTGTAATCTTCTACTACATTATATTTTACAGGTGCACAGGAGAACAGCATCTGACGTTTCAAGGAATCGATTACTCATCCTGGGGTTTATGGCACAACCACATAGCACTTACACTCATGACTTTGATTTTTCTCATCATCGCTTACATCAAGCTCAGATTCATTCCTAAGTTCTCGTAAATGTTCTGATTAATGAATCGTCACACATTAGCACACTCAATTTTGCTGTCTTACAATATCATTTTGTCCTTTACAGTACGGATGTATGTAGACGGAATAGTTGTGCTTTCTTTCAATACTGATTTCATCCCAAATTCAAGACTGTAAAAGTCATATTAGAATTGACACTTTACTTTACAAATACACTGGTCTTACTGTGAATAGTTAATCAGTTCAGATTATGTTTCTGGTAATTAGTGCATTCCTACATTTACATTCTTTCTTATTCTGTTCAAACGTATCGCATTAGAGGAATAAAATGGGCTGTGAATGTTTCATGTTGACTTATTATTACATCATAAAAAATAAGAGATCCTAAATGAGAGTATTTCACAAGGTTATATTATGTTACTGAAATGATTTAATCAAGTTAAATGACAAAATATTTACATCTCTCTTTCATTGTTCCCTCAGTCACAGACCTGGTACGACTCGCTCCTTCGTAATCCGTGTAACTGGTCTTAAAGTGGCCTAATCCACAGCCAGCAAACATCAATGAGAACTGAAGAACACTGTTTGCTGTGCTAAAAGCACGGATAAAAGCTGGTAAACTTTGTGACTGCTGATAACTACACAATATCCCTATTGTCCAGATCTGACAGTCGCTTTGTTAGAGGGCATTATGACTAGGATCAAGCCAAATAATGAGCACATGATGAGTCTGAATGGATTTTATTATGATTTTCATATTAAACTGTAAAATAATCTGCCACCTACAGAGAAAATTGCACAAAAAAAGTAAAAAATGTCATTTCTGCTTCTTTAGCAGCACCAAACACTGATTTGTTTGAGCGACCCAACATAACACTCCTGCCACATATGGCACAAATGACTACCTGTTTGACCGTATATTTGTACGACCTCTGAAAACAATAATTTTCAGTTTGTTAATGCTAGTTGTGCAGAAACTACACACTTTACATTTAGGGAAGCATGCAAAGCTCTGTAAATCCTACCTTAAGACAAATACACACGGGTTTCCCATGAAACCGGATGCACTCCAAATCGAAGTTTGTTTAAAATGCAAAAAGTATCAAAATTATTTAATTATTAAAAGTAAATTTAAGTATAAATGTTTAACAAAACATGCCACACTTGTGCTAAAACTGAACTACAAAATATGCAAAGCAAAAATGCACCAAAGCTCATTACAAATACATGGTTTATATATAAAGCATTGTGACCACCTTCATTGTTTGAAAATTATGAATGCTTGCTTTTCATGTGAAAGATGCATTATAAGGTATACTTGTGTACGAATAGCTATTTTCATACAATTCTTCCGATCCATCATATATATATATTTAAAGAAACTGATCCTTGTTGAACATTATTTCCTTCATTACTGTAAGCTTTCCATCTGGTTTCTTCATTACTGATGAAAATGGACTTTAATACTGTAGCTTAGTGAAAGCATAATGCATATCTAATATATACTGCATGTCAACCACACTGTAAGCAATGCATTCAACCATAGCAGGATACAGTACAAAAAATGTGATATAAAATATACTTTTCCAAGCTGTTTTTACAATGACTTCTAACCAAATTGTGACAAGGTGTTTTTAGTGACTATAAGGTTCACATACAGTAGATGTATTCATTTATTTTTGCTTAGATGCCATTACTAATGTAATAAATGGTTTAAGAGAAATGTTGGGATCAATGCATACTATAAATTAGTTATAACTTGATGGGAAATAATATAGTAAATAGAAGTAATCATAGCTAAGATTGCTGGAAAAAGCTATATGTACCTCATTTTGCATTTAAATGTACCTGGTTAATACATGCCAATACAGGCAAATCAAAGCTAAGCTGTCACTGACTGACCCTAAAATCGACTTTGTTTCATTAGCACATCCACAAAAATGTATTTGTATTAAGTAATTATGAAACCGTGTTTTAGAACTTCCTTATCACATAAAAAACATTTATCTTAATTTTGCATTATAAAGCCCCAATAAACTTTAATATAAAGAAACCCAAATAAATATTTTTTGCAGGACTATTTAACTGCTGCTGTGGCTTTGGGGCGGACCTTTAACACGGTTTCAGTCAATTTTGCCCAGTGCACTGCACCAGACGTGGCACTGGAGAACAAACTGTGGAATTCATGATCTGCAAGAATGTTTTTACAATCAAAACCTTCACATGTGGGCGGCCCCACTGGTCGCACCGTCTGGGCCCTCGTTGGACAGCGAGGAGGGCGAGCGGGAGCTGCGGGGGCGGAGCTGAGCAGATGGGATGATGGGAGTGGCCTGACGGTGGCTCACCTGTGACATGGTGTCATCAGACTCCCAGCGCTCCAGTTCTTCTCTCACCAGCCTGCCCATTTGCTCTCGGTGCAGCTCTGGATCTCGCCCCATCCTCTCGTCCTGAGAGAATCAAATTATATTTCTTAATGTATGCGACAATATTTTGGTCTAATCCACAATTAAACATAAAAATGACTAAAGCTGTGTCCCAAAACCTACTGTCTTGAGAATCATAAGCACAGTCCCGACAAGTTATCTCCATGTCCTGACAAATAATTGTCCAAATGCAACTTGATAGTAATATATTGTATATGATTACGCTTCTATTTAGTAGAAAATTATGTTGGAAAGTTCTACATTTTTTTTAACAATTACATTTTAAAAGTAAATAGTAATTTAACTGATAAAGTGAAATATATTTAAAAAATATTATTTATTAAACATAAAATGTTCACTTTATTTAAATTATATTTACATTTTATTCAACACTAATGCATGAATTTATTTAAAAGTTACAGAAGATTTCTATTTCAATGCCGTTTACAAAAAAATAATTATGCAGCAAAAACTTTTCAACACTGATAATAATAAGCATCTTAATTGATTATTGAGCACTAAATCAGTATATTAGAATGATTTCTGAAGGATCATGTGACACTGAAGACTGGAGTAATGATGCTCTAAAATCTTAGGAATAAACATCATTTTAAATATATTCAAATAGAAAAATTAATTTTTAAATTGTAATAATTTCAAAATACTACTTTTTTACTCTTGCTAATCGAATAAATGCAGTCTTGGTGAGCAAAACTGACTTCTTTCAAAAACAATGATTCATTTTAATTATTCGATATTTTGACTTGTGTGTATAATGTATTAAGAAATACATAATGCACACATATTTGTAAAGTTATTTATCATCACCTCCATGACTCCATCCAGGATCCGTCCAAGCACATCTCTCCTCTTCATCTTGGCTCTCTCCATGGCCTCTAACTTCACGATAACGGCGTCAATCTTAGACACGATGCTGCCGATGGAGTGCTCCATGCGGTCCACTCGACGCACAAGCCTGACGCCACAACAAATACAAAAACTTTTTTTAGAGCTCAAACATTCAATATATTGTGAAAATGTAATTCTAGCTAAAAGACATTGAGTGACAGGTGATGTTTACACTTGGAACTCCTCGTATGACACGCCCCCTGAGCTGCTGCCACGGCGACGAGAGCTGTGTCCACTGTCCTCATCATCATCCTCCTCAGAGTCGTCCTGGCTGCGTGAGAAGCTCCGCCCACTCACTGGCCTGGGCAGCGAACTGTGCTCCAGATCCAAGTCCTCCTGGCGAGTGTTCAAGAGATACTAAGCATCCGTTCCAGTCTAATTTAGCAATTTGCTTTTTTATGTTACGTTTTAACTGTGTTCTTGATTTTGTTTATAGCTCTGAAGGTCATGGGTACAATTCCCAAAGAAAACTTTGAATGCAATGTAAATTGCATTGGATAAAAGTGTCTGCCACATGCAAAAACAAAACTGTTTATGCAACATCCTGTAGCATTAGTTTTTCACTCACTCTCTCTTTCTCCAGGTCATCTCTCATTTGCTGGTGCTCGTGTTCGGTCAGTTCCTGATCTCCATCAAGGTCATACTTGGCAAAAATGGCTTCAATTTCAGCGTCTGAATGGCCTTTTCTGTGTTCAAATGCATATAAAACAGTTCACACTGATAGTTGCAAGGGTTTCATTTGTATCTTACTGGGGGTAAATGTTTCTCACCCTCTGAGGTCCTGCCGGAGCTCATCAAAGCTGAGTTTGCCTGCAGCCTGGTGTAAACTGTCTGGGATGTCATTGATGGAGGTCTTCTTCAGCTTGAGTTTGACCATCGCTCTGTTGTAGCCCTTCTTGATGAGGTCTGTGATCTCCATCTCCGACCTCTGCTGGGCCATGTCAGCTTTCACCTCAGAGTACGTGTCGTTGATGATGGCCAAGAACATATTCTGAACAAAACTAAACATTAGCATTGTTTATTTAAGATTGATTGATTAATGTCATGTTAATCTTGTTGTGTTTACCAGTAGAATCATGAAGATGAAGAACACAAAGGTGCAGAAGTAAATCGGCCCCAACACGCTGTCGGCCTCCTCGATTTCTGAGAAGTCAAAATCTCCCAGAATGATCCGGAACTGTGTGAAACTGTGAGCAACAGAAACCACCTACATTAATAATATTCAGAAAATATGAAAATACTTCAAAAACAAAATGTCTTAAAGGGACAGTTTACCCCAAAATGTAAATTCTGTCATCATTTACAAGCTGTTCTAAACTTATATGAGTATATTTCTTCTGTTGAACACAAAAGATAGTTTGAAGAATGTGGATATTCAAACAGCTCTGTTCCCCATTGACTTCCATTGCATTTTTTTCCATATCAAAACTTGATGGTGAGTAAATAACATAATTTTAATTTTGGGTGGACTATCCCTTTAAAAGTACTAACTAAATGTACTGATTTATATTTATCAATAATTATTATTATAATAATAATTAATGAATAACTGAAAAAAAATATTTCAGAAATAAAAATTATATTATAAAAAGAAGTGACACTTTTTATGATATGCTCATTTAAAGTTGTGGTAAAAACAGCAGTAGCGACAGCAAGCAGCGACAAATCTGTTATTTTTTGTTTTTAATGTACATAAAATAAAAATAAAAACTAGGCAGGGACTAATTAAATTTTGTTTAAAAATTTACATTTTGCCATGTGTTTAAATTTAAAAATTTAAAAGTAAAAAAGGTAAAAGTTAGAAAATGTCAAAATGAAACATAGAAGGATGAATCATATACAATAAGATCTATAGCATGCATTTAGAATGTATGCATGATGATTTCAATCTTGTATTACATTTTTCAAAATAGCTAACAACTAATTATTGTTACGTTTTCGTGTATTTATGCATATTATTATTTATATGATACTATATTCTAAGTATATATTTGGTTATTTAGATGCCTCCAAAACTCACATGCAGGCCTGGAAGGTGCTGAAGTCGTTGACTTGAGTTCCAAACACTAAATACGCCAGCTGAGCGTAGGCCAGGAACACGATGAAAAACATGATAGCGAAGCCCATCAGGTCCTTGGCACAGCGTGACATGGTGGTGGACAGCTGATTCATGGTCTTGTTGAAATTAATAAACTTAAAAAGCTGTGGGAAAAGCAAAATGGCTGTATTTTGATGAAACAACAACAAAAAAATTGTTTTTGCATGTCAAATATTGAGACGAGACCTCACCTTCACCCATGAGAGGAAGACAATGACGGCAGCCAGGTTGTTGAAGTGAACCTGAAGGCGAGCAAGAGGCTCAAAGTTGGGGTATGTGCTGTGGTTCTCCAGCAGGAAGTGAAGTCTATGACTGACCGCTGATGTTCTGCAGATGTTCATAATGATGGCTGGAAAGCTGAGCTGTGACAGTGATGAACAAAGACCAAAGATGTCATAGTCAGTAGCACAAAAAACATTGGCTGGAGTAAGCTGTGTCTCAAAATCTATCATTATGCACTTTGACCTACTGCGACAATGAGAACATCCATGCAGTTCCACAGGCTCTTGAAGTAACGCAGGCGATGCAGGCGGATCTCTAGAACTTCCTCCACCAGGTAATACACCACAAAGAGGCAGAAGGCCACTTCACACATCCCCACAAAGTAGTCCCAGCTGGACACGTACCGGATAAGACGCACCGTCTGGAACTGCCATGAGGTCACAGCGCCCCCCGTGGCTGGAAACTCCACCAGTAACCTAAAGCAAAGCAGTCAGTGACAGGTCTTTGTGAGGAAGCATTGTATATTGAGTCAAGAAGAGTAAAGCAAGGTGCTAGATTTATTACATGAAATAACGATTTAAATGTAGGAATCTCTACACATGACATGCATAAAACCCTCAAATCATGGCCACAAATTAAGAATTTGTTCCTACAATTTAATAATTAGCTCTTTTGTTTTAAGTAAACTGCATAGTCATGTTGTACTAGTTCGTTCTCACAATTTGCTAATTTGTTCCCTCTTTTCAGATAAATTGTGGCCTGAATTTAACTAAAATGAGGGAACAAATTAATAAGTGGCACCAATATATTTTGTTATGTCATGTCCAAGGCTCATAAATGTTAAAGAATATTTATTTAAATTATTTAATATATTTATAATAAAAAAGTGCAAATGGTGGGCAAATTACTTCAATCCTAAAAGAATCTTAAATTTAAATTTCTTTAAAAAGTACAAATATAAAAAGTTATAATTTATAAGTAAACGTACAGAAATGCTTGATATGTTAAATGGAGTCTGTATGTTAAAAGTGGACAAATGTTAAACCTACGCTAGGCTATATTTTATTATGAGTGCTGTCAAACGATTAATCGCATCCAAAATAAAAGTTTTTGTTTACATAATATATGTTTGTGTACTGTGTATATTTATTATATATATGTAAATACACACATACAGTATAGATTTAATATATAAACATAACATATATATTTTAAAATATGTACATGTACGTGTGTGTTTATTTATATATATACATAATAAATATACAAAGTACACATAATTATATTATGTAAATAAAAACTTTTATTTTGGATGCGATTAATTGCTTAATCGTTTGACAGCACTATTATATAAAATACCTATTAAAATAAATAGTATTATATTAATGTTAAAAAAATGCAAAAAGAAAACAATCATAGTTCAGTACTCGATCCATCATGAAACCTTAACTATTAATGGATAACTTTCAAGCTTTAATCGTAAAAATATATTTTAAGTACAAGGAGAAAAAGTTTACAAAAAAGTTTGATAGTTTAAATTGAGTCGGTGTGTTAACAGTTCGGGCAGAATAAATAGCAAAAATGTAATACTTGGTATTCTTGGTTTAATAATTGCTATAGTAACAATCCAAAATGAGCATTACATTTAATGCACATGTAACACAGCTTCAGTTCATTACCTGACAATACAAAACAGGTTAACGTTGCCATTGTAGATGGAGAAGTCCAGGAACACTGCTCTGGTGCCACGGTCCAGCCAGAGGTTGTTTTTTAACTCCTGCAGCTGATTGGCTGACTTCTCTCGAGTGCGTGACAGGTCCTGGCAGTATCCTCCACCACCATACGTCGACACTTGACCCCAGTAGCTGCTCTCACCCAGCCTGCTCTCCTCTGAGTACCTCCACCTGACAAATAAACCTGTTTAAGACCAAAGATCAGCCACTATTTTATTATTCAAAATATATGTGTATTTTTACAGACGCTGTGTCATTCTTCGGTCCGAATGGTGACTTGTCCTCATTGGTGGTAGAATAGACACTGTAGCAGTCGTAAATCTCATCCCGCAGGTCCTCATGGACAGAACAGGACTCATTGCGTACTTTGAGTTGCCGGAGACGTGGGACGCCCAACAGGAGGTTCTCGTAGTAGATCAGACTCTGGTTTTCTGGGAGGCTCTTGTTGTTGTACCAGAACTCCCAGTACATGCCATTAAGAAAAGGGCCTTCTGTGAACTACAGAGTTTGTTTTCATTAACATCTGTGATGCAATTGAAACTAATATGTATTTTCATACTGTAAAAGAGCATTAAAGTCAGTGGAATAATTACTTTCCAGAAGTCCTCCATGGTTGAAAGAGTCTTGAAGGTCGTCGGTTCTCCGCTTGTCAGCGGTGTATCCAAGAAGAGTTGGGACATGACTTTGTTGTAGTAGTACATGTTGGTGCTCACCATTCCATAGGTTACTAAAACAAACATCGATAATGTGTTTTAAACAGAATAACATGTTCTGTTTCTGTAGATGGGAGATCAGATAGATGCTCCTAAAATATTCACTGTTTAAAATGTTGTGCACTTTTAATATGGATGCATTTATTTATGTTCCTGTAGCTCAAGCTGTAAAGCATGGTACAAGCCAATGTCATGAGTTCAATTCCCAAAGGATGCATTAACTGATCCAATGTACTGTATACTGTATATGCAATGTAAATTGTTTAAAAAGTTGAAAAGTCTGAAATACATAAATGTAAAATGAAAATGCATTTGAGCAGACTCTAAATCCTCAAAAAATGTAAATTGTTGCTGTGGTTGTTAGGAGGATTAAAGTGGCTGTAATTCCAGAAAGAAAGACCGCCAGAGCTGGAGCAGACCAGGGAAACTGACAATTTGAGCAATATTTTTTCCATTATGACATCTGATTCTGCTGAACGCCAACTCATACTGTAGCAATTCAAATTAAAAAGCTGTTATACTTTTTAAGTATCATTACGTTTTATGCTCTAATTAAACAGATTCTTAATCTGATGAATATGTTGAGGCCTATTACTCTAACGTGTAAGGAAAGGAAATATACAAACATTTAAAATATTAATGTAACATAGTATGTATTAACATATTCAAGCATGAAGCTGTTCGATATTCAACTTACATACGCAGAGGGTGACAAGAAAGAGGATGTAGGTGATCATTTCTCGTAGGACAGTTTTCAGATATATCTCTCTGTTACTGTTGCTCTCACCCAAAAGACGGGTATCCCACAGCACTGAAAAAGATCAAGAAACAATATTGCATTAATTCACAAAATCGTGTTTACCTAGCTATATAATTAGGCACTTCTCACTTACAAATAAGGATTAAGTCATAATTAAGTCATATAGACTAACTATTAACCCTAAAAATACAAAATAAATTACCCTTATTTCATAATGAGGCACTTTATAAGTTACAAGGAAAACAGTAATATTGTGAAATATGATTGCCTTTTTAAAACAACTGTTTTCTATTTTAATTTATTTTTAAATATTGTTTATTCCTGTAATGCAAAGCTGAATTTTCAGCATCATTACTCCAGTCTTCAGTGCCACATGATCTTCAGAAATAATTCTACACTGAACAAAATTATAAACGCAACACTTTGTTTTTGCCCCATTTATCATGAGCTGAACTCAAAGATCTAAGACTTTTTCTATGTACACAAAAGGCCTATTTCTCTCAAATATTGTTCACAAATCTGTCTAAATCTGTGTTATTGAGCACTTCTCCAATGCCGAGATAATCCATCCACCTCACAGGTGTGGCATATCAAGATGCTGATTAGACAGCATGATTATTGCACAGGTGTGCCACAGGGGGCAAAAACAAAAGTGCTGCGTTTATAATTTTGTTCAGTATAATATGCTGATTTGCTGCTCAAGAAACATTTCTTCTTACTGTCACAGCTGAATACAGTGTGCTGCTTAATATTTTTGTGGAAATCATGATGCATGTTTTTGGGATGCTTTGGTAAATCAAATTATAAATAGGACTTTTACATTTTACTTAAGACATTATCTTGACCCTTTATGAAAAGGCAACTTTATCAAAAGTGTAACCCATCCTCGCAAGGCTTTATGATATGTGACCCCGGAGCACAAAACCAGTCTTAAGTCGCTGGGGTATATTTGTAGCAATAGCCAACAATACACTGTATGAGTAAAAATTATTTTTCTTTTATGCCAAAAATCATTATGATATTAAGTAAAGATCATGTTCCATGAAGATATTTGGTAAATTAATTTTCTACTGTAAATATATCAAAACTATTTTTGATTAGTAATATGCATGCAAGGACTTTATTTGGACAAATTAAAAGGTGATTTTCACAATTATTTTTACACCCTCAGATTCCAGATTTTCAAATAGTTGTATTTCAGCCAAATATTGTCCTATCCTAACAAATCAATGGAAAGCTTATTTATTCAGATTTCAGAAAATGTATAAATCTCACTTTTAAAAAATCGACCATTATGGCCAGCTTGTTTTGTGGTCCAGGTTCACATATTTGTGTGTAGTGAAACATAACCACAATATTCCTAGCATAAGATTCACCTCTGATTTTCTCCAGTATCCTCTTCCCACAGCTGCTGTGTTCTTGTGCTGGTGGAGTTGGGTACAGTCCTCTGTTGATCCGCGCACTATTGTTGCTGCTGGACGCCGTGGACACAGACCTCCGGCCGGGGCTCGCAGGAGGCCAGTCCGCTTCCATCATCCCCTCCTCCGGCTCGAACCCTGGGTTATCCCGGCTCCATGCCTGTCTGGAGCTGGAGGTGGAGTGGAGGGGGTCTCATCTGGCACTCCGAGCCCCACTTCTTCATGATGCATTTTTTCCATCTCAATCCCTTCATAAGGCGGAGAGGATGCGGGTGCCGCCTGGGCCTGCGGTGCTTGAGGACGGACGCGACTGGAGCTCATCGTGTCGTTTACAGTAACCTAACATAAACAACAGTCTTCATTTTAGTCGCTGGGTTATTGGGACGCTGGCTAAGTGCAAAGTGGTGCCAAAACTCAAAACACTAACGTTAATTCAAAGAGTCTTGAATTTGATTTCCATAAAGTAAAAGTTATTGAATAGTTATTTTTTTCAGCTTTTTAAAACTGCAAAGCCACTTATGACGTTATGCAATATAAATACACGACAAAATCCGAGTGAAAACTTCATCCAACAACAAAAATAAAAAAAGGTATTTGTCTGGAAAAAGAGACACTTCGAAAAACATGAATAGTTTATAACGTTAACGTTACTTGCATGTTTTTCTCTGGGTGGCTTCAGTCCAGCTTTTGTGAGAGTTTAGAAAAGCAGTTTTCCAGTCCACTCTCAGCCATCTTGTTCCCAGTTGTTTCCAGACTGGAGGAATCCAGTTACACTGACATCAACCTCTGGAAACTTCAACATTACCCTTATTTAGTGCGGCTCCTCCCTTTCTGTCCAGCACACTCTTACTGACACTCATTAAATCATTAAAACGCGCTTTATAAAAAAAAAATATATATATATATATATATGTATGTATATATATTAAAGATGTAAATTGTTTACAGGTCTTCAAATTAATTTGTGAATCGGTTAAAATAAGTTTAAAATTAATGGCCATACATTTGTATCATTAGGTCTTAAAGAGTGAGCATACATTTGCTACATACATTTGTAATCGCTGTGTTGTTGTATGCAACTCTTGCTGCCAGGCAACAAGATGTCTCCCCTTCTCTAGGATTGGATGAGGAAGCCTGAGTGACAGTTCGTTGAACCAATCAAAAAATCTAATTAAATACGACTGTATGCATGTTGTAAGGGGTGCTCGATACTAGAGCTGGGCGGTATGACCAAAAATTTATATCACGGTATTTTTCTAAATTATACCGGTTTCACGGTATATGACAGTATTTTTTTTTTCATGCATGACCGGGTGTTAACCACATTTTCTACTTACTGAGGAAAAACTGCAGTAGATTGACTTAGAATGCCATATTTTAGTGTCACGATGAGTGAATATTGTAGAAAAAGTCCACACTAAATACAGGGGTTAAAGCAAAAAAATATATTTTGACTGAAAATATTTCCTCGGCCAAACCCCATTCCACAGCCATACGGCTACAGTCACACACACAGTTTAAGAGCAGTGTTTTTCTTCTTGTAATTAGGAGCGCTTGTCCTCCTAATTAAAACCATTTAGGAGTACCTTCTGTTCAATAAAAATTTAATCTGATAAAAAAATTAGCCTTCCGAATACGAGGTGACGTTTGACTCCTTAAAGTGACTTACAGGGGTATTTTATTTTTACCTTTGCAATGGCATAATTTTCATCTACTTCAAATTAAAAATTTATGTTTATAAGCTTTTTAAAATTTATATTTAAAACAATATAATAAGTACAATACGACAAATAAGTTACCAATCATGAAATTAGTATTATCAAACAAATAATTTGTATAATTTGGCACAGAACACAAAAGTGGCTTGCACTTACATTTTCAGACGTTTAATGAGGCTTAGAGGTGGCATGAGTGCAATTACATTCATAGATTCATGTGGACATTAATGTTTTAAATATAAATTAGCTTTTAGTGATGCACAACGGCTCAGCTGTTACTTTATTTTGAACTATTTTCGTTGATGAAATAGAACAAAATCATGCAGTACTTGTTTATTGATCTTTTGTATTAAATCAATATATCACATTTGCAAACTCCTTATAATTATTAAAAGCTGTCTCTGATCGCGATCTGTGGGCGCACAGAAATTAAGAGCGCATGAGTGAGCTCAAGAATCAAAAGCACGCGTGCAAATGTGATGCATTCTGTCGGAACCTGTGGGAATGAGTATAATTATTATTAATAGCCGCAATCCCGGCGAAATTCAAGTTCTGCTCGTGTTCTCTGCTAAGAACCCGACTGTGAATGAATGATGCGAGTGGCGTTACTATGTTGTTTGCCGAGGCGGGGATGATTTTTGGTGTTCCGCAGAACAACAACAGTGTGCTACATGATTCTTTTCTCTCGGTAATCCCTGATAACGTTTAAATGGATTGAACACGGAGCAGTTTCTCCGTGAGCGGGAATGTAAAACCCGGAGTGGATCAAGAGCGGAGTGATTACAGAACGCTTAGAGCGGAGAGAGGAACGTGCTTTAATCCACTCCAGGCTTTGATCACATCCCCCTCAGCAGACTGAATACACCTCGTCTTTCCTTCATTTAAGACCTATTCAAGCTAAAATCAAGACATTTATAACACTATTTGAGAAATGTAAGCGTATTTACGGTCTTAAAATGATGAAAAGTGAATTTAAGAAGGCGGGAACCCTGCAGTTGACGGGAATCCGTCGTATCGACGGAGAACTTTAGTTTGTGAGAGACGCGGGAGCTGATGCAGCGGATGGTGGATATTTGTGGCGGTCGATGTGGATATTGTGGATAACTTCTCTCTCTTCACATTCTACTAGTGCTTCAGTTTCTGAACTTTCACGCTTAGTAACACATACAGCTGTATCCTCGCCAAAATGCAATAGTGAAAGAGACCCTCTCTAACAGTGTCGCGTTCGAGCGTTATTTAAATGACACGGTATTGCGGTATTTTAAAATTCATATCGCAAAAATAAACACCGGTATTCGGTATGAACCGGTATACCGCCCAGCACTACTCGATACTGCACATTTTGTTTTCGATCCGATACCGAGTAAATACAGGTACCGATTCCGATACATCGTAAAAAATTAACAATAGGCCTAGTGTTGATATGACTAATATTATATTTAGCTTTAAGGTGAATATAATATTAGTCAACACTAGGCCTATTGTTACATTTTGAATTGCTGTTGGTCATTTAAATGACAAGTATGACATTAAAACATTTAAAGTGTCTTAATGCATTAAAAAAAATATTAAAAGGCCAAACTCAGTATTCAATTTACAGTGATACTGCATAAAAAGGATCAAGTCTACACTTTTTTTGGATGTATTAAGCAATGTATTAAGTGTATAGGAGAAAGAAATAACCTAAAGTATCGATCTTATCAGGCTAGTATCGATCCGATACCAATACTATCGATATTAGGATCGATACGCCCACCCCTAGATGTTGTATTCCCCGTTTATCTTTGCTGCATGTCAGTTAATTGCCACATAAGTTTTAAATATTATAAATATATACAAACAATACTATGTTTCACTTTAATACTGTATATAGAGATATGCATTCCAAGTACTACTCTTAAAAATCGACTCTTATTTTGTTGTATTTTTTTAATTGAAGAACCTTCATCATCCACGGAACTTTTCCATTAAACAATACTTTACAGTGGAAAACGGTTCTTTAGATTATTACAGTTTTTCTTTACACTAAGAAAAATGTTATTTTAAGAACTGTTCACTGTAAGCTTCTAGAGGGAATTCGATGTGAAAACCCCTTTTTGGAATCTTTGTTTTTGAGTGAATAAGCTTTTTTTAATAAATCACATTTTCTGTTATGCATGTAGCCTAGCTACAATATGGTAATTGGTCATTAATGTCATGCTTTACTAATTATGCCTATTATTAGTATTAAATAATTCATTTTATTCTAAAAATTAATTACTTTCGGTATGCTTGTAAAATGTGGTCAAAAAGTAGGCCTATTGCTTGTTGTAGTATATATATCTGACATATAGGCCTAAAAACGTAAACTTTGACTTTTTGATTGGGTGACTTTGACATGCATAAAGGATAATATTTATGCAATGAAAACCGTTATATACATACATTAGGTATCTCCATTGGTGTGTTATGTAAATGTCTGAACCACTGAATCGTTGGTCCCATTTGCACTCAGTGACAGTGACTGTGTGGAATATGAGACTCGTTCAGTTGTTCAGTATTGAGTATTGAGTTATTCAGTGCATCATTGTATATTATTGTATAACTTGTTTTTATTTTATTTTGGTATATAATTGTGGTGTGCCACTATGTCTCTAATAAAAACTAAATCACTGTACATGGCAGGTGACATTAATTTGCATTATATTCTATTTCCACCACTTTTTTATACAAGTGCCATTTCTGACTGCTTTATGTGCTTCATAAGAGGACTATGTAATCCAAGTATGTAACTGCAAAACATAGAATTTTGATATACAATTAAGCAGTGACACGATGAATAAAGAATACAAGCTAATTTTAAGTTGAAAACAAACATACACACATTTACTAACAGTGATATTAAAAACAAAATGTAATAGAGATGGTTAACTAAAAGTTATTTTGTTTATAAAAAAAAAAATATATTCATGCAATAATACACATTTTTTTTATTGGGTCAGTGAGGTCCACACAAATGATGTAGCCTAATAGGACTTTTTCTATACAAAGCAAAATACAAAACAGAACATGATTGGCTGCGTTATTTTTCTCCTTGCATGTCTTCCGACAAGTCCCTCCCTTGACCTGATACATGTTTGCTTTGGTTTCCACGGCTATATGAGCGACTTCTCAATCCTCCAATCACGATCGGCTTTAAAGTCATTCTGACCAATCAGATGGTCTAGTAGGCGGAGACTTGGCGCTTGAGAGGCGGGACTCACTGGAGCCTCCATCACTTCCTGTGCCACAGCCTGTAAACCTCAACGCTTCCTTCTGTGCTTCGATACCCACACAGTGGACCCGGCACTTCATTAAAACATCTCCTTCGAATATATCTCGCACTATTTATTTGTTTATCCATCAAGTGTGAATTCAGCTGCTCGGAATGGAGACATCTGGTAACTCGAGTAAGAAGCAGAAACTGAGTAACGCTCCTGAGAGCTGGGTGAGCGGCTGGATATTGAGGGATGTTTTGCATTACTAATGTGTTACAGTTACAGTAACACACCGCGTGTTATGAATATAGTGTTTTTGCTTATGCTGAATCCGACCCATCTTGTTTTTAACAAAATCCTTTGTAATAAAAGTCCTTATTTGTGATAAATGTATGAAAAGAGGCGTATAATCATATAACGTTATGCGTAGATATGACAAGTCTCTTAAAACCTAGTGTGCTACCCACCTAGACAGCATTTCTAGGCAGCAAAAGTACGAGTATTATCACTTTTTGGACATTTACTATGATACTAACATGGCTTCTAGGACGTGTACCATCACCATGGTATTCTTTGGAGTATGTAAATACCATGGTATATAGATAGGGTAATCATTTAATACCACGTTCTATATCTATGGTAGTACAAACAGTGTTTTTGATTTATTGGTGTGTGCAACATTTTTGAATATCATAAAAATGAACATGTATATTTGGGCATGGTACTGCAATTTATTTATGTATTTGGTATATGTAGTATGGCATTGAAAGTTTATTTGTTTTGTTTTTTACATTTAATTAAATTAATTAAAAATAATAACAATTAAAAATAACACCAGAGATGTGCCCATTCATATTAAACAATGACACAATTAATAAAGAATGCAATACAACAAACAAATTTAATGTTTCACTTATTTCAGTCAAACATGAGGTCTTTGTCAAAGATGAGACGGATGAAATAAACGTGATGTAAATGTGTTTCCTGCGATTTGTGCAGGGGATGCATAGAGCCACTAATGTGACGTATCAAGCTCATCACGTGAGCAGAAACAAGCGTGGCCAGGTAGTCGGCACTAGAGGAGGATTTCGAGGATGCACTGTGTGGCTTTCTGGTACTCTATCAACCCCTCTGTTATTTTGGAAAATAAACAACATGTTTCCATCATGGCTGCATCCAAACTTTTCAGTAAATATCATGACCTGTTCTGCATCCTCAGGTTTGTCTGGTGCGGGGAAGACGACGGTCAGCATGGCTCTGGAGGAGTATCTGGTGTGTCATGGCATCCCCTGCTACACTCTGGATGGAGATAACATCAGGCAGGGCCTCAATAAGAACCTGGGCTTCAGCCCTGAGGACCGCGAGGAGAACATTCGTCGTATCGGGGAAGTGGCAAAACTGTTTGCTGATGCTGGGCTTGTGTGCATCGCCAGCTTCATTTCCCCATACAGCAGGGTGAGAAACGTGCAGAGCTTTTCATGTGTGTGTGTGTGTATAAGTCTTATTAACCAAGCAAAGCCTGACATATGAAACAATATTCAGAAAAATGTAATGTGTTTTATATTTTCTGTTATAGTCAGGATTTTATGGCTCGTATAGTCTGATAGACGGAGCTTGTACTTGAGACCCAAACTTAAATATTCAGTATGCATGTGACATAACAATAACAATATAAACGTTATTATCACGTTTACCCTATACAAATCATTACAGATTTCACCGCTAAAACACATGTACCTGAAGGGAGACATACTTGCCTTCGAGATGCATGTATCAACTATAATGCAGTAGGCTTTATAATGTTTGATCAATAGTTTTTTTGTCTGCTGCATGTCCTCAGGATCGTCTGAATGCAAGGAAGATCCATGAAGCTGCTGGCCTTCCATTCTTTGAGGTGTTTGTAGATGCTCCTCTGGATGTGTGTGAGCAGAGAGATGTGAAGGGGCTTTATAAGAGGGCTAGAGCTGGAGAAATCACAGGTAAGACCATTTTATAGACCTACATATTGTACAAAATATGTGTCCAAATATGCTTAGTTGTTTCCACTCACACTTTTGATGTAGATACGCGGTTTTATGGCTCAAATGTAATCTCTAAATGGCCAGTAGTCGATAGGACAGTCAGTCCTAAAGTGCTGTGTCAACAAACCCAAAGCATTCTCTTAATTTGTGTGACCTATTTGTGCAGAAATATGTGAAATGATTTAACGAGACAAGACAAAGGCCTTGGAATGTTTTGAGGCACTGAAGATGGAAAAGAGGTCTTATGTTTTTGCAAAATGTTTAACATTGGAGATTGTGGGCTTATTGGTGTGCGTAACATTTCATCTTGGGAAGCACAATTGTGATATTAGCATTGTGTGAGTAGTTTGAGAGTAAGTTTAAGGTCTTTAAGAGGTCGCACAAAACATTTGGAGCAAACCACAGGTGATTTATCACAACCCTTTTGGTTTCCTGAAGAGATTGGGGTGATTATTTGAAAACAGGTTTCTGGTAAGAGGTGACTGTGACTCAGTGACTCAGTGTTTCCTGCTGTTTTTGTTAGATTTCATTTCTTTTGCCGTGGAGCTGCAGAATAAGTAAGGTGAAGAGTGATACAGGAAAGATGCAAATCTGAAAGCTGCTAACATCTTGTGAATAGAATGATTGACGTTCATAGCAGGAAGTGTCATTTTCTCATGTACATGTTAACTGATACATGCACAACACATCTGAGCTGCTTTATACGGTGGTAGAAAACAACAAATAATTTCAGCGCTACTAAGAACTGAACTGTTTCCAGTCCTCTTTGTTTCCATGTAGTGCATTCAAAGTATGTCTGTTTCTGCTGGTGAATTAATTGGGCTTTTAATATAACGGGTTACTCCTGTTGTCCTCAGGGTTCACTGGAATAGACTCGGAGTATGAGAAGCCAGAGGCCCCTGAACTTGTACTGAAGACGGATTCTTGCAGTGTGAACGAGTGCATCCAGCAGCTTCTGGACCTCCTGCAGGAGAGGGTAAGTTCACTCCTTTCATTCATGTTAAAGTGAATTCAGTGTGAGCCTCAGCTATATGTATCCTCATAGCGCATTTGGAGATTGTGATCTAAATGTCTTGCTTGGTTTGCAAAATAATGCATATTTTAACATGAAATCAACATGATCCTTCAGAAATTATTCTAAGATCCTGATTTTGTGCTCGAGATATTTACCAAATATTTGTAGAGATATTTTGTAACAATTTAAATGTATTTACTGTTGCTTTTGATTAATTAAATGATTTCTTGCTGAATACAAGCATTTATAAAAAAAATGTCTCAAACTCAACATTTCTGTGATGACGACATGACAGCATTTTTTAAATAGAATTAATGAAATTTATTTTGATGCCTTCATGCATTTAACCATCATATTCAAAATATGTCCTTAAACTGAATTTCATGCACATGTTAACTTACTCATTATCACATTACATGATGGAATATTTTTCTATGCACTGTACGGTGACATCCTTATTTAATTAACACAAGGCCACAGTTGTACTTTAACATTGATTCTTAAAGAAAAAGTTGCAAGTTGGCTTAGCAGCGTCTCTTATCCTTTCATCATACTTGGATATGAATGACAATGATCTCTGTTTGATAATGTTTTCAGGACATAGTTCCTGTGGATGCATCCTACGAGGTCAAGGAGCTCTATGTGCATGAGAACAAGCTGGACTTGGCAAAGGCTGATGCAGAGACTCTTCCAGCTGTGGAGATCACCAAGGTATCTTCCCTCCTCATATGCCACTCAAATACAGATTTAAACTCCTGCAAATGGTTTGCAAACACATTATGACTTAATAAGGCATGACTTGGGCACGTCCTAACAGCTAATGTCTGTTCTGTGTTAGGTGGACATGCAGTGGGTCCAGGTGCTCGCTGAGGGCTGGGCCACTCCTCTGAACGGCTTCATGAAAGAGAGCGAGTACCTACAGTGCCTGCACTTCGACTGTCTGCTTGACGGTAAACAAATGATCTTATGTGTCATGGCATGGATTTTTTTCATGCACTGGCTTCTGAATGCAACACTAGATGGCGATGTCCGACAGTGCAATGCACCGTTTTCTGCCGGCAACTATTACATTCAGGAGTGCATCTTTTTTTCCACTTGTTTGGATTTCTGAATCATTTTCTTTTAATTGACAATGACAGAGTGAAGATTTAAAATATATATATATTTTAATCATTTATGTTAAACAGAACACTTAAGCAAATTGATTGGTCACCAACATCAGATTGGGCATGAAGAAACCCAACTCAAGGAGGTGAACAAGAACCTATTAATAATAATCTACTAATATTTCAGAACTTCAGGGTAGAACCCCGACGACAACTCAGAATGAGGGTCCAATCACATAGAAACATTTCATATCTGTGAGTGAATCTGAAGGCTCAGCAAGTGGATTTTAAATGTTAATTAGTGGTTGAAATAAAAAGCGCAATTATAGTTTTAATGGTGGCCTGGGTGATGTTTATCACATGCTCTCAAGCCAGTTTCAGAAACCCGATCATCTGAAATAAAAAGTCGGCACCTTTTTGATTACAAGAACGACAAATGTGCGAATGGCTTTTTAAAACCATGATGCGGTCCTCGCATTTATAGTACTGGGTAATTACAGCAATTTCCCACATCAAGCTTGAGTTTCCAAAAAGTGTCAATTTAGTTTTACAGCCTCATAACGCTCTGCTGTGTGTTGTCTTGCCTAGTATTCAAATTTGCGTTCAAGGTATGCATTGACACACACACACACACACACACACACACACACACACACACACACCTATTAAGATAAAAGTTAGCCTGTGTTTAGTTGTGACAGAATACAGCAAAAGAAAGCCATTAGGTGTCCATGCATTACATCACAGCGTCATTAGACTTGATTTTTGCATATCACACCTTTTGTTATTGTTTTGATCCTTACGATATGCCCAGTTGGACTCTTGTTGGACCAGACTGCCATCTTTGTGAAGTGGACAGATTTGTGCATGTTGCGGCCTGATACTAGTTTGATTTGGATTGAGCTGAAATGGGATGCTTGCAGGGCTCTTTCTTATGGAAAACAGCTGTTTCGGCTATGATGTGTGTGTGTGTGTGTGTGTGTGTGCGTTTCATCCTGAAAATGGATTTTAAAAGCTTCCCGCTCATATTGCTTTAATCAAGGTGTTGGACCTCTTACTTTCTTAGAAAACTCACCTCTTTCACATTCAAGAGTTCTTTCTCTTATCTCGCCCCATAGGTCATAGGACTCTTCCTTTTTAGGCCTATAAAAGCTGTCGATTTTTCAAAGGCTCAGCGTGGTTGATATATGTACTGTGCATCTGACCTCTGTTTATAGGTGGTGTTATTAACCTGTCGGTGCCGGTGGTCCTCCCGGTTTCAAGTGCCGATAAGGAGCGTCTGGATGGCAGCACTGCGTTCGCGCTGGCCTACGGTGGTCAGAGGGTCGCGATACTACGAAACCCAGAGTTCTATGAACACCGCAAGGAAGAGCGTTGTGCCCGGCAGTGGGGCACCACATGCAAGGATCATCCATACATCAAGGTCAGAGGGGGTTAATATAGACAAAACCTGTATGATTGGAAGATTACTAACAGTTTCCTAACAAAAGTGAAAAAGCCAAAGTTCTGCATGACCGGACACAATCCCAGCCATTTAGAACGCATTTCATTGATTGTAATTACTAGATTACTGTAATTACTTTTCTCTGAGCAACTCACTATTAATTCCAAATGAGCTGGTGTAATTCAAGTATTCAACAGACAAAACCACAATACAGGAAGTTGTTCAAATGCCTTGTTAATAAACAGTGTTTTTGCGGGACATTAGATAGGTGTTTAACGCTGCTAGCTACATTAAACTGCATTGTATGTCTTTTGTTTGTTTTTAAATTGTTTGTGCGTAATTAAGACATTTAGAGTAGAGTTATTAAATATAATTTTTTACAAAATAACTGCTCAATATATATATATATATATATTTTTTTTTTTTGTATTTTATTGGGCTTTTATGGTACTAAATTGTATTCATGGAATAGTTATGATCCATTTGTTACCAGTTAATGATTAAAAGTGCTTAACTGTTATTTCAACTTAAACTGTCATAAATCTTAAATTATTTGGAACAGAAATTAGAAATAATAGAAATAATGCCTTTAATAGAAATATTAATAATGCCTTCAATAGAAATAATGCCTTTTTTAAAGAAGGTTTATTAGCTTTTTTAAAGACGGTTTATTCAGCAGATTATTCCTGAAGTGAAAAAAGTTAATTTTTCTGAAAAAAGTTATTTGAAATATTTTTCTTAAACATGTTTTTCTCTAAAACTGTGAAAATCAAAGCCATAATCTAAAGAAGTCGTGTTCCAAAGTTGAGGTTGATATCTCAAACATGAGATTTTGATGTTGTCATTAGATATGATTTGCTTCACACTATTTCCAATGCGGTCATTCTTTTTACTGTGAGCTTTTACAAGTGTGACTTTTTTTTTTGCAAGACCATTTAACCTTTCTAAATCATGTCCATTATTCTATTGTGTTCACATAGCAAGTGCCAAAACCTTTTCCAAGTTTCGTACAATTCTGATGAAAAAAAAAAAAAACGCACTAGAGGGTTAATTACGGTAATTCTGACGTGAAGTGAATGCACCTATACAACAGTGTGGAGCGCGATTTTGGACTAATGAGATTTCGTTGTGCTGTGTAACCACATATATGTAAACCTAACCATAGACTTGATCCTGGTTAGGATAAAATTGTTGATAAAATATTTCTATCAACTTATGCAAGCAGTTGGAAATGATTAACGTCATGCTGCATCTAATTTTGTTGTCAGCTCCCTCCCTTTTCTTTCTTTTCTGACTCACAAACCACCTGGAAAGTCCCGATTATATGCATGCCATGAATGAGAGCACTGTTTAGACTACATACATGTTAATAAGAAAGCAGAATCCCAGTGATTCAGCAGCACGATCCATTAATGCATCACTTTTCACCTGTCTGAGACTGAGCACCCTTTATAGCAATGCCGGTTGCTTCATTGCTCTTTAGTGATGTTTATGAGCAAATATTATTTATCTTGCTTTGGTTTTGATCTGAACCTCAACCCGCAGTGTTGCGCTAAAGACATTACAGCTTAAATCTTCTGTTTTCTTAAAGGACACCTAAGAAGGCACATCATGACTGTGAGTTATCCCAGGGAAATCTGTAATTATGTTTAAAAGAAAAGATTTTCCACTCATGTCCCATTTTTTTGAAGGTAAAGTCATGGATATCTAGCGAGAAACAGCTGACCTGATGCTGTAATAGGTCTTTGTGCGGTCGCATTGCCAAGCTTTCCTTGGACTGCACTCTGACAGAAGACAGAGCCACGATGCCCTCTTAGTCGGTCCATGGAAACAAGGTCTCGCTCTCTCTCATCTTTGCTCAGGCTCCGCTTTAGTAATCTCCTTCATTTCACACATGTGTTTTAGTTGGATTTCTCGCCCTGTGTTTAGGCAAGTGGCGCTCTCCTCCCCTCCTCTCCCCTCACCTTCCTCTTACAAATCTCGCAGAGTAAATACTGAACAATTGTTTCCATCTGTAAGTAGGGATTGTGGGCTTAGGTGGACTTTAATGGCTCCGCTCTGCGCCAGCTCGCACTAATGGGCGCCAACGGAGAGCTTTCGGACTCTGGAATGGCCCTGTCTGTCTGCTTGCCTTTGGTCACAAATAAACCCATCCACAGACCAAAGAAAGAAATTGCATGCACACAGGAAAGAAACTAGCAATCGGCTTTCTTTATTCGCAGTATTCTTCGCTCGGTGGTGTTCTCTTGATGAGGTTTAGACTTCTTACAATCCATAAACTTTGAGTCCTTTTGGGGGATGTCAAAAAAAAAATGTTTTCTGAATATTTATTAAGTTATTAAATTATAAACCAAATAATATATAATAACAAAATAATTATATATATATATATATAATTGAGGAGTTTTTATTTCGATTTAAAATTGCAATAAAAAGTTTATAGTTTGGATATGAAATTGTATATTTAATTGTGCATAGTTATTTACATCAAATTTTTACATTTAAATGACTTCTATCATCATTTAATTTGTTTTTATTAAAACCCTAATCATTCAATAACAAGCAAATCTCAAATTGAATATGCATTTTTCATAGTGTACTTTATGATCCTGTCATGCCTAAATTGATGTGTAGCACTTTAAACCATTTAGTTTATTTCTGGTTTGCATAATTCTTATTATTATAATTCTAAGTTATTCTAGGCAGAACAGCATATAGTTTAAATATCAGAATACTGGCTATAATCTCTATTTTTTTTATAATTAAATCAACCAAAATTGTTTTGCGGAAGATGGCTTGCCAATGTTATTTCTAGTTTTTGATCTTATGAATCTGTATTGGTGAAATATGAATATATACAAGCTGAAAATATACTGTGTTCATAGAATTGTTAATCTCATTATTTCACTGTCTGGTGAGTGTTAAACTCCCTCTGCTGAAGCGTGTCAATCAGCAGGACTGTACATTTGGCCTTCATAATGTGAGGTAAATACCCTTTTCCTGTTTATTTCGGCTGTCAACCTGACAGCTGAATCCACATTGGGGTTTTGGTGCAGGGGGGTGTTAACCAGACTCGAGAGCATTTACCTAATTGCATTATCTATTTTTTTTCCCCCCCTCATTGAAAGGGGTATAGTGCTCAACCAGTGCTCCGTTATTTTCTATGACAGCTAATGGAGTTGATTTACTGTATAGATGCGATTATTGCCAACAGATCGCTCATTGAGTTTTTCCATCGCCAGGCTCTGCAACATAAATTAAACAAACGGCTACTACTGTTGCTATACTGCGGCCAGCAAATGACAGCTGCACATGCATTCAGTCTTCAAATGCAAAAGCAATGCAGTGGATGAAGCGTTTTATTAGCATTCACCGCTTTTAGGCCTTTCCAAGTTTGCTTAATATGATCACATACTTGCACATAAAATTCTTGAGCCACCAGTGCTGCTGTCAAGTCAAATCAATTGATGAAAGTCTGTGGGGTTGTGAAATGGTATTCTCCATCCTAGCGGCCCCGAATCTGCTGAGAGCTGTGGTATTCTCACCATACTGTACTGCTTTTTTAACCCTGACCAAGTCACCGGCTCAACGAATGCCAGCGATTGTAATTCCTGGTTTTAAATGAAACTGTGTAGAAATTTAAGCTAATCAATGAGGGGCCCACATTTAGGAATTATATCAACCTTGTAGACTAGAGCTTTCTAACTAGGATTGTTAAACTTGTACAGGGAAACTAAATTATATTTACTATTTAAGTTCCTAAGCTGCAACGATGAGCACTTTTAAGGAAAAGCTAGTTGGGTTGTACAGCTCACAAAAATCATATTTTGCAAATGCATAGATTTGTTTTGATTTTTGTATGATTTCAGAACCAACTGTGGTTGGCAATTTAAAAAATAGTTTTTTGTCTTTGGCTGGTTTGTGGCCAGAAAAAGACTGTAGACAAGACCTTATTCAATAGTTTATGTTAGACCACTTTATTCCAACATGCTGAGAGTTTAAGTCAGTATGTTCTTGCATGCATCATTTGGTTTCAGAATACGAAGGGTTCATTATGTTCCTCATGCCTCAATGAAACCGGGCAAATTATGGCAGTTTTTCCAACAGTATTGTATGATCATTGGTGTTTTTCCTGATGGTCTTTCCTGTGGCAGATGGTGATGGAGAGTGGAGATTGGTTGGTCGGTGGTGATCTCCAGGTGCTAGATCGGATCTACTGGAATGATGGGCTGGATAGTTACAGGCTCTCACCAACCGAACTTAAGCAGAAGTTTAAAGAGATGAATGCAGGTATGGAGCTACAGTCAGGAGTTGCTCCTTTTGACCTAATTTAGACTAGTATGTTGTGAGGTAGAAGTAATCCTGCCCTCGAACTGTAGCAGGTTACATAGACATACATATTGTTCAATGGAATTTAATTGTATTATCATAGACTTGCATTAATCCATATATTGCTGCAATGCAATTATATATATGGAAAGTTATGAAATATTAATCACTCTTCTCTAATTTTTAGATGCCGTCTTTGCCTTCCAACTGCGGAACCCAGTGCATAACGGCCATGCGCTGCTCATGCAGGACACGCGGCGTCTAATTGAACGTGGCTATCGTCGACCCGTGCTTCTGCTTCACCCACTGGGCGGCTGGACCAAAGATGATGACGTGCCGCTGGCCTGGCGCATGAAACAGCATGCGGCCGTTCTGGAGGAGGGACTGCTTGACTCCAACTCCACCATAGTGGCCATTTTCCCTTCACCGATGATGTACGCCGGCCCAACAGAGGTTAGTGTAAAATGAAAAAGGACCGAGAACAGATACCTGAGGCACCCCATTAAAGGGGTCCTATTATGCTCTTTTACAAAGTCTTGATTTTGTTTTGGGGGTGTACTAGAAAAAGCTCTCATGCTTTGGTGGTTCGAAAATCCCACATTATTACAATACCTTTCTCCCCAGCCTGACACGAACAGTTTAGATGGCGTTTCAGTATTGCCAGTATTGTTGTAGTTTTTTGGCTAAGTCACGTTTTAGATGGGATGTCAACAACAGCTTAAAAATAACTGCATTGACTATCTACAGATAAGTGCAATGTAATATGTATTATGTTTATTGTTCTTTAATTCTAACATTATAACATGAATTGCACTGAAACTGTTATACAGCTGAATTTATTTATACTATAGTCCCACAGACTTGCACTATTTGTGGCCGCATATATATATGCAGATTAATTATCTGCCAACGGGAGGCACTGTTGGAGCGGGAGAGCTCGAGGTTTCCACGGTAACGCTGTACACAAACCAGAGCTCCACTCACAAACGCTGCTTTATCAGACATTACATGCAAGATTAAATAAAAATTACATCCAAATTTTTTTGAAAACAGTTGGTTTCCATCAGAAATACAGTGATATAAAAACACCTGCACTGGGTTTCGATTTTGAAACGTGCGTTCCAAGCAAGCGTTCTCCCCACCTGCCAGCCAGTCGAATTTCAGTAGGCGGGATTTACAATTTGTGATGTCACAAATACAGGAAAACAACTTTGTAGTCCAAGCGAGCCGTTCGTTGTAGTTCTTGAAAAGGGATTTAAAAAGAAAATATCTCCCTTTGGAGAAGACTTTGAGATTTGTAACTTTGTAGATTGCTATATGCCCAAACATACTCCCTACATACGGACTAGAATTCAAAAAGTGAAAAAGCATAATAGGACCCCTTTAAAATAATAACTTAAGGTCAGCTGGTCATTTTTTTTTCCATATTCTTGCTTTAAGTGGAGATTCTTGAACCTCTAGTCATTTATTAAAGATGTTATGTTCACCATATATAAAAAAGTGAAAACTAACCCCCCCAAGACCATTTTTAATACAGCTGGTAGCTCCTCATTTTGAAACACCAGATTTAAATGATCCTTTTAGCTTTTGAGATATTTCTCAATATGTAATTCTTAAAGTATCCCATACTTGCATACTTTAGGAATTACGAATGTTTGATATATGCAATATTTTAAAGAAAGAAGCTCTATCAAATGCACTTTGTACTAAGAATGATAATTAAAACGGCATTTGAAGCCTATGCACATTTGTATGGAAAGTTAGTGGTGAGGAAACTTGCACAAGGCACATTCTTTCATGAATCGTTGGTGGTGCACTGGATTTCTGATCTGTTCCACCTAACCTGTGCTTGAGGCTGAAGACAACAGGGACAGACTCTTCTTGTGGGCATCACGCATCTTTGGACTTTCCTGTAGGAATTTATCTGTGTCTCCAAGAGTGATGTAAACAGAACCAAATTGTTTAGAAGCCAGTGGCATCCACACACACACACACACACACACACACACACACACACACACACACACACACACACACACACACACACACAGCAAGCACAAATGGGGAGCTTTCTTCTGACAAAACTTGTTGCTGGTGTAGTGTTCCATGGCTATTTTGAAGTCTCTTGTTCTTTAATCATGTGGCCGGGGACATTAAAACATTTATTGGGGCAGACAGACTCTTAAGACTAAAGCAGCCCACAGGAAGCACTCGTTTGCCTCATTGACATATGAGGAGGAAGTAGGGGACACGCTGACTTAACAGAAATGAATCAGCTTCAGTGATGTAAGCCAATTCTAATCATATGTCCATAATAAGCAATGTTTTTATTTATCTAGAAATGATACGTTTTGATGTTTTATTAAATCTCTGTGCCATTTAAACAAAATTTCACATTTGATTTACATTATCATTGTTCTTCCAATATTAAGCATAGGATTGTTAATCAGAAAATGAAATCTGTCACCCTCTATCTATTCACTCTCATGTTGTTCCAACCTTTCTTTCATTTGTGAATAACATAAAAGAAAAGAAAAACGTTCAGCACAGATTGTCCCAGATGTTTTTTCTGTGTCTATCTGCTTGACTTTGTACTAAAATCACACAGCCGTTTTGTCTCAAAAACGAAATTGAAGTTAGACACTGAAAATCTTCCTGTTGTGGGTGGTCTCAAATCTTATTCGCATGCATTTGGTTGCGAGAGCATTTTGTTATGCCATATTCAAATATACACAAATGTGAATGACATTTGAGAGCTATAACAGAGTGAAAGATTTTAAGCAAATAATCGTTTAAATTTAGATTTTTCTCGCTCAATGCTCAACAACAACTCCAATTTTCATAAGTCAACTGTTGGACTAACACTTTGTTAGATTACTTAAAATAAAATACATTTGAACTGCTTCCAACAGGTGCAGTGGCACTGTAGGGCCCGGATGGTGGCTGGGGCCAACTTTTACATAGTGGGCCGTGACCCGCAGGAATGCCTCACCCAGACACAGGTAAAGACCTCTACGAGCCCTCCCATGGAGCTAAAGTTCTCACCATGGCACCTGGACTCATATCCCTGGAAATCGTGCCTTTCAAAGTGGCAGCCTACAATAAAGCCAAGAAGGCCATGGATTTTTATGACCCCAAAAAGTAAGTTTGTCTTTTTTCCCCTTTAAATTTGCCTTCCTTTCTATTAAAACAAACTAACTATACAAATTGAGCAAGACAAGTATCTTTAAGCAACTAATTTCATAAAATGTGAGGCATATTGACAGCTGTGGTACATTGAAACCAACCTCTGAAGGCATGCATTTACTTCATAAACATTTATCTTCTATACATGTTCAAACAATCTATCACTGTACAAACTTCCCTCCATGTCAGGCTTCCTCGATTCCTAGTTGCGTTGCCAAGAATAACAGGAAATGTTTTGTTGTTGTGTGCTTTCACCAAATTCTACGGATTTGCTCCATTCTTTGAAGTCATTTAGAAGTGGAGATCTGCCATTATTCCTCTGGCGCTGTGCAAATGCTGCGGAAGATGACTAATGAAAATCATGCGTTTTCATTGCGTCTCGTATTGCAATTAATAGCGCCCACTGCTATCATGTTAACAGGCTTTTCATTCGTCCCTGATGAAGAACATGTAGCATGTCAACATGCAGCAAAATTGACTTGAAGAAAGAGAGGGGACTTTTAATATTGCATGATCTTTATGCAAATGCACATCCCACACAGAGTTTAAAGGAATAACTTAACAAAAAAATGAAAATTGTATCCATTACTCACCCTCAGGTCATTCCAAAACAATATATGGCTGTTTTTGTTTTCCATGGAAGAACAACAACAACAACAAAGACAGATCTTCAAATAGATCTTTCATCTGTCAAGATTCATAGAGGACCAGAAAAAACCCACTATGAAAATAATCTATACATATAATTTAAGTGCATTAAGGTCACTCAGTGTTCAAGTATAAATGAATATAAACATTTAAAGTAGTCACAAGACAATTTTTGGAATTAATGTTCCTCTATCATGTCTTAAGTGGTGCAATTATTTATTGACATCATTGCTTACCTTGATATGTGAAGTCGAGCCGCATGTGACAGGAGGTTACTGGCATCGCTTCCCTCCTCCATCCCAGCAAGACCCCCGAAAAATTGGTTGGGAGGCGGGGTTGGGGTGGCAGACTCGCACTCCGTCTGACTTTCAAAGGGCCCCGCTTGGCGCCTTAGTAAATTTATGGTGTTCCGTCTGCTCCTTGAGCTGGGTGTTGGGCCTGGCCAAATTCGAGACGAATATGGATGCTGAGTCTAATTGCCAGCCATCCCCCTTAAAGTCCTCTTCTAAAATGCCTCAAATCAGTCCAAGCTGTTTCTCATTTAGATGCATATTAGCTGTTCTCTATGGAGTTGGAGTTTATGTGTTCCACCCCTTCAGCCCACTGAAGTGACTACCAGGTGGAATGGTGATAATATTCCATAAACTATCATTTGGGGCTCCATCCAATAGTATGATGCATCATATTTGTCTGTTAGTACTGAATGATTGCTGGGGCATTGATAGGGTATATATATATATGTTGCTATATATATATATATATATATATATATATATATACTGTACAGTACTTTTCAGGAGGTGGTACATTTTTACTGTTTTTGAAAAAATGTCTTAAGGCTACGTTTATTTGATCAAAATACAGTCAAAACTGTAATATTGTGAAATAATGTTACAATTGAAATTTGTTTTCTATATGAATATATTTTAATATGCTATTTATTCATGTGATGTCAAAGCTGAATTTTAAGCATCATTACTGCAGTCTTCAGTGTCACATGATCCTTCAGAAATCATTCTAATATACTAATTTGCTGATGAAGTAATTTTTTTAATTATTATCAATGTTGAAAACAGTTTTGCTACTTAATATGTTTTTGGAAACAGACATTTTTTCAGGATTCCTTGATAAATAGAAAGTTCAAAAGAACTGCATTTATTTGAAATGGGAACTGTTGTAAGATTATAATTATCACTTTTCACTTTCACTTTTGATCAGTTTAATGCATTCTTGCTGAATTGAAGTATTCATTTATTTGGGGAAAACGTACTGACCCCAAACTTTTGATTGATAGCAGTGTATTTTATATCATGTACCGTAAGCGTGTATAAAATCAATTAATCCATTATGCATTCTTATATAATCCATTACTGCTTTCTTGCTGAATTGAAGTATTAATTTATAAAAAAAAAAATGCGTAGTGACCCCAAACTTTTGAACGGTAGCAGTGTATTTTTTTATCCTGGACCGTAAGCATATATAAAATAAAATGAATCCTATTAAACACTCTATACGTACCATAAACATTTCTTGACTGACTCAAAATACTTGGGTTTGTTCAAATGCATTACTCAACATTCCACATTATAAGCACATATAAAGCTGCTTGTCTAGACTGAAAAGCGTTTAATGAATGTGGTTACGAAAGGGAAAGCGCAGTGCAGCAGTGTATGTTTATAAATTCATTGCGCTGTGTGAATTTGTTTTCGTAAGGTCTGCGTCTTAATTGAAGAACAACTAATCCGTAACAAATAAACCCTATCCGTAGGAGCCGCTGAGGATTGTATTTAGACTAGTGTTCGTGTTTTATTCATGCAGTTGGAGACTAATTAGCTCTATTTATCAGACGTTTTGCACTCTGTTTATTTTCAAAGCATTTGTTTAAATGAAAATGTGTAGCCGAGAGTTTGGATTTAATGATGTGGGTCTGAAGTTTAGATTTCTGTTTCTTGCTAATTATTTTTTGTCTAGATGTAAAGTCAGCCTGTTTACCTTCTCGTCTTTGCACTGTTGAAAGGAATTATGTGGCTTGAAGAGCCACTTGAGAGAACATATTTTATCATACAGCTCTTTTCAGAGAATAATGCATCGTTCCCTCCAGAGCGAAACGTCTCGAACAAAGGAGCAGTGTACAACACCTAGTTATTACCTCTGACGCAAACCCCGAGATTATGTTTCTTTTTCATTTTCTTATCACATTGGGTACCACACTGTCCCTTTACCGTGCACATGTTAACATTGCCTCTGCCGTCTCGTTTTACCCAGACACCAGGACTATGACTTCATCTCAGGAACCCGCATGCGGAGGATGGCTCGCGAGGGCCAGAACCCTCCAGAAGGCTTCATGGCACCCAAAGCCTGGAATGTTCTCAAGGAATACTACCAGTCTTTGGAGAAGGCCTAAGCCGGTTTCCAGGTGCGGAAGCAATTCTGTTACAGTGAAAGAAGGGAAAAACTAAACACACACACAATGATTGAACACTGGGACCACCCAAAGGACTTCTTGCACTGTTTTGGATGTTGTTCCTCATTAAATCAATGTCGGTTTCATAGTTCAGAGTTTTTATAAATTCAGTTTAAATAACAGAAAAGGGAGTTAACTTCTGAAAGGTGCATTTTAAATATTCAGTACTGTAAAAATAGAAAACTAAAATGTTTTATTAGCAAACTATGCCATCTCTATTCTTGTACTCTCCATAATCGCTGTTACTATTGGATGAAAGATGACATGTAATCTGGAAATTGCCCTACTTGCCTTAAAAAGCTTTTATTGAAACTGTTACATTTACAGCATCGTTCTGGCTTTAATGCTTGTTGCGCTCTATCGACAGCATTTATGACATATTGTCAATTGAAGTACAACAGGAAATACATGTTGACTTTGTCTTCATTTTTTTAAACCGCAAAAAATCAGTAAGGCTGATACATTTTGCACAATATGAACAAGAATAAAGGACTTTTTGAAAAGAGAAATATCAAAACAAAAGACCTAGAACAGTAGACCAGTGCAAAACTAAATGTATTTATGAATATAAAAATACAATGCAAGTACACTAATGTACATTTATTGTCTTACCATAATTTTTTGTCATACTGCCACAAATGCTGTTGGTAGAGCTTCGTGTAATGAGCAATGAACAATTCGTGGAGCCAAAATGTGTGCCTGGATGCGACTGTATACAGTTATTGTGACGGTTGATATCATTAGAAAAAACCCTGTTGTTTTATTCAACGATTATTCAACTAGGTGTGGTGACAACAGTATATCCTTTGTGTTCGTTTTGGCAGCATTTTATTCTAAAATCTGGACAACTGTTTAAGGAGCAAAACAAAGGGTTGTTCTTGAAGTTACTGGCATAACTTTAATAGCATCTGTCTAGTCTGTAACATTTATAACCGTAGTGTTTTGATATTCCTTTGTTTGAATATAGTGTTTTGTTTTATTTATTTTTTGTAGCATTTATTTGTATGCCTTTTTGTGTTGTATTAGAATAGAAAGACTATCATGTAGACGTTCTTCAGTTTTTAACTCAGAGTTGTCCTGTTTATTTTTAACAGCATTGTCCTTCTTACCTCAGTGTCTTTAATAAACCATTCCACCAAAAAACAACAAATATCAGCTTATTGATATTAAAAGTCTGCGCTCGTCGAAAAATATGAGAAGACATGAAAATCACTGCTCATAACGTACATTATCCCCAGTTCCCGTAGTTAAACAGTGCCGTGTGCAACTGCTGTACAAGGTCAACGAAATATATCGAGAGCCAGCTGGCCTCCAGATGCAGTCGCGCCCTGTGGAACACTTAGGGTTAATTCAGACTCTTTCAGGAATACCCTGCCCTCTCCTTTGATTCCAGCTTGGAGATGAAACGTCCAAATGTGCCAGCCGTCATGTTTTTCTCTATACGTCCTCTACCAGATCTTATTCGATCTGTGATCCGCATCGAGTGGGGCCTTTAACACGAGTGAATAGCACTTCAGTCTGAGCATGACGTGAACGTTTGTCTGGGTATAAAGTAGCATTTTCCCTCTTCATCTGGTTGCCTATATTCCTATAGGATCAATTGAATTATTTCGATTGAGACACAAGAAGAGCCTTATATCTTTATTAAATGTGCCAGAAAATTTCAATACAAAGGGTGCCCAACTCTCAGTCAATCACATAATTGTGTATGTGTATGATAAATGATGCTTGTAAATGTTTCTGCCGACTGTTTTTTTTCCCTCAGCAGTGTCTTTTAACACAGGCTCTGTTAATACTGACAGACGGGGAAGCTTTTGGTAGCACCTGGTTCTTGTCCCCAGTAAGAGCCTCGGCTCGTTTGACCTTCCCGCCAGTGCTGAAAATGCAAACCACCATAAAGGTAAATTCATCAAATCATGAGGAAATCATTACAATATCCTAAACATATAAAGAAGGGTTAGTGAAGTTGTTTTGAAAGGTGATGGGGAAATAATTATTGCTGTACAAATATTTGCTGTTGTTGTTGTAGTTGACAATAGACATCTTTGTCAGAACAGAATGTGTTTTCCTGGCAAATAAATATACGTTAGTGTTTATTTCTAAATATACAAACTCCAGACCCTTGGATCGTTCAGCAGACAGTTCATGCCTTTTTAATATCTCAAAGCATTCCAGCTCATAGGTCTTGACCTTCTTCACTGCATCTGACAATGTAAATCATACAACAGTCAAAAATGGCACATTTATATACTGAATTAATATGCAGTTCATTAGAGAACAAAAATAATTAAAATAGCTAATTATTAGCAAAATCATATTTTGCACACAATCACATGATTTTTTTCCCTCTTAAAAAAAATTGAACATTTAATAAAATTGTGTCACCAGGTGACATCATTGGGGCGGGAAGACATGTTAGATTTTTATTGTAGTCTTGATTAGATTTTTATTGTAGTCTTGATTGTAGATGTCAAGCTCAACCATTCAACAGTCAATGTCGTTGTAAGAAAACTTTTTTAGTTTTATTTATACAATATAGTACTACATGATTCTAGCAATGCCAAGATTATGGGTTCAATTCCCAGTAAATGCATGATTAAAAAAATCTGCACACCTTGTTTCTTGAAATCTTTGTTGAAAAAGAAAACATTTTTCCTGAAACTTTCAAGTCCTATTTTGTACCCATGTGTGGAAAGTGCCGATAACTTGCACGCATTGCTGCACATCCTCCATGATTAATTAGTGTCACCACTCCATCATGTGACATCATCAGCTGTAGATTAAACTGTTACATGAAGCCCGGCCACATTTCCCCTGCATCTGCTTTTACTTCCATTCAAAGCCGTCCGTGACACAAATCTGCCTCCTATAAAACTACAATGAAGCTGGGCTATTATCTTTAACTTTAATTGAAATTAATCTGAAATAAAATGAAAAAAGCTTAAACTAAACAAAATAAAAAAGGGAAACTAACTGAAAATGTAAAGGTATATTTTAAAGGGGTCATGTGATGCTTTTTCAAAGATCATTATTTTGTGTATTTGCTGTAACAGAATATGTTGACATGCTTTAATGTTCAAAAAACACATTCTTTTTCAAATATTGTACACTATTGTAGGCCCTCCATGCCCCGTCTCTCTCAAACGCTTCGTTTTCTACAAAGTCCCTCCTTCCGACAAGCGCAGTCTGCTCTGATTGGCCATCTGGCACAGAGCATTGTGATTGGCCGAACAACACAAGCCACGTCGGAAATGTAACGCCCCTTTCCATAATTGCGAGCTTTATCTTTCAAAATAAATGTAAAGATCGTTAATAATGTCCTAGTTTTACCATCAGTTCAAGCCCGAGAGGCGAACAAAGTCGCGTGACAGACACCGTAATGAAGCTCGAATGTGTTTGCACACAAGCCGCGGTTGTGTGCCCGTGTCTCTCTCTCTCACAAACTTGAACGCACACACACACACGTCGCTGCGTTTAGACTCTCTCTCACACACTCAGCACACACACACACACACACACAATGCTGCGCTGTGACCCTCTCTCTACACACACACACACACACACACACACACACACACACACACGACACGCAAAAATCCACATTTGAACAGTCAATAGCAAATACTTAAACTAATAACAAAACATACAGTTGCTGATTCAGAAGCACCAGACTGTCATAGCAAACTCAGAATAACCTCCTCTCCTGGGTTCACGAATCTGTTGTCCATAAAATGCATTGCTGTTCTGTTGTAAGTAATCTTAATGATTCCTAAATGCATCTACTTTCAGAAGGCCAAATAAAGTGCTTTTGCTTTCACATAGAAACACACAGCGTCTCCCTGTCATAGCTGCTTCAACACTACTGCGGTTACTGAAGCCACACCTTCTTTCTTTACGTGAACATTTGGGCTGCATTATGCAAATATGTCCACACCGTGACATAGACATGTTTCATGAGGGCATGGCAGAATCTTAACTTTAATAAAGATGATCTCTTTGCTTTTGAGACTTTAGTCTTTATAACTTCAGGGATCTTATCTATGCACAATCAGCTTGTAACACTCCAAAGAGAAAGCAGAACTTGAAATTGTATCACATGATTAAAGTTTAAACACCAATAAGATATTTAGAGAAATGTTGGTACCGATCAGTTGACGGTAGCCATTAACTTCCATAGTATGAAAGAAAATACTATGGAAGTCAATGGCTACCAGCAACTGTTTGGTTTACCATCATTCTTCAAAACATTGTTGTTAGTGTTCAAGAGAAGAAAGAAAGAACAACTTGAGGGTGAGGAAATGATGACTTTTCATTTTTGGGTGAACTATCTCTTTTAGAAACAACTGAACTAAAACTAATACTGAAATAATATAAATTTAACCTGAATAGTAATGTTGAGAAAAAACTATAATAACAAATTACTAAACATTAAAATTAAAATAAAAAACGTAAATCTGAAAATAAATGCTCATTTAAAATATGAAAAAAATCATAGTGTATAAATAATACTATAACAACTCAAGCTTAGTTCCGGCCCTTTACTAGACACGTGTTACAAGTTCTATACCGATCAGCTGTTAGTTAAAGATCCTGTCTTTAAATTCCTCCTCCAATATTACCTGCATCTATGTTTCTCAGGTGCTTTATATTTGTCATGAAATGAGACGGTTTGCTGACATTCCCATGTGATTTTCATAGCTTATGTAAATATTTACTTGGTTCCACATGTTTTTTCCTGCGACGTGTGATACTTGAGATGTCAGTCACAAACATTCATGATTTTCAGCGTCTGCATCCTTTTCCTTTTAATCTGCTTCCATCCGGTTTGGCATATCTGCAGACATTAAAATCTGAGATATAGTGCATTACCTCAGATGTGAGGGGTTTGAAATGAAGAGATCACATGGATAGAGGGGTATCATACATCAAATGCTACAGCCTGGCATGTGCACATCAAAGAGACGCATCTGTGTCATGACATGATGAGGACTCAGTCCCATGAGGCAGCGAGGAGGAGGACGTGACAGTCTCGCGCTCCTCATCTTCTCCTCGTTCCCCGTCTGAGTGTCTTCACACTGTATGGCAGCGCTCCAACCTCATGCCACCTACCTGGGTAAGTGAAAGGGATCTTTATCATCACGAAAGTTTCTGTCGTCTCAGTATCATACGGCACGCCTAAAGGCTGTTCACAAACCATATGATGCATATTGTATGTTTAAATCACAGGAGCTATTCAAATTCTGAGTGTCTTCACACTGTATGGCAACCTCATGCCACCTACCTGGGTAAGTGAAAGGGATCTTTGTCATCACGAAAGATTCTGTCGTCTCAGTATCAGACGGCACGCCTAAAGGCTGTTCACAAACCATATGATGCATATTGTATGTTTAAATCACAGGCGCTATTCAAATCTGCCATTTCCAGGAGCGTAGTGGGACCCAGTTGTAAGTAAACAAGATTTTCTAAATAAAATAAAACAGTATACACCGTGTATATAACTACATCCTTTATATTAATAAACATCGCCACTATGTCCTGACAGAATGACAGGGTTCATTTTAATATTTCTCTTTTATGGTTTCAGCTGTGCTCATATCTTCATATTGATATATTCAAAATCAGTTAGTGAGAAAGTCAGTCTATCTTAAATGTCCTCTTTCCATATTTTACCTACTTCAAGTTCAACAAAGCCGTGTATGTGTGTGTGTGTGTGTGTGTTATTTATTTGCTATTTAAGAAATGTTCTTATACTATTAAACTATAATAAAAATGTAATTTAGTAAAATATTGCAATTTAAAATAATTTGTATTTTAATATGACTAATATTTTCAGCATCATGACTCCAGTCTTCAGTGTCACATGATTCTTCAGAAATCATTCTAATATACTGATTTGCTGCTTAAGAAACATTTCTTATTATGGTCAATTAATTAAAAATGAAAAAGAACAGCTTTTATTTGAAATCAAAACCTTTTGTGAGATTACAAATACTTTTACTGTTGTTTTTCATTATTTTAATGCGGATAGTTTTATAACAGATTTCTTTAAATTGTTTTATTTTTTTCAGTCTTGTAGCCTATTTTGCCATAATTGAATAATTTGCTTAGTATTACCAATTGTTTATTTTATTGGTCACTATTAGGTACTCCTAATAAACAACCTGCAATTTTGTTAGAAGAGGAATCACAAACTCGGTTGCGTTTTTGCACATTGGTATTCACCTGCTCATTTTCATAAGTGGTGTCGCTCAAATTGCTGATTCTTATTAAAATGAACTTTTAATGTGTTAGCAGCACTGACATCAGCTTTACAAGTCACTCAGATGTCCTTCTCATGTTTAAGTGATTGTCATGCACCAGACTTGATGCTGATAGTTTGATTTTCTTGTGTCTGCATGTGTTTCTCAGGTGATGTGCTGCACACAGACACAATGCGGCAGGGAAGTTGGAGTGACTCTGTCCATCTGATTGAAAGCTGTCAGCACATCTTAATACCTTTTGGCCACAATGAGTTGATGACGAAGGTAACACTGATGCTATCATCTGCTGTATGCTTTATAGGTCAAAACAATGCATTAATAAGACATTAGCGTTCACTGACACGCTACTGTATTCAAATGCAATGGCTTGTGTGGAGCTGCCTCTTGCGTCAGCGCCATCTGAATGAGTCCCGATGCTGCGCTGTTCTCCTTTTATCTGTTCTTCCTCAATCAGGAGACAGAGATGCTATCAGTGAGAAGAGAAACATGCACTAATCCCGGAGTTTATTTGTTCATCACTAGCAGTTACAGACCACCCTTCAGGGCGTACCGGTTCCTCACAAAGTAAACATGTACAGCATCAGTAGCGCAGGCTTATTTGCTCGTGATTGTTGCTGGTTGATCTAGAAACCGAGTTTAGTGGGATGCATTCAGTAGATTTCAAGTTTAGATAGTTTTAGATATTCTATGTTACTTTAATAAATATTTATTTTAATAGCTAAAGAGTCATTTGGTTGCTTGGTCACTTACATCAAAAACGATGTACCTTTTGAAATGTCATTCCTTGAAATTTAGTTCCTAAGAATAAAATAAAAGACCTTGGATAATTAGCTGTACGGATATTAAAGCCATTTTGATCTTTAAACTTTTAAATGCATTTTTGGTGTGTGTAAATCATTTCAAAAAGGTCGTATTTAAGAGCTGAACTCACATAAACTGCACCAAAGAGTTGTAATTACTGTTGGCAAACTCTTCAGAGTTGGTGGTGTGTCAATGAGAAAACATGGTGAATGCAAATCATACAATAGTGAAGTTATTGCAATTTTGTATTGTATTTTGATTAAATTATTTGTATTTTCTATTACAGTAAATCTATTTAAATTTCAGTTTATTGCGATTTAAGTTTACTGCATCTTTATAAATTGAATAAAAAACTAAAAATAAGCAAGCAAGCAAAAAAGCAACCTTTTTATTTAGATGCATAAATATGTAATTTCTGCTACCAGTATGAATTCTATGAAGGGGTCCTACTAACATGAATTTGTGCACTGAGTATGAACATTTCATAAAACTTTCATGTAAATTATTAAAATAATTTTGTTATTTTATATAAATATATATAAATTATAATTTAAACACATACTTTGGATAGTTTTATAAATGTGTTAAGAATAAGAATGAAAAAGTTTTATCTAGAGATAAATCATCTTTATACAGTATTCATTTCATCACATATTGTAAACGAGTAAGAAAGGTGCCTTGTAGTTTGAGATGCATAAATATGATGCTGCTACATTGAATGGTCTATAATTGGGGTCCTACAATTGTACACGGGTTGTGAATTTGGCAAAAGAAAAATATTGAAAGTTTTCCTGTGTGTATAAATATGAATAATTCCTGTGATTATCAGTGAATGAGACCTATTATTTTCAAAGTTACAGGTTTCTTAAATGCTCTTCCGTTAGTTGGCCAAACAAACATAATCATGCTGATGGACATGCTCAACAAAAAGAGCAATATTTTGATAGCATCACAGTAACAATGTTTCCTTTTCAATCTTTGAATGACTTCTCTGCATACTCACTTCCAATATGTATCTTTACATCGAAAAAATACAATTAATAATACATTATAAATAATAAAATGCATATAAACAAAACTCATACAACTTTATAACAGTACTATGTGTTGTCTGAGGTTTAACCTTTCTAAAAAAAGAGGCTGTGAGATCATTTGTGTCGGTTTATGTTCTCTCTTACGGTATTTGGCCATAAATAAACACAACCTGATGATATATGGCCAAACTGGCATTTGCATTCAAATTGAAGATCATATCATTACAGCACGCAAATGGCGTGGTAGCTTTGTGAGGACATAAATACATGCTCATCCTGATACTGTTTCCCAAAACCCTGCTTGAACAACATTTCTGCCACTGCAAATTCCTGAGCTTTGTTCGCGGAATTAATAACCGATAGCGGAAATATGAGTGTGTAGATACATCTGCTTGGCCTTTAGCCATGTGTTTTTATTAGTAATACATTGTGGCTCTGTTTCATCCGGGGTTTGTTGACTGAGCACCTGGTTGGCAATCTTAATTTCCCATATATCATCTGCTGTGGTGCTATTCGATGCCGCGATTGTATTTGTCTTGGACATTGTTCTAGCTTTGATCATGAGCAGCTGTAATTATTTGGCCCCGCACTTTCCGCAGGAGACAGCCGGTGCAACAGGAGAAGGCCTTGTGTGTGTATGTGTGAACACAGTCCCAAACAGACCGGGCACAGTGCAGGACTTAAGTAGAGGATAAATAGCCCAATTAAATGCCTCCTTTATGGTTTTCATCAACAATACAGTTGGCTGGTATTGTGCAACACTCTTTAAGTCTGTGAATGAAGGCGGATACGTAAATGAATCAGTGGAAATCGAATCAGGCCCACCCTCCCCCTCCAGGCTTTCATCCTTAGGTTCCGAAACAAAAATAAACACATGAATTAAACCTGAGAGGTGAATGAAAGGGAATTGTTCATTTATGGAGTCCGGAAAACAGGAGCAATCGGGACCGAAAA
Organism: Gymnocypris eckloni scoliostomus; assembly: GCA_027564155.1. Lineage (NCBI taxonomy): Eukaryota > Metazoa > Chordata > Actinopteri > Cypriniformes > Cyprinidae > Gymnocypris > Gymnocypris eckloni. The sequence goes on from CM050416.1 coordinate 31,323,624, forward strand.
CAAGGGTGATTTCATTAAACTCCAAAAACCACACATTTGACCCCTCCCTACAGCTCGGCTATTGTAAGGAGCAAACAATGAAGCTTTCTGTACACTATTTATTTCTTACTGTACCGAGTGTATTGTCTATGAATTTGTATAGGCACTATAAAGTAAAATAGGTTTAAAACAGACCAACATATTTATTTGTCAATAAAGATTTCAAAACTTTATACTATCTAAAAACTATCACATGTTAATGTTTATTCATGTCTGTAATTCAGTACTTGGATAAATTGCTCATGTGATTTATTTATATATATATATATATACACACACACACACACACACACACACACAGCAGAGTCTGAGACTGCATTGAAATTGATTTGTGTGATTTTAAGCCTAACAAATTCACATCACAGCATGTCAATTCTTCCACTCAAAATGTTATGCTCATTTGTAATTAAACATTTGTATTGCGTTAGTAATAAGGGCAAAACAGACACTTTTTACTGGTGATCTAGATTTGGCACTTCCATCAGTGGCCCAGTAGTGTTTGTGCGCACTGTTCTGTTGATTTCTTGTCTTTTAGTGTTTCAGGAGTTTTTATCCGGGTCTGTAGACAGCAGGCCACCCTGAAGTTCAGGTAATCCAGGTGTTCCCCAGGGAGCTCCAGCGGCAGCTAGACTGGCTAGCTTCACTCCTGATATCCTGATTTTATAGTTCACTCTTCCTTCACTACCATTCCTCTATCCTCAGAGCCAAAGCCAAATGTGGTCTTTTTTACAAGTTTTTTTTTAATGAACTTTTATGAGTTATAAGTAGTATCACATGTTTCCATTTCCATTGTCCAGAAATTCTTCCAACAAAACACACATCTCCATAAATCAGGCCCAACGGATCCCCTGCAGTACTGTTGCTGCCCTGCTGGTTTAATCCCGAGCCAGTTTTCAGAGTTTAGTGGAATGCAAAATGGCTTTATATCGGACAGATTTAATTAGCAGTGACTGTGGAAGAGACAAAGACATATTTATCTTTGGAATCTTATTCCTGATAATCACGCTCTTGGAGGACAGTCAGAAACCATTAGTTCCCCTCCCCGTGTCACCCCCTGACATTTTAATTTATCTCGGCCACATCCTAACTAGCCAAGAGAAGAGATATATTCAGATTTGTCCTCAAATAATATGGCTCCAGTCGAGCTTATTGTGTATAGATGTGCTTTGGTACAGCATCTGCAGTTTCACACCAGAGTTTTCTGTTTATATACAAGTTACTTTAGTGTGTATCAGTAGATTTCTAAGCTTGTAATTGTATTCTTTGTAATTAGATCATCTAGAGTGAGTAAATTTTTCGGTGATCCATCACAAATTAGATCAAATAAAAATGGGGTATAAGCATAACTTGGATCATTTGATATTGGATACTCTCCATGATACTCTTTTTTTATATATATATATAATTTTTTAGCCTTTGCTCTTATACCTGGTATCATAGTCTAATGTCTATTTGTTCCACTCTTTGTGTGAACAATATACTGTAGTTCTTATATTTGAAATGAATAGTTGTATGCATCGTCTAGCTTCTGAATGGTGTCAGAATGATGCCTTCTGCCAGGAAACTGGGTGAAATACTGCAGCTGGCTCAGTCGATTTCAGTTGTCATTTTATATCATGTTGTACAACTATTTGAATTTCAATAACTGAAAACAGCACCAACTCTAGTATAATGCCTCAAAAACTGTCGGTGTTCAGCTTGGTGGTCTTTTAAAGGTAGGGTAGGTGATTTCAGAGAGGCTAGCAAAGCAATCTAGCTTTGAAAGCATAAGTTCCCACCCTCCCTGCAAATCACTCTCCAAAGCCACGCCTCCTCCAGAACACATGACCGCGCTCAGGCTAACCAGAGGCTAACCATCGACACAATGAGAAACAGCATTGGTATAGGGTTGAGTGCAATGCTTTCAGATTACCTAGCGGAATAGATCTGCTACGCTACTGCTGCTGCTGTTGGTTATTGCTGTAGTTGTAGATTATTCCTGCTGCTGCTGCAAGCTAGTATAGCAACTTGCTACTGCCAATGCATATGGTGATACGGTGCTGTGAGTATTTAAGACATACTGCAGCTGCTCAAATAGCATGTAAAATAACCCATAGCAGATCTATACAGGTGGAGCTGGGGAAGGTGGAGGGTTTCAGAGGAACTCTGAAAGGGTGCTGCAAAATGCTCAACTGGATGCTAAACAGTCATTTATATGTAAAGCAGTAACCTCATTGACTGCGTATGCATCATGAACCAATGAGCTTGTGCCAAGTCATTTAACGCTGTGATTATCATCAGTAACGCATCAGCCTGCGCCATCTAGTGTTTCATGAAAGAACTAGGCATTTTTATAATGCATTCTGTTTTTTAATAGTCAATTATTGTGCTTAATTGTTTAAGTTCCAACATGAGTATTTTATTTGGTTTACTAATAGGCAATAATACAAGCATGTTCACCGTCAGGTGTCAGTTTATTGTCATGCATTTAGATCAAATGTTTAGTTTGAAGTTTATTGTGTGATGCTCTCCGAGACAGGCCTGAAGACAGGTTGAAGAAGGGAATTTTACCCTTTTAGTGTCCAGCTGCCTAAATGACAGATATTTATTTCTGTACATCCATTTTTTCGCTTTCTGAAGACAAAATTCCAGCTAAGTGACCAAGACCTCTCGGCAGTATGAATATGAACAGAAACACGTCCTGTATGCGTGATGCATCAGCCCTCAACGGCTCCCCAGAGATATTTTGAAATAACAAATGTGTTTCTGGATCACGACTATGGTTCTCTGCCAAAAGCATTCAAATCAGCGTTTAATTTGCGTCATGTTTTTGGTGGAGTGGGACAACACAATTAAATGGTCTTTCGGACCTCCATGAAGTGAAACATCTGTGATGTAAACACTCTGTCCCACTGAATCGCTCTTATTATAAGGGGACGTTGCCATCTTGCCTTTCGTAAGCGCTCCGTTGTTTTTATATCATAGCAGGAGTGGGTTATTTATGTGAGAAATTGCTGTGGTGTTGCTGACTCTGTCCCCTTGTGTGTATTTGTGGGAGCCTGGATTCCACCTCTGCTCATTTACACCTAATCATTTTAGAGTGAAAATCAGGCAAGATGGAAAGTCAGATGGAACATATTAAATATATATACACACACTGAGTGGCTTATTAATGCTTGTCAGAATGACAGTGGCCATTATCCATGCACACGGATTTAATTTGTGAAGCTTAGTCAACAGATTTCTACATGATTTTTGACTTTAGTGGCATCTCATTTTTCCTGATACACTTTCGAGGATGGTCCTAACAACATTTCAATAAGTCAGGGTATGTGGAAAAAGATCAAATGCACTGTTCACCTATACTGTAAAATTATTATATTTAATTTTTTTGAAGTTGTAAAGAAAACATTGGAGTATGTTTTACATAAAATATTTTAAATAATTTTTAACATTTTAAATAAAATATTTCAGTCTGTGCACTTCAAAATGTGCAAATATGTTTAATTCATAGCCTATTTGTAAAATGACCAGCACTTTCTGAGTAGAAATTGTTTCTACACAAATGCATGCAGTGTAGTATACTAGGAAAAATTGTGGATGTGGATACATAAATAATTGCTTATTTTGAGCACTTATTATTTTTATTAGTAGACTACAAGGTAGTAGCCAGTAATATAAATATATTACACACGTCTGAAAATACTTGATTCTGATTGGCCAATCGCGGCATCCAGCGGTGAGATATTTTGAATATTTACTTTAGTCATCTATTTCTGATATCAGTTTGCTCATTTGAATAACTGAAACCGGCATTACTTTTATATTTCTCGTATCAGATGGCGGACTCCACTTTTTATTTTATTATTTTTATATATATACAATCGCAACTGGCGCCACCTTGTGTCTCAGGCTTTGATTGTAGCGATAATCACCTGAATACACTCAGTAGATCTATTAATCTATTTTAATGCACTGTTGGTCTTGTTGCCAGGCCAAATGTTTTGTACGTTGTAATGGACTTTTTATCTTAGCGGAAGTTTTATAATAACACGCAGTTATTTCAAATTAAATCAGTATTTGGATAAATGCTATTAGTCTGTGAAATATCATTTTACTCCATCTAAAACTCATAATAGAATGAGCTCTGTACTCGTGCCAGTATAGGTTTTCCTTTAATGACTTGAGGAAGTGGCTGTTGAATAGACTTACAATGTACTTTGGGTTTGCTTACAGTATTACAGGCTTCTATGAGGCCCTTTGAACTGAAAATAAAGAAGTGTTTCCTCACTATTCAGACAAATTACATTTGATCTAGGCTGTTTCCTTTCTTTTCAAATCCCTTTTAAGTTGTCTGTTGAGTGAGGGAAGGCAAAAGTGACTTTCTTAGCTGAGCTGAAAGGCCAAAAACATATAGGGCTAATAATCATACAAAAGCCCAGCTGGTGGTTTTGACTTTAACTTTCTTAATGTATATGGTGACTGAATATACTGTTTTAAAGTGTTAGTTCACCTAACATTAAGCAAAATGTGCTCTTTTTATGTCAATAGAGAAAAGGCACCATAATTACTGAAAATATTAATTGACATTGATGTTCATTTTACGCTAGTTTTGATGTCAATCATACATAGTTCTTTGTCTTGTGAGAGTGGTTGCAGTGCACCAAACTTGAAAACCTATAGCAGGTTTTCAATGGATAACGATTCACATTTTAGTCTGTATTTGTAAGTGGCTTTGGATAAAACGTCTGCTAAATGACTAAATTGAAATGTAGTCTGTTCCTCACACAAAGCTATTGCATGGCTTCAAAAGATTTCCGATACATCTTTATGATTAGTTTTTTTAGGATGTTAATTAAGATTGTTAATGTAACTAGACTAAATCATTTTAAGACTTATCGCAGCCCCCTGGTTGAGAACCACTGGTTTTTATGTTGCTGTTTTACCCATTTTTGAAGATTGACAAACTTATACTTCTCTTTTAACATCCATTTTTTGGTTTCTACCTAAAAAGTTAATCATACAGGTTTGGACCTGCATGTGGAAACTACTTACCACTCTTACAAAATGTCCCATTTTTCTTTAGAAAAATGTACTGTTCTCGAGGGTAATCAAAACCAGATAAACACAAAGTTTAAAAGAAAGTAAATAAAAAAAGTCAATCCGTCTTATCTCCCCTTCTTCTCCCAGAGTGTTAAAAGCTGTTGCAACATTTAGTCCAACACATGGTTACAATGTTGTATGCACCATCACACACTATTTAAATGCCTCCGTATATGGTTTTACTCTTCCGTCAAGCGCATTTGAGTCTCAATGTATGAATATATGTTTCATTGCTAATGAAAATGCTCTAATTTAGTGTTTAGATCATACTCAAACACAGCCCGGGGGTCAGAGCAGAGACTGCAGTCTTCCTGTAGAGAAGCCAAACTTCATTAGACACTGTGTATTTATGTTTCAGTGTTTATTAAATGGTGGTTTGAGTATTTTAGTGATGGTACGCTTGCTCTTCACTCTTGTTGCCCAGAACTGGGTAGTTAGTGTCCAAGAACAAGAATGATGGATTTTGATAAGACGTTCTTAATTCGGCTTGGAACGTCTCCATGCTCGTTTAAACCCAAACTGTTCATCCAAACATTTGTCAATGACCTATGGTGAAAATCAGGTCAGAACAGGAGTAGCAGTTAGATGCTTGTGGTATGGCAAAGTATGGAACTTTTTTTATGTTACCCACAATTCTTCCTTTTACACCCAGAAGGTCTTCTGGAATCAATTGTCGCCTCAACAGTGTGTCAGCACTCCTAAAAAGTTGTCATCTGACCAAAACGAAGGCTTCTATGCTAGTGCAGCGGTTTGTATTTAGTAGAAAATGTCACCCAAGGCAAAATCACAGCCAACATAATAGCTCTCTGTAATCCACTGACAGGCAGCTGTCTTTTTAGGTTGACTTTCAATGCAGTTTGATTTATTCTTCTCTAATTCTCTAAAATAAAATTCAGCTTTGCATCACAAGAATAAATTACATACTAAAATATATTCAAATTGAAAACGGTTTGGCCTATTTTAAATTGTAAACCACTGCATGGTTTATCTAATAAATGCATATTTCTGACCCCAATCTTTTGAGCGGTAGTGTGTGTTTATGAAATATATCATCATTATATTAGAGTTAACATTTTTGTTTTACAGTTAACTCCATTCCCCGTTTTGGATGATGACTGCAGTGCATGATGGGATTTCTTTAATTGGAATGGTCCTTGATGATGATACATGCAACACTATCTCAGAATTGAACCAAAACAAGGTAACTTTTAGGGTATCTATTTATGCCTACCTTTCAATACAGTCTTGAATTCAGGAACGTGCTATTATTGTCTAGATAGATTGCTTTATTTTATAACAATTCTCTAAAAATCTCAAATGCTGTCTTTATAATGACTTAATCATGCAGGACTTCATGCATCTTATCATGCCAGCTGGGCACGACAGCGTTGGCTGGAGTGGACACTGGTAGTCAGTGCACAGGGTGCCCGGTCCCTGCCTGCTGCTTCTGCAATTCCTGCATCTTATGTTTATGGACAATGAGCCATTGTGTGGCAGTTATTCAATCCTGTGCAGCTTGTGAGCTTTGACAGTGAGTGATCACATAAAATGATGTCACTGCATATGCTTGTAAGCCAAGTACAAAGGAGCACCTAGATACTGATCTGTGGCCAGATTCATGTGAGGGAACACTGAAGAATTCAGAGGAAGTCTGTAACAAAAGTCACACGCGTGTTGATTTTACAGAATAAGGCAATTTTGTCCCTTTAAAAGATACATGGATTGGAAGACTGTTCTGTCATGATTTTACTGAAAGTTTTAAATGACAACAATGGAAAAGAAGAACTTTTGACACCCAGGATCCACAGAACTTGGAATGCCTGATTTCCAAACGGTTCTACAAATCCCATGACCCACGCGTCGTCATTTATTGACTATTAGGCTAATTGATAATGCTTTCAGAGACAAGTAAGAGCGTTCACACACACACACACACACACACACACACACACACACACACACACACACAAAATGTTGTAATCCACCTAAAGTTTTCTAAAGTCATACATGTTTGGAACACTCTTAAAAATTCTAGTTCTTAAATTGCATCTATGGTTCCATGAGGTACCATTAACATCCATGGAACCTTTCCATTTCACAAGCACTTCTTTATAGTGAAAAGGGTTCTTTATATTATTAAAATGTTCATCTAAGAAAACAATTAAGAACAAAAACACCCTGAAAGGTTCTTTGTGTGGTGTTGGTTTGTGAACACCTTTTTGGGACCTTCACTTTTTAAATGATTTGTAAATGCAGAATTTTCATTTTTGTGTGAACTAACCCCAGAATTCCACTGTTTTTTCCCCCTCAAAATCAGTGTGGAAAACAAAATAAATCTGCTGATTCCGTGGATCAGATTCCATCTGGTTCTGCAGATGATGTCAAGTTTTATTTACTCTGAAATTGAGTGTTCACCATGTACTCAATATAAGGCAAAACTCACAAAAACCTTTGCAGACCTTTACTAGCTGAACAGAACACAAACAATAATGACTCCGTGTCTGATTTACATTTAAAGATCTGTTTGTCTGTAATTAAAACCCTATTCCTGACAAACCCAATCAGGAGTGTACACTGCTATAATTACACAACAATAATTGCACTCAAGTATGTTGTGTTCTGTAGCATTTCAGCATGCTATTAACATACCGGCACGATAGCATTGATGTTTTCTGGTTGACTGGAGTGATTTAGTGGAGTATTTGTAAAATCACGGTTCATCATGAGAGTGGTTTGGGGCCTACAGTATTTGGTGATACATCGTAAATCTAAGTAGATTAACTGGCTCCAAGTTGCAATTCCTGGAATCTGTCACATCATGGAATATTAACATTTTAAAACTTAATGAAAATTTTAAATGAAGAATGCAGCTCTTCAAGAATGACTACTGTGTTCATAGTGATCTGGGTATTTACAATAACTTCAACATGAAATCCAAATTGATTTCTTTAAGTAAAATGAGTTAAAGCGGGTGTCCAAACTCGGTTCTGGAGGGCCGGTGTCCTGCAGAGTTTAGCTCCAACTTGCTTCAACACATCTGCATGGAAGCTTCTAGTATGCCTAGTAAGAGATTGATTAGCTGCTTCGGTTGTGTTTAATTACGGTTGGAGCTAAACTCTGCAGGACACGTTAAAGGATAGTTAACCCCAAAATGAAAATTCTGTCATTAATTACTCACCCTCATGTCATTCCAAACCTGTAAGACCTTCGTTCATCTTCGGAACACAAATTAAGATATTTTTGATGAATTCTGAGAGCTCTGACCCTCCCATAGACAGCAAGGATCCTTCCACGATCAAGGTCAGAATACACTATTTTGCCAAAAGTATTGGGTCACCCCCTTCTAATGTAAGGTTTGACTACTTTAGTCATTTCCATGAGTACAATTCTTAATGATATTCTAGGGAATTGTGTGCTTCTAATTTTATAGCAACAGTTTGGACAGAACCCTTTTCTATTCTAACATGACAGTGTCTCCGTGTATAAGACAAGGATCAAAGATGAATGATGATTCAGTCAGTGTGGAAGAACTTGACTGGTCTGTAGAAAGACAAGTCCTGATCCCAGCTGAACACTTCTGGTGTGACTTTAAATGCAGACCTTGAGCCAAAAACTCAATCAAACCTTTCATTAGAAGAGGGTGACCCAATACTTTTGGCAATATAGTGTACGTAGCAAGGAGATCGGTAAAATAATCCACGTGGCATCAGTGGTTCAGCTGTAATTTTACGAAGCTACAAGAATACTTTTTGTGCTGAAAGGAAACAAAATAATGTCTTGTAGTAATGTGAGTAATGAATGACAGAATTTTAATATTTGGGTGAACTATGCCTTTAAGAATAATATTTCAGGTTGACGTTAAGTAATTTTCTTATGCAAATGTTTTTGGTTACTGAAAAAGGTATATTTGTAAAAATGTACACAAACTCAAATCAGCATATTACGATGATTTCTGAAGGATCATGTGACACTGAAGACTGGAGTAATGATGCTGAAAATTCAGCTTATTCAGTAATAGTAGTTTTTCAGGGACTTTTCTTAAAATCCAAGACCATATGGATAATATATAAATGTAGAACACATGATGCCTTTGATCACTATTAAAATATGCAGCGCTGAAATCAAACTGTGTAACTCCAGGAAAAACCCCACTTTTAGGATTCAAGGTCTTTTAGGATAACTCATCAAATATTTCTCAATATCTCAAAGCCTGAGGCGTAGTCGTATTAACCCAGATCAGGCTTTGAGTCAGAGACTATGCCTTTAAGGCTGTAATTTAACAGCAGCTTCCCTTCATGTGGTTAACGCTTCACTAAAGAGCGGTCACTGTTATCAATTAAAAAATCTGAGTCATTAAGACGTCAAGAAGCTGCATTCATGCTTCGACCGTTTCGGGACTTTTAGAGACATGGCCCAATCCATCTTCCAGAAAAAAGGGGATGGTGTAGAAGAGGTTATCAGATGTGTCAGTGCGGTCTTCTTCCCATCATTCCAGAGAAAAATTCCACCCCCAAGACTTCCTGGAGTTTAGGGATCTTGAGGAAAAAGCTGACCAAACCTGATGAAGGTGTGAGAGGTGTGTCTCTGCTATGAATCTGAAAGTAATTTTATTAAGAACATGCTAAAGAAAATAGTGCAACAACAACAAAAATAACAAAATAAGTGATATTACAAATAAAGTCAGTTATCAGTAGCGAAAATAAAATAAGTAAACCAAAATAGTAATTTCTTAGTTTTTCTTTCACTTAGCCATACATCTTTTCTTTTTTGGGTTAATCTTTTATTTAAAAATCGTTCTATTTAATTGTTCGCTAGAGACGATCGTTTTTATATATTTTTTTAAATTGTATAATTATTTTCTTTCTAAATCTCTGCCCAAAATAATTATTTCAAAATGATTACGAAAATAAGAAAACCTTTGACTGTTTGAGACGTGAATAATACATTTCTGATTATTTAGTCATTTAAGCATTTGTTTATGGAATGCAAATCATGGCCTCAGTTTTCCTCTTGGCAAAAGATAAAACACTTCTTTTGTGTGTTCACTTACCTAGAAAGCCATGACTTCTATCAGAATTTTATGGGTAATTGATTTACAGAAATAAAACATGAAACCGCACACACCTGTTTTTCATCATTTGTTGAAAAATACATTCAGGAAACAGCATGGTTTGAGACAAAGGTTTTCAAAGGGGTCAGAATCTTAGAAACAGTTTCATTTGTCATCTTGGGTTGTGCTTGAATATGTTCACAGAGAAGGACCACACGGAATATGTAAGAAATAAAAGTTTTCTTTTGGGTGGTTAGGCTTAGTGTGTGAAACCCAAATGCTGCAGGTTCAAACCCTCAGCAGGCTCATTCACGAGCTATAACGTTGAGTCCCTAAATAATACACTTAATTTTACACACGTGTCAAAAATGACCCATCAATGCAAGCATGAAAAAAATACGCAAAAATTATTATTTTAGCAGTTATTTAGACCAACACAAAAATTGCTAGCAAAAATAAAAATATGAGAAATATTATAATAAACATAATAACCTGGGGTTATTACTCTTTATTATAAGATTTATTATATTTTTGTTAGCATCTTTATATTTAATTCTGGATTAGCTGTTGGCCACTGAAATGACAATTTTAAAAACACATAACCAGTCGCATCAGCATTTGAATAAATGAACGTGCAATAATGGCTAATGTACATCACCTAAATATTATTATTGATTATTCATAATGTGCTCCACCACTCAGTTTTTTAGATTGGTGCCATAAACTTTAGATTGCTGCCAAATACCTACACACCAAAGTGTACACTCTTAAAAAATAAAGGTTCTTTATTGGCATCTATGATTCCATTAACCATTAACATCCATGGAACCTTTCCTTATAGGAACTTACATTTTTTTGTTATTATTGTTAAAATGTTCTTCACAATAAGACAAAAGGATCAAGAGCTGTTCACTGAAAGGTTATTTGGGGAACCAACAATTGTTCTTCTATGACATCATATTGCCTTTTTGAAGCTTTATTTTTAAAAATGCAAATCGTTTGTCAAATTGTTGTCCAGTGACCTCATGTTCTGTTTACGTAGTAAGCATAGTGTACATACTATATATACTGCAAAAATAGTAACAGTAGTATGTTAATTGGAAGATAGCCGTTGTTTGTGCCCGTTTTGGACACTGCAAAGAACACCAACAAATTAAACATTTCAATGGAGCCTTTGTTTAAGTCTGTTAAGTTTCTTAGCACTATGCAAATGTTGACCTACAGTGTGTTTATGTTAAATAAAATAAGCAGACGTGACTGCAGTTTTGACGCAGAGGACAGTAGATTCCGACATATGATCAGAGTGATGAGATAAGACACGCTTCATTGACAGAACAGATGAGTTATGTTTCTCTAATATACCTCTCGCGGCATTATTTCTACTGGATTCAGTCCAGTCGTGACTCATGTTGATGTGAGATGTAACCAAGCTGAAGTTGGCACCTGGATATGATGCCTGACATTTGAAATGGCTTAAGAATTCGTAGGCCACCAAATTTGAATGAAGTTCAATGAAAACAACATCAGCTGATCTCTGCTGTAAGTTTGTCTCTGTTTGCTCCACTCGAGATGGCTTGAGAGGATAAATCCTTTGGACTGTAATGTTGTCCGTGTGCACAAAACATAACATCGTAGCGCTCAAAGCTCGGTTGGCTTATTAACACAGCGGCGATGACAGAATTTCAGAACGCCACCCAGAGTTCTGTGTTAACTTCACTGGAAGCTTTATTTATTTTTCCACTGCTTATTCACCCTTGAACCTGTTACTCACTTTCAAGTACCATATTTTCCACTCAGGCTGCATTTTTACCCGTGAGGTTTTGTTTTCAGCACTATATAGTTTAGCTGCCAAAAACACCATCCCTGTGATTTCATCATCATAAAGCATGACTGCATTACAGCATTACTACATTACCGTTCACTTACTTCCATGGTCCTTCTCCACATGTGATTTATTATAGTGGCCGTCTAATATAATTTATACCTCCAAGATCAGCTGATTCATGAGTAAAAGTTCAAGCATGTCAGTTGTTTGAAATCAACATCCTGAATGTTGTTTTTATCCCATACTTTGAGAAATGTGTTTCTCCTCTTTAGCAGACAATCCTGGCTCTGCCGAGAAACTTCCATCTGGTCACTGGCAATGAATTTATGTGAGGACTCATACTGACATTACGTAATTATATTTGCGGTTTATCGTTATTATTGTTTGCTAAACCATAATTTGCCTTGTATTAAAACCATACAAAACGTGTGAATTTTTTTTATTCTTATTTTTTAATGTTCTCTGTTCTTCTTTTTATGATATTTCTGTTTTTAATCTATGAAAGTTTAGAATGCAAACTACTCTTGTGCTCTCTCAGTCAATCTCAAGGCATAATCAGTAGACTGTTCTCATATAAGATGATTTTTTTATTATAACTAATTAGCGGAAATGTTTTTATCTGCTTTAACACAAATAGTCCATAAAAGATAGACTGATAGATTTGAACTGTTTTCCCCAAACTGTGCTAGTTCTTAGGCTACTTAGTTTTTTAAAATATACATTTTGATGGATGTATGTATGGATGGATGTATGGACAGACGGATGGATGATGGAAGGAAGGAAGGATGGATGGATGGACAGACGGATGGATGATGGAAGGAAGGAAGGATGGATGTATGGACAGACGGATGGATGATGGAAGGAAGGAAGGAAGGATGGATGTATGGACAGACGGATGGATGATGGAAGGAAGGAAGGAAGGATGGATGTATGGACAGACGGATGGATGATGGAAGGAAGGAAGGAAGGAAGGATGGATGGATGGACAGACGGATGGATGATGGAAGGAAGGAAGGAAGGATGGATGTATGGACAGACGGATGGATGATGGAAGGAAGGAAGGAAGGAGGAAGGATGGATGGATGGACAGGCGGATGGATGATGGAAGGAAGGAAGGAAGGATGGATGTATGGACAGACGGATGGATGATGGAAGGAAAGAAGGAAGGATGGATGTATGGACAGACGGATGGATGATGGAAGGAAGGAAGGAAGGATGGATGTATGGACAGACGGATGGATGATGGAAGGAAGGAAGGAAGGATGGATGTATGGACAGACGGATGGATGATGGAAGGAAGGAAGGAAGGAAGGAAGGAAGGAAGGAAGGAAGGAAGGATGGATGGATGGATGGACAGATGGATGATGGAAGGAAGGATGTATGTATGGATGGATGGATGGATGTATGTATGGACAGACGGATGGATGATGGAAGGAAGGAAGGAAGGAAGGAAGGAAGGAAGGAAGGATGGATGGATGGATGGATGGATGGATGGACAGATGGATGATGGAAGGAAGGATGGATGGATGAAGGAAGGAAGGAATGAAGGAATGAAGGAATGAAGGAAGGAAGGAAGGAAGGAAGGAAGGAAGGAAGGAAGGAAGGAAGGAAGGAAGGAAGGATGGATGGATGGATGGATGGATGGATGGATGGATGATGCAAGGGTGATGATAGATAGATAGATAGATAGATAGATAGATAGATAGATACCCTACAAGATAAAATAATAAATTAAATGTAACAGACATATAGGCAGGCAGATCGACTGATTTAAAAGCTCATGGGATAGTTTTAATGTTAAGCTAAACATCGTCAGCTTCACAGGTTCAGCTTCTTTTATTTAACATTCATATCGCAAATGTGCTGCGATGGTTTCCTGCTGTTTCAGTCAGTAGTGTGTGTGAACAGGGGCGCACCAGATCAGTTTCATCTTTTGTCAATAGTCCTGCAGACTGGGGGCGGAGGAAACACATCCTATAAAAGAAGGTGTCCCACATCATGAAACGCCAGGCTTCTTCTCGAACACTCACTCGGAGAGGAATCATCCTCTTTGCCGCAGCTTACTTCAATTTGATTTTATGTTTTTTTTGGCAGAGTATCCTGGTGCTTTAAATTTCTCCACATCTTATATCTAAGCCTATTTGCAAAGTGTATGCTATGTTACGTTTTTCCCACTGATATTTGACAGCTTATTTGATGGGCTCTGTAAGGGGTTTATACTTTTTTAAGTCCAAGTGTGGTTGGTCAAAGCACCTAGTGGTGTAGGAACTTTCTTATCTTCACGAAACCAACACATTTTCATTCAGAGAAAAGAGAGACTGAAAGGATGCGGAACGTTTCGCGGAGTCGGAGCTTTTGGATGTTGATGCTGATCATCGCGGTAGCGCGGATGGGAGAAACTCAGGGGACCGAGAGCGAAGCCCAGGTGAACTCCATCAAATCACTGGAGCCACAGACCGCCGCCAACCGCTCCAGCGGCGTCTCCGCTCAGGTAACCCCGACACCTTTATTTCATTATTCTCAGCTAAACCCTTCAGGAATTATGACTTGCCTAATGACTAACGAAGTAGCTCTCAGATGTCACTTGTGTGCGAATTACTCGCTGATCTTTTCAAAGGAATTTCTATCAGTCACTGTCTGAGGTAAAATCGTTTGTCCCGCTCAAGCCAAATTCCTAAAATCACAAGATTAGCTTCATTACATCATATATGTTTTAAAGACGTTTTTAAAACAAGCTCCTGTGATCTAAGACAATCTAAAGTGATAGTCTTTTGGCATCTTCTGACCTCGAGAGGCGAACTGTTGCTATGGCTACTTCAGCGACTTGTATTTAACGATGTGTGACTGACTCGTAAACTAACTTTTTGTGGTTAGTGAAATCTTATTTTGAATTAACTTTGTTGTATAGGCTATATATTGCACTGTAAAACGTATTTTCTGATGACTTATTTCGCATGTTTGTATATTAGGCTTCATTTAGTGGTTTGATGAAGTGTTGATTTACGATGCAGCATCTGACGCCAAGTTTGACTTTATATATAACGTTAATGCAACTGGCATGTCATGTGGCTCATCTACTATAATCAATTTTAAAAGCCTCAAACATAGTGTTATTTCAAGAATGACTACAGTCATAATACTTGAGTATTATACAAGTTATCAGATAGTGATTGTGGCTCAGTTGAATGGCCAATGTCCTTTTGAAAGCTTTACTCATATTTCTAGTCTGTTAAATCCTGGATTCATGCCAAGCTTAATATTTATTTAAGGCTTGTTTTAAGTATACATTTTCAGTAAGACACACAATATTGTTACTTCAGATTTTTTTGCTGTTTGGTCTTGGTTATGTCTCTCAGATCAGCTGTAAATATGCAGATGTTGTTGTAATTGTAAGCATATGCAATTCAATACAAAAAAAGAGGAGGTGATGGGATTTTTCTCTTTCTCACTTCCTCTTTGTTTTGGGAAGATCTCCAGTATGCAAGTTTCCCTGCCAGACCCTAATCTGAACTATTGCTCTCAACTTTACCATCTCCATAAACGCAGGTGGTCTGGATGATCAGACCACTGCCATACATGTGGAAACCACTACAGTCCAATATTAGTTAAATGTCATGCTACATTTAGCTGCGTATCCAAATGTAGATTGCTAACAACTTTGTAGATTGCTAACAGAGCAACTGTTGTCTCATTTGGAAGTTTCCAGTTGCAGATGTTGCAGATATTGTGGACAGATCCCAACTTTCTATACCCGGGGGGCTCTCTAAATCTGGAAGAATTGCTTAGGAGATTTAATTATATTAATTAAAGATAACACTGGAAATGTTATACCTTGCTGAAAAAAAAAACTGCCTAAAATTGTTCTGCTGGTCTTCGGGGATTTAAGGTTCTGGACCAACAAGTGCCCAAAACGTATCTAGAACCCACCAATCCAGCTGGGGAGACCAGCAAAGACATTCGGTGTAAAAAAAAGTTTAGGATAATTTATCTGTTTGTTTTCTGAAGGGTAGTGTATTTTTACTTTATGATTATGTAGTGTGTGTTGTGCAGTAATTTATATAGATGCTGCAAACTAAATTGTAGATGATGCAAACGAGTTATAACGGTTATATTGTTCATAGCCCTTTTGTGCCAATGGTCACGCCCTAGATCACCACAGAGTAATCATCATTTGCAGGTATAACCGTTTAAAGTGACAGTGTATTAAATTCATCACTAGGTTTGAAAGAACAGGCCATGTGGATGCAGTTCAGTGATGGCAAATTTCTTGATAGCACCTGTGGCTTTGAGAAATTACTTTCATTCT
Source organism: Gymnocypris eckloni scoliostomus (assembly GCA_027564155.1). Lineage (NCBI taxonomy): Eukaryota > Metazoa > Chordata > Actinopteri > Cypriniformes > Cyprinidae > Gymnocypris > Gymnocypris eckloni. Next base: position 31,339,926 of record CM050416.1, read on the forward strand.
AGTTCTCTCTTATATTGGTTACATTTTAAATGCAAATAGCCATCATGTTTTTGAATATCATATACATGACTTCATGATGCGCAGCCATGAACATTGATTGTTGGAGTGCCGTTTTTGTAGATTTTTCATAGCTATTAATTGGTGGTGGATTTTTTATTTATTTGATGTAATACCCTCGGTGGAATTGGACAAATCTAGCCCCTGCAGTTTCGTATTTGTTCACAAAAATGGAAATGAGCTTATTATAGCGCCATCTAGAGTCAGACGGATGCAAAGTAGCGCATGAGATATAGGAGCATTTTTGATACCAAGACTAATAATTTAGCATAGAAAGAAATTAAATAATAAAATCAGTACAAACATAATATGGTTTCAAAACTATGGTATGAGTGACAATGTAAATGACAATAAAAATGAGCAAATGAGCCTAATTATAACTAATATAGCGCAAATGATATATGCACTGAATATCTTTACAAAAGTTAATGATGGCACCCACAAGAGTGCCTGGAATTAATTTACCATTATGTCCGTGTAGTCACTTTCCCTACATTTTTCTCTCCCATCTGGTTGAGCTGTCTGAAGAATGCTTTACATTTTTATATGTCATTACACAGCTGCTGAAATGTTTCCTCTCAAGTCTTATAACTCGCAAGGATATGGCGAAGATTATAACACAAGCTCCCAATAAATCTCCCACACTGGCGTTCTCCCAACTGCTGCAAATTAGGCAGGCAAGAGAAACGGCCACCCAGTTTCATACATCCGTCCTGAAGGGGACAAGCAGAATTGGGATCGCTAAGTAAAGCTGGCCGGTAGCCATGATGTCAGAGTTTTATTAGTAGCTACAACTTCATTTAAAAGTGTCTAACTCCTTGACGGTGAAACTCATGTCAGATGTTGTCCACAAGTAAAATAAACCTACCAGTACATTTGAAACAAACCAAAAATCACTCACTTTAGACGATCAGAGTAAATGTTCAAGGGGGGTTAATGGTGGCTTCCAGTTGTGGGCAACCCAAAAAGAGGGATATTGGGATTGGCAGAACTCGTTCACCACATTAACCTCTCGACTAGAGGGGAAGAGGCTAGCATTCATGAACACGAGAGCTGTTTCACATCAGTGCCGCAGCTTTGGGACTTTTAACTTTTCCTCTTATTTAATTTGACGCTGAGGTTCCGTTAACGAGTAGGACCGGGGCGGAGGATTGTTTGGGTCTGGCTTGTAAAGAGGCGAGGTGGGTTGCCCTCTCCTGCTCCCTCTGAGGTTAAGTGACTGTTTAGTGATGCTAACGAGCTGAGAGAGTGAAATAAAACCGGCAAAGGTGTGGCGGCTTTTTACCGCTAACCAGGCTAATCATCTGGATTTAACTTCATTTGCGGAACAAGACAGCCGAGAGGGTATAATCCCCACGTGTTTCTGACCGTTATTTAAACTGTTAAGGGATGATGTTGCATCTCTGTAGCATTCCCTGAATGCCATGAATGTAACGCTTAGCATCTAATTAGCAATGCTCATTGAAAAGCACCCATGTGAATGTGAACCAGGGTTGATTAACTAAACCTAGAAATGCCAAATAAAATATACAAAACATTTTTGACTTTTATTTTGTTGATGTAATAAAATAACTGAATAATAACTGAACCGAATAACTGAAATAAAAATGAATAAAAACAGTTTAGACATAAAAAATTGCAACTAAAAATCACGAAAGTACAACAAAATTACAAAAACAAAAATTTAAAAGGAAACAAAATAATACAAATAAAAAATAATTAAAGAATAAAAACTAATACATTTTGCTAAGAAATTTTTTATTTGATTTAATAAATATATACAAAAACTAACAATAAAATAGTACTGTATCAGTGATACTAAAATATGAATGTGAAAACACCACAGTCCTGAAATTCCTGGTAGAAAACCCAACTTTCCCAGTTTCAGGGCATGTTAATGAATTCTGGTTTACACTAATTGCTGTTGATCGTCATAAATTGTAATTGTGATTGTTTACATTGATTTCACATTTCAGTTTGTATGCATCTTTTGCCAGTTTGGGAGACCAGCTTCAGATCATCTAGAGACCAGCTTAAAAGAGATAAATCCCGGCTCACACTGTGTGATTCTGGCCACGATGTGGTCGTCTGAGACAAATTTAGAAAATCCTAAAAGATTCCTATAATCCTAGGCTAAATCGTCTTTGATCGCTGGTTTGACATGTTCACCGACAGCTGATTAATGGCCATTGCGATCAAATTTTACAGTGTCAGAAGATTTGGCTCACAGTCTTGCAGTGTGACTTCTCCTACGACGAACATCAAACTGTCTTCGTTTTTCAAGACAAGCCACGATCAGAATTAATGAGAGAGTTTTCTTCCAACCGCATAAACTCCGGCGCTCATGGAATTCATATGATACGTTGCCTTTGATGATAAACACCAGTTGTGCTGCTGTTTTCACGTGGGTGTGTAGCGCTGCTTGCACTATTCTTCTTAAATACGCCGGTATTGCCCCATTCCTATACTTTTAATCAAATCAAATCAAATCACTTTTATTGTCACATCACCACAGCACAAGTGCCTTGGTGAGTGAAATTCTTACGAGCGTGCTCCAGACAGTGCAAAAAAAAATAAAATGTACATATGGACAGTACCTATACTTACAGACTGTACAGAAGACAATGTGCAAAAAAACACATACATATACTCAGTACACACAGTGTACTATAAGACATACTTAGTTACCAATACACATGATATGTGTAATGATAGCCAACAGTACAGCCCCGCGTGCAGTGCAGCTCTCAGTCACTGATCGTGTTTGGGTTGATAATGTAGAACTCCGGACAAGTTTTCTTGCGTGCACCTGTTTTTAACACATCTTGACTGTCGTACAGTCTGACATTAATGATAACTAAGATCCCACAGTGGGACATGATCATCATGTTCATTCAGTCTGACAAGGACAATCCTAAAGGACTTCGCACAGTGTGAGCCTGGCTTAAGATCAGTTTCTTAGCAGAGATGTTGCTGGTTTATGAGACGATATTCTTGCAACAACACAACAATTTCCATAATTCTCAGAGACAGCACAACAATGATTAAATACATAGTTAAAGCAACAATTACATATATTTATATATACTTTTTCAAACAAGTAACTCAAGTTACTTTGTTTTCCCATTCATTCACTGGTTCCTGTCCCTGTGTTGAGAGAAACTGGGAGTGATGTGCACAGGCACTTCCTTCAGCCTGAGGCTTATTCATTTCACTTTGTGTGTGAAAGAGCCTTTGCAGTTGCCAAAAGTATAACTTTATTATTAAAAATTAAATAAGCAAGCCTAGCCCAGGTGACAAAAAGTAAGTACCGTAATGAATTACTCTCCAAAGAAAAGTAATGCCATTTTATATTTTTTAATTGAGTGACACAAAATTGCACAAAATGACTTTTAAAAGCAACTTACTCCAACACTGGTCATTTTGTTGCAGTCGAATGCTTGAAATGTATAGTAGGAAAATTTATATTTATTTGATGTATATTTTTTGTTGTCTAGACTGTTTATTAAGTCATATTCCCAGAGCCCCCACATTTATGTCAATAGTGCCTTTAAGGGTTTGTTCCAGATCTGTTTTTTTGTGCTGGTGGGATTAGTCTTCAGCTTGTGCTTCAAACAGCGAGAGAGCGCAGCTTTCCTGTGCAATCTGATAGCTATAGGGCCATGCCCTTTGAGGGTGGATAAGGTTTGTTTGTTCAGTGACAGTTTATTTTACTCTTGAAAACCCTCTCAATTCACTAACACCATTCATGGTGTCAGATGTCAGCTGTGCTTTTGCAAGGTCAAGTTAAGCTGCGCCCCGGGGCCCTGGAGGAACATGTGTGTGAGACACGGGTTTTATGTGTGAAAACCCCATTCAGGATTTCATGAGTCTGTTGTGTAGATGAACTTAGACGTGGGTTCAAAGAAAGCCTTGCAATCCTATAGTTGTAGACTGAAGATGTTTCTTTTGTAAGCTGTTTTGTACTATATCTGTTTTTAGCTCAAAGTAGCTGAAAATAAATTGTATTTGTTGCAGAAAAATTAAAATGAAAGATTTTAGCTGTTTACGGATAGATTTAAGCAGATCTTTAGTAGCATTTTTAGTAGATTATTAAATAAAATGAAATATAAAACTATAATTATATATATATATATATATATATACATACACAAATTAAAAATATATATATAAAAATGTTAATATATATATAAATATTATAAATTATACACACACACACACACACACACACACACACACACACACACACACACACACACACAAACGCACCGCATATTATACAACATTTAAAAGAAATCATCCTTAAATACATTTATTGACAACTGTACTTGTGATTACTTTCAAAATTAAAGAATAAATTGTTAAAAAATAAGATATATAATTTCTATTAACTGATATAAAACATTAAATTGTAATATTTACATAAAAAATGCACTGCATTATATTTCTGTCAGTTTCCAAATCCGCCTGCTAAAGTACTGCATGCATATCGGTTCCTACTAACAAGATAAGACTTGACTTAGTTTGGGTATTACCTGATATCAGTCCTTAAATGTTTTTTGAAAGCATGAGGGAGAATGCAGATAGGGAGATGATTTTCAAAGGCATGGCACGTTTAGTCTTCAAAGTCCGCCTTTTTTGCTAGCATGAGAGCGGTGACACAGGGGCCAGTGGGCATCCCTCATCGCCGTCTGTCTCTGAGCTTATCATCGTGACACTTATCTCACACATGAATGTACTGTATGGGAGGAATAAAAACAGACTGTGGAATCAATGAGGGATGAGGATCAATACCAATTCTGTTCCTTGCATAAGAAAGGAATATTGCTCTAGTCTAAGGTCTGTCAATCTACAAAACAGACTCGTTTCTTTTGTTATTAGATATTGAGATATTCTTCTCCCCTTGTTGAACACGTGTTTTGCTTTTAACGCCAAACTGAAGATTGCTACGGTGATGTACATTTACATTTATGCATTTAGCAGACGCTTTTATCCAAAGCGACTTACAATTACATTCAGGTTATACATTTTCATTAGTAAGTGTGTTCCCTGGGAATCGAACCCACAACCTTTTGCGCTGCTGACGCAATGCTCTACCACTGAGCCACACAGGAACATGATGTAACACATTTCCCTTGATAAATCTGCGCTAGCTGGTTTCTGTTCTGGAGTTTGTGATTTGTAAAACATTGTCAAGTTGAGTTACAACCATCAGTTTTTCTTCAAGGTAATTTAACCAAATATTAAGGTGCTTAAAGGGTTAGTTCACCCAAAAATGAAAATGATGTCATTAATTACTCAACCTGATGTCGTTCCAGACCCGTAAGACCGCTGATCGTCGGAACACAAATTAAGATGTTTTTGTTTGAATCTGAGAGCTTTCAGATCCTCCATAGACAGCAACACAACTGAAATGTTCCCATGTCCGGAAACATAGCAAGGAGATCGGTAAAACAATCCATGTAACATCAGGGGTTCAATCGTAATTTTACGGAGCCACAAGAATAGTTTTTGTGCAAAGAAAACAAAATTAATACATTTATTACACATTTTCGTCTCTCCTGTTTCTCTTGTGGATGACAGTACATGGCGCAAGCACTGATCGAGTCAGCGTGATGATGTTGAACACATGCCTTGTCTTCAACGTCATCACGCCGTGTGTTCAACGTCATCACGCCGTGTGTTCAACGTCATCACGCCGTGTGTTCAACGTCATCACGCTGGCTCTCGAACAGTGCTTGCGCCACCACGCCATATTAACGTATCTCCTTGCTACGTTTCATATTATCAAATACATTTTTCCCTCAGAATTATGAGATATACATACGAATTGTGTCTGAATTTTGAGATAAAAAATTGCAATTGCCTTTTTTTTATTAGCCCAGAGTGAAAATAAGCTACTATGTTGTTCGGAGAAATTTATCTAAATTTCATAATGTCCACAGACTTGTGGAAACTCATTCCACCTGTTGATACTGATTTATTATCACTGCATCACAGATCACTATAATTAAAAACTTTAGTTTCATCCAGAATTTCAGCGGTCACATAAAAATAAAAATAAGAAATGGCTGGTGACAAGAATGAATGATGGTTGGAATAATCTAATTCAAATAATGGATCAAATAAATGTCTATTGTCATCCCTGATTCCTACAATTGTATTTTTATTGTAACATTACATTTTTTTGCTGTTCAAGGAACTAATAACTTTCAAGATTTGAGTGTTGTGTTGAAAACAAGAACCAGATCTGACCAGTCTTTCTCATTCTTTTCTCAGGGTTACCCATGCAGCAGTGATAAAGAGTGCACTGTGGGAACGTACTGCCACAGTCCTCAGCACGCCCCGTCCCGCTGCCTCACCTGCCGCAGGAGAAAGAAGCGCTGCCATAGAGACAGCATGTGCTGCCCTGGCAACCGCTGCAGCAACTGTACGTTCCTGATTGATCGCTGATAGACATCGTTTCCCATACTAACTCAAAGAAAGTTACAATGGATCTTCTCTGTCTTTCTTCAGACATCTGCATCCCCGTCTCAGAGCGCGCCTTGTCCAAGTCACCTGTGGAGGAGCACAACAAGCATTCCACCAAAGAAAAGGGCTGGAGGAGGAACGGCAAACTCAGACCAAGATCTCTCTCAAAGGTGAGCAACTGACTAAATGGAGAACCACAATTTGTGCAAAGATGTTGAGGACTTGCAGATCTGCAGGGTAAAAGTGCAATGTACATCTGCAATGTACCAAAGTCTGAAATGTACCAAAGTGTTAAATATTTTCATTTTATAAACAATTTAATTCACATTTATAATACTATACTAGTGTTTCGTTGTGTGAGTGTTTCTAACACAATGGCAGAGATGGCAAATTTGACATCTTTCTCTCATACTGACATCATCACATGGCACAGCTCGCTGCTCAACATTCAGTAGTAGTTGCTGTAGCTAAAGCAGTTGCAGTGTGCTTCAGAATCCCTCCACCTTCCCCAGCTCCACCTGTATAGATCTGCTATGGGGTGATTCATGCATGCTATATATGGGGGTTATTTCATGTTATATGTGCAGCAGCGGTATTTCTTACATGCTCACAGCAGCATGTCTGGATGTATTTGCAGTAGAAAGTCTTGGTACGTAGCCAAGACCAAACACATTAACATCGTCAAGTAACGTACCTCGCTAAACCTTCCAAAAGTCATCATGATAGAACTAAGTTTAATGTTAGTCCATGTTGACTTTCTAATGTTAACTAATGGAACCTTCCTACAAAGTGTTCTTGAAACGTGTTTAGACTTATTGGAATAAAGTCTGAATAGCTTTCGGAATAATGATGTCTCTAACCAGACACACTTTCCAGTGATTCATTTTTTCCTCGAAAGCGCTCACTGTGAACCCTGATTTCAGGAAGTTACATATAATCTCACGCAATGTGATTAGCATGTGCTTTTCTGTCTAGTTTTGTGTGCCGTATGCATCAGACAGTCAGTCGATGTACCTTGGGCGGTCTGAGACTGTTTCATATTCGTACTCACTTATGAACTATGTCTGCAATGAGTTGATTCACTGGATGCGGTTACATGCATGTGTTGAGGGGGACGGCAGGCCACAAATTTGGCTGTAACTACACGCAGCTCGTATATCTTGAAGATTTAACCGCAGCGGGACGCCTGTGAAGGAAGGATCACAATGCAGTGCTGTTCCCACACCTCCGTATTCTCGCCTCAGTAACATGCATGCTGACGGCACAGTCACGCTCAAACATAAATTAAACCACACCAGATTTAGACGGAGCCATTTCAGGCACCCTAAATGTACAGACTTCTACTTAGAAGAACTTTTACTTTTATCAATCAATCAATCAATCAATGAATATTTGTATTTATTTATTGTATATGTTATAGTAAATGTATTTATTTAGATAATTGATTGATTGATTTGATGAATTCATTCATTGTTAAAACACCCACAAACCAATGTGGAAGATGCAGGAAACTGTGGTTTTGTCTACTTTTTGTGTTAAAAACCTTTGACAGGAAAAGCTTTCATGGTGCATTGTTTCAAAAAAAGAAAAGCTTGCATGACTAAGTAATATTTATATACATAATAAATATTTGCTTCACTAATTATCCCTTTGAAGAGTAAAGCAGACCATTAGCCAAGCAGATCAGGTTCCCTTTGAATGGGCCACATTTCTTAATATATCAGGAAATGATTTGCTCAAATTAGGGGCCCAACACTGTTTCTGTATATAGCCCTCGTAATGCAATTGAAATTGGCATAATGGAGTATAGAAAATGCTTTAGTGTTTTATAAGTAAGCCAAAATAACATATGGGGCTGTTTTTGTGGTGCACTTTACAAAAGTACCTCAACAGACAGCATACAGTGCCATGCTATGTCTAGAAGACATTTGTCAAAAATATTCACCTTGAAGTGTAGCTTATAACACAAACTCACACGACAACAACATTCAATTTATAAAAAAAACTTGCACTATTTTCAGCTTGTACTACGTGAACAACAACCATTGGAAAATAGTTTTGCATCTGTTTGTACATAGATGTATATCAGTAACGGTGACGTATTTGGTTGCTCTTTATTTTCTGATTTCACTTGAACGCTGTGGAGAATATTTGCATGAGACATAAAAAGATGGAGCGTGCGTAAGAGTTGCACACATTGCCACCATATGTCATCTTTGACTGGGTCCTTCCATTGACTGATGGAGGGATAATACAGTCACAACGTAATGGAGGAAGCAACAAATATTTTCTTATGTAGGAACACAAAATACATTTGATGGGGGAATGGAGGAGAGTGAATTTCCTTTTCATGCCAATTTGAATGTAACAAACTAGTGCTTTTCGGGATTGGTAAAGGGAAGATCAAATAACCTCAGACAGGCTAGTTCATTTAAAAGTGAAAATCATAAAAAAAAAAAAAAAATTATCTGCAAATAAAATCTGTATACAATATGACCTGTTTATGGAATATATGGAACATTTAAGCTGGAAATATTGGTTTACAACGTAACTAGCTTTAAAGGATAGTTCACCCAAAAATACAAATGTTGTCATCATTTACTCACCCTGATGTCATTCCAAACCTGCATGAGTTTCTTTCTTATGTTGAACATCATAGAAGATATTTTGAAGAATGCTGGTAATCAAGCAGTTGATGGTCCCCATTGACTTCTATAGTATTTATTTCCCTACTGTGTGAGTCAATGGTGACCAACAACGTTTGATTCTTCACAATTCTTCAAAATATCTTCTTTTGTGTTCAACATAAGAAAGAAACTCATGCAGGTTTGAAACAACATGAGGGCCATAAGTAAATGAAGACAACATTTTCATTTTTGGATGAATTATTCCTTTAAGTTCTATGGATTCTATGAATTTATGCATCTGGCAGATGCTTTTATCCAAAGTATTTTACACTGCATGCATTTCCATGAGCTTGTCATCATTAGTGTTTCACTCTTCTGTTTGAGTAACAGAAATGCCATTGCCTTCTTCGTTGATCTGCAGGTCACGAGGGCGACCCTTGCCTGCGATCGTCCGACTGCTCGGAGGGCTACTGCTGCGCTCGCCACTTCTGGACCAAAATCTGCAAGCCTGTGCTGCGGCAGGGCGAAGTCTGCACCAAACAGCGCAAGAAAGGCTCCCACAGCCTGGAAATCTTCCAGCGCTGTGACTGCGCCAAAGGACTTGCCTGCAAGGTATGGAAAGACGCCACGTCCTTCTCCAGGTCCAGGCTGCACGTGTGCCAGAGGATCTGAGACGGGAGGCCCCTGCAAAACAAGCTGCACCTTGGGGCCCCTGCGTCCCGCTGGGAGAGGTGTGGACGAGGTCTCCTTTCTCCAGGACTTACTCAGCTGTGATAAAGAGAGAAAGGGTGAGATACAGATGAATGTGTGCCAGAACAGGGTGGGTTTGGGATGGGAACGAACTGATATGGTGGGATGCCCAGCCGTAGCCATTGAGGAAGCACTCCGGGCCTCTTTTCAAGTTTTATTGATCTACAAGCCATATTTATCACTGATTTAATGTTTGACACAAGCGCTGGCATTATTTCAGTATGTCCGTGCTGTCAATTTAGTATCTGAATGCTCTGATTTGGTTTATTTTTTCATTCATTATTTCATGCACATATGAGTTTTTCACTGCATAACCACTAAAATATATCTAGGTTGTTTTTTGATTACATTATCACAGACTTTGGGTCTCGTTCACTAATAATTGTCTGATGTTTTCAAGATAGCCACACACTCGTAATGCATTTGTCTGAGAAGTATGATCATTAGTATGATCAGATTGATTCAAAAATAATATTTTAATTATGTCAGAAATGCTAAACCGGTTCTGATTATCAAGGGAAGTTGTTTACAGTGCTGTTCAGTGAATGTGCAGATGATTTATGACATTATGAATCATATTCCATGCTTTTATTCTGTAAAATTACACACCATCTTTTAGCTAGAATAATAATAATAATAAAAACTAAGCTCTTATATTGTAAATAAAATACAAAATTTTCACAAATGTATTTAAGACACAGCTGTATATCATGTATATATTGGTAAAAAGGATCAGTTGAATGAATAAAGTAGCATAAAGACTTTTTTATTTTCAGTTTATTGTTTGTCATAGCATGGTGTGGTTCCATTTCCCCAAGCTCTGTTTTTACACCGCAGATATGAAAATCTCCACGCAGAACTATTTCTATTAAATTATTTTCTTCTTTGCAGAGCTCGTGTTGTGTATGTGTTTAATGTTGGGTTTCCTGGGTTTGTCCTCACATTGTTCCTGTTGTAACAGTGCTGTTATGTCTCATTGTGTATTTACAGTGATTTAAACAGATTAAAGAATGTATTTTGTATTACATGCATTTGGCTGCTCTCATATTTTCAGCTCTAAACTGAACAGCTTCAGTGTTTTACCTTCTAAAAATAAGTTTATGAAGCCATCAGCATTCAGTGAATGAGTTTTATACGGTCTGTATTCCTGTGGCTCTAACTGTAATGATATTTATTAGCTACTACATTAAACATAAGTAACTAGCATGCATTTTCCCTTTCTTCTCAATGGCCGTTTCACGATTAGCTGAACAGCCGTGAGTCTAACATGTCAATAAAACATGGAGACTGGGCCCTTGTGTTTCTGGCAGACAGGTTACGAGTAGGCAAAGAATATAAAACGTCTAAGGCCGTTAACATGACAAACCCTTAACAAAGCTGGAGCGGTCCATAAAATATTCCTGGACCACGGAAACAGCTTAATGTAGTCTATCTCCAACTTAAATATGATGTTATCCTTCGGGAGCAAAAAAATAAAAAATTTTTGGTCTTTTAATTATTCTTACTTCCTCAGAACCAGTGTTGGAGAAAGTTACTTTTAAAGACAACACGTTACAATATTGCGTTACTTCATAAAAAAATTACTATTTGCATTACTTTCTTGCATTATATTACTCTTGCATTACTTTTTGTTACGGGCGCTAGGCTTACTTATATGTTTTTTTAATAACAAACCCCAAAAGTGAAATTGTTGGCTTCTGTAAGGGCCCTTTTCACACCAAAAGTGAAATGAATAAACCTCAGGCTGAAGGAAGATTTCTCTTAAGACGGAGACTGGAGAGGTGTCAGTGAATGAATGGGAAAACAAAGTAACTTGCATTATTTGAAAAAGTAAATCAGATGCTCAGATAAAAAGTAATGCATTACTTAGTTACGTGTAATGCATTACCCCAACACTGATCAGAACTGTAAGGCTTCGTAAAGTAAATGGCGTCAATCATGCCATTGTGTGTATGAAGATTAATTTCACAGAATCATAAAGGTTTAAATGGGAATGTTTCATTCAATCATATTTTTTGCCAAAATTCCTACACTTCTGCAACTTTATTTTCCCCAAAACGTTCAGTAACAGCTTTCTTTGTTTCAGAAAGCATCCGTGTGCAGCCAGAGTCATTGGTGAAATTCGAAGGGCCAGGAATGTCTTTTGAACTATAGTGAATTTATGATTTTTATGGACAAAAATGATATGCATGTGATAAAAAGGAAAACTGGAAGAAATACTAGACTGCTAACAGAGTTGCATGTGGCAGCTCTACAAAGCAATGCGCTTTACTTCTTTCATCAGCTCGATGATTTGATTGATTTTAATGGAAGAGCTGAAATCGCCGGGACTTTACACATTCATTCCTTAAAAACACCTTGAGAGATCAGCAAAAAAAAAAAAGTACATATTTTTATGCTCATTATTTTTTGATTTTCTATTTTAAACAGATCAATAAAAAAAAAAAAATTGGTCATAGCGATCTAGGTCTAGTGAAAATCATTCTGAATCGTTAAAGGAACTAGCATCTGATGTTGCAGCCCATTATAAATCATTTTCTACATGTTTTTGGACCGTCTAGGCATCTACAGGCACAACCTGTAATAATTATAAAATACTAGCCTTTCGGCTCATGGTCAACAAGTCATGCTGTCCAGGCGTATTATGTTTCACATGTGTTTTTCATTCTAAATAATGACTTGTGTCTTTAGCATTGTGTGGGCTTTTGGGACTTCAAGGTAGGCATTGTTCTTTGGTGGAGCGATTTATCAGTTTGGAGGCAGAAATTCAGTGAAAAGTTCCTTGGATGGTCATTGAACCTCAAATCGGAGTTGAAATATAAAGCTGACCGAAGCTCTTTTCTGAACACCAAAGCTGAAGAGAAGAAGAAGTTAGTAACAGTCGGCCACCCACCAGCACAGAGCAGCAACCGTAGTCTGCTAATTGGTTCAAAGTGATGTCTGTGGCCCAAAGCTGCTCTCTCCTCTGAGACAAATGTGTCATCATAATCCAACACAGTTGTTAGCGTTGGCCCTCCGTGTGACTGTACATGTGCCAACAGGCTTTGGTGTCATGTTGATGGATGGAGGGCCTGGTGGTGTGCCCGAGGTAGCATGTGGCACACTTTCCTGACATCAGATGTGGAAGAATGAAAGTCAAGGCCACACAGACACAGGGGTGGCAGATGAGACCCCACCTAGTGCTGGGAAAATGCACTTTTTATGTCACTTTTCTCTGATATATTACAATAAATTCCTTTTTGGCCCTTTGGTAAGTTTTGAAAGCTGGATTTGAACAAACATCGTATGCATGAGAGTTGCAGCACAGTGTAATGGAGCATATGTATTCACCTCCAGGCTGCATTTCAGACATGTTTCATCTTTTTCATCTTCATAAACTCCAAAGTATTGAATTTTCATTTTATAAACTGAGTCAACTGACATCTGTGAACTTACGCTGTAAGAAAAATAATGAAGAAAAATGTATAATGAATGACCTGGCAGAAAAGGACAATTTTCGCAAAGTTTCTAGACATTTCTTCCAATCCTAAAACACGACACAATACAACGAGTAATTCAAATATAGGTACAACATCTGTGAAAAATCAATACTAAAAATTCCTTACATTTGAACTGTAATTTTAGATTTCTAAAAAGTCATATTTAAGATGCATTTTAGTGACTTTAACAAAGAAATTATGCTTACAAAATATTTTTATGGCCAAAATATAACAAAACATTAAATAAATCTTGTAAACAGCACAGCTGAACAAAACAAAATATGTAACAAAAAAACATTGCATCTGGTAAAATAAGAAAAAATATGTTTCCAATCTTAAAAAATGGTAAATGCAAACTGTATTTTAACATTTAAGCAATATATTTGTATGGACAATTATGCATATTTTGAATATATATATATGTGTGTGTGTGTGTGTGTGTGTGTGTGTGTGTGTGTGTGTGTGTGTGAATGTAAATATGTCAAAATATTTTTTTACATGATATATTATTGCTCTGCAATACAGGTTTATATTTCATGGTGATGGATGGATGGATGGATGGGTAGATTAGATAGATAGATAGATAGATAGATAGATATGTCACAGGTGATATTCACAATGACCTTGTTAAAACTGGAATTCTGTTTGCTTGAGTTTCAGCTAAGACTCAAAGTTTCCATTACTCTTTAATTTTTCTACTACTTGACATAAGCCATTTTTCTTACGATTTGAAATCATTTCAATCAGGCCAAACCTACCACATACACAGAGGCCAAGTAACGGGTCATAATTGTTTTAGAGTTTATCCAAACACACTGGCTGCAATATGCCAGTCCCTTATTTCTGGAGCTCTTCCTGGTGAAACAATCGCTCCTCATTACTCCACACTGAGCAGAAACCCTCAGACTGCCAGACAGGAATCCAATTAGTCATGTACCTGTCATAGCCTAGGGCCAGCTGTGTATGTTTTAATTAGAAGACAAACATGTTACAAGTGGGAGGAATTAAGAGACAATCAGTCATTGGATTACCCAAATCAACAGTTTTGCTGTATCCAAACCAGCACATTACTTGCAAACAGACTAAATATTCAAAACTCTGGCTGCGTGCTTAAAGAAATCTCAACAAATAAGATTAAATGTGAGCGATATTATCTCAATATGATTCAATGTCAGCGATGCTATCTCAATTTATGTTTCAAAAGATCACAATGAAAAGGAAACATTGCATATGTGGTTTTGATGTGTAAACACAGCTGATTCATTCTGACAGATCATGTTGTAAACAGCTAAAGAATGTCATGTGCATCGCAGAAATACATTTACTTTGAACTGGACGCTTCAATTTTGGTCAGCAGGTCACTGCATGCATACTTCCTCAGTCTATCATCGTCTATTCCAGTTTATTCCATCACTCGAATCACATTTATGCATTGGACAAAGAGTAATTAGGGGCTCAAAATATCGATACAATAGAGTGTTTAGATAAAAATAATCAATATATATAATAATAACTCAAATGCAAAAATGTGAACCTTTTGGGTTTTACTTTTAAAACATGTAAGTGTGTGTGAACTGTTCAGTGCAATAGTTTGTTTATAGATATGTGAAGTTCATCAATAGTAATGCCCTGTAGAAAGTTGTGTATCTATCTAAAATGTCATTATCAGATAGAGCACAGCAAGGAAAATTAAATATGATCCAACCAATATTATCTCTATTTATGTTTATGAGGCATCAACGTGAAAAGACATCACTGCATATGTGTCTTTGACATGTCTAAACACAGCTGATTGAATCTGATAGATCATAAACAGCAGAATAACTTCACGTGCGTTTCATTTCCTTTTAACGTTCTGCTCCAGGTTTGCTCAGCAGGTCAGAATGCACTCCAAGCTCAGACTTGCATTGTCCATTATTTATTTATTCAATATTTCTTTATTTATTGAATGTGGCTCCATCAGTTTGCTTTGTTTCGTTTTGCTTCATTTGGGACGAACAACTGACTTTGGTGGCCTTGCTGAACATTATTTGTTCTTTGTATCCAGAGCTCACCAATTTATTTAATCTAGGTTAGGATTTATGTCTCTGTTTTAATTGACAATATGCCACATATGCTGTCCATAGACATTACATTGAAAATAACCAAGAATTGTACTTTAAATTCTTGGGCCATCAACTCTCATTATTAAAATTAACTTAAAATCTGAATCTTCCAGTTCTGGATTTTCACCCTGTCTGTCACACTAGTTCAGAAAACCCCTTCTGTGGAAAGTAAAGGCCAATTTAGGTGCAGTGTGTTCTGTCAGCTCTGATATGATTGACTAAACTCAGAAAGGGAGTCAACTTCTTTTGACAGTTTGAAGACTAGTAGCAAGAAGAAAAGTGAATGCAAAATTGCAAGAAAATTATTCAACAAAACCACATCATAATACAAAGTAAAAAAACAACTAAAAACAAACAAACAGGAAAATCTATGTAAAACACATATCATTTTAGGGCCCGGTCCTACATCATTTGTTAACAATATTTATGTGTGACCTAATACAATCAAAACGAAAAATCTAGGCAACTGCCTGTTTTGTAATATGACATATTTTCCAAAAGGATATCTGAGGGAAAAATAGGACTTGATTGTATTTCATCCGACACGTTTTTTCACTGACACGCCCCCAACTCGGAAACTCGTGGCTTAAAGAAAATGTCGAGTTTCCCACTCGTAATAACGACTTTGTGGTGGCGTTCATGTGCTTTCAACTCGTAAAAACGATGTATCTGACATCCCATGTTAGGCCTACCTGAACACGGCGCGAGCTCAACCTGACGGCGTCGTGCAAAGCGGAGCGTGACATGCGCAGAAGACATGGCGGGAGCAGCTCAGTGGAAGCGGTGACTGATCTAACCTTCAGGTATACTGCTCCTCTGCGTCTTTGTAAGTTATCGAAACCACAAATTAAAACACGCAGCACACACGACACGATGCACATTTGAAACAGCGCAGAATGGCGTGACAGACAACCAGTTGTCGAGCTCGGCTCCATTGGCACAGGCGGAAGTTTGTTATACAATGCAGTTGTCACTCTCAAAAATTATACTCGAAACATGTGTGAACGTAACCGTATTAAGCACTCAAATACAGGAATGATAACCGTATACTGCTCCTGTGTTTATCTGGCTCGTGAGTGGAGGAGTTTATTAATTTACACCCCCCACAAAAAACAATCCTCAGTATTTATCATAACTGTAAGGGTATGTATGACGTTTTACTGAAAAGGGGAAATTAATGAGCACAAATACAGCTCTTGTTTAGAGAAATAAATTCATCAACATCATGTGATATTAATGGGTTACTTTTTTTAGCTGTTATTTTTTGTTGTATATAATGGTGTTTATGGTAACTGACACAACACACCATGGCAGTGCATGAAATCGCCCCATATACTCTTTTTATTATATTTCAAGGGACAGCCTTAGTGGTTTCCAAAACCATTATAAAGTGCACTCATTCAATCACATAACACGCCTCAATAACGTGTGTACAACCATTGTACACTCAACAGCCACTAGAGAATAGCCTACCTATTCACGTTTGGCATTGAGCCAAAAGTAATTTTCACATTTCACCAGAAGATATTGTCCACATCACTCAATATATCTAATCTGCTGGTTTTCACTGGCTCATTCAGTGGTGGGTGATTTATTATACAGCCTCGTGATATATCCCATGAGCTGGAGCTCCGCTACATGCTATGTGACAGTTACTGGGATGAGACGAGAATCTGTTTCCTGTTTGTTTTTATCTGCAACACATTTGGGGTCAAGTGTGTCTGTCTACAAACAAACTCTGGCAGTGTTTGTTTGCAAAGCATTTGAGGTCCTCATGAGGAGTAGGCATCCATCTTTTCTCTTTCGTTCTTTTCTCCTTTTGGTTACCAGTATTATAAGCCTTGATCAACAGTCCAGGACAAGCAACAATTGAGGGGTGTTTATGTACATGAAGATCTCACAAATTATGATGTGAGAGTGTAAGCTCTGTCAACAATAGTCCAATAAAAACCTCTGTCAGCCATTGCTGAGTTCATTACAGAGCTATATCCAGTCACATTTCACATTAAGGGTTTTGTTAAAGAACTAATTTATGTGGTGCATCACTTGAAAGACTATAAACCATAGCCACCACAAATAAAGCCTATTGTCATTGAATCTCTGCAAGTTTACATCTACAGTATAAAGTGAATCACACGATGAGTTATATATCGTGGCACCGCTGGTTAGCCAGCATGCTTTGCGGCTGTGTTCAAATCAGACTGTGTTTGATCTGATTACTCACTAGGACTAAAATTGTGTGATGCGGGTTTAGGGGGTTATTTATAGTTGATTGTAAGTTTACAATTCACTGTAATAGTGAATGTTGTGTGTGTGTGTATGTGTACCATTGTTGAGCTGTATAGTCCAAAAATCTAGTGCCAACTTGCATCTATTTTTGATATTGGTTTACGTGTTTTTCAATATTGCACTGCTTGTGATTGTCTGGATCCATAGTGTGACTCTGTAGCAGGATAATGATAACATTTGAATAAATTACACAAACTGTATTAGATGCTGTAATAAAACATAACATATTGAAGCTCATTACAGTATGTTAGATTTTGAAGGTACTACATTGAATTATAAACCATAATTTTTTTAATAAAAAAATGCTTGTTGGAAAGACATTGTTTAAGAGGCTTCACTGTAAAACTGTAAAAGTATCTTCTTTTTGTATATAAGTTCTGCCTATAGGTTTTTTTATAAGTTGTTATAGTATTATAATACACAGACAATTCAAGGGAGACAAAAATGATTACATTTGATAAAAGTAACATCCAACAGCTGAAAAAGGGCAAAGAAATCTTCTCCTTTCTCTCTCTCTCTCTTGGCCTTCAAATAAATCTTCTCCTATACCATGATTTCATCTGGCTTGATACTTTTTGCAGGATGTATACCCGATCAAACTCGCCTACCTGTGATTTTCGAATGATTCTAAAGACATTGATGGATTCTCAGATGTGTTTGATTACGGTGTGGTAAACTCAGGAAAGTGGATCTTCTCCAAACGCTATCTATCATTCATAAGAAACAGTTAGAATGGATTATTGTGGTCAATAAGTACAAAAATATGTTGAACTGCATGAGTTTTTATTTACTTAAGTTGCTTTATGTGATTTTATTGTAGTTGTGTTATTGTGTTCAGTGAGAATTTAAATAAAATTGCATGTCACATTTGTATTTTTTAAGTTTGTAGGGGTATGAAATATTCTTTCCATAAAGTGATCTGATTACCATTCTAGGGAAGTAATTATGAACCTGTAGTGGTTATTGAGTTGAACTTCCTCGACACCGCTGTTGCTCCAGTCAGCACTGACAATCCATTTGTCAAACAGGACAATGTGATATCCTGTTGTATTGTGCACCTTTCAACCTGCTGTGTATGCCTAACGTTACTGTGCCAAATTACCACATGAGGACGGCTACAATCGCCTCATGGATGCACATCCAGTGTTATTGCTTCAAAAATTTCTTTGTCCAGATGTCTCACTTTGGCAGTTTAACAGTTCATCACGACCTCTTATGTGGCAAAGGGTACAATTTCTCCCTGTCCTGAATAAACAGAAAGTAAACACAATTACATCTTATTGAACATGTCTCTGGCGTCCAGGAGACAATGGAGCCAGATATCGACTGGAGGTGGAATGTCACGGACAGCATTCGGTACAGAAGTCGGAGCCAGCTGTCTCTGCTTGTAATCAACTCGAAGGCAGAACCACATGCTGCGCTCGGGTTAGGAGACATGCAAGCTCATACTTTGGTTTCATTCTGAATGGGCCTTGGCGTTTGCCAAATGAGCCATTTTAATGTAGCCCTAATTGAGATTAATTCCAAAATTAATCTAGATTAATCTGATTATTAATCTATGCCCACGCTTATAATACACAGACAATCCAGTGGAAACAAAAATGATTAAATTTGATAGGTAACATCCAACAGCTGAAAAGAGCCATGACTTCATCTGGCACACTGTGTATTGATGAAAGACCGTGTATGGGCAGCTGTGAGGGTGGCAGGCACTTCTTTTGCAGTCAGCAGGCTTGTTCAGCAGCAGTGATTACACGGAAAAGTCACATCTACAGTATATTGCTGGGTTGTGCCTGATCATACATTACATGCAGAAAGGTGTTTTAATAATTTTCCAAGTTCCTCTCACAAATATTTAAACCCGGCGATGACCACCTTTAAGTGAAAATGAATGACTATTGGATGGATAATGGCTGCGGATTAAATAAAGTACAGTATAAGATTTAAAGAGGAAAATATACATTTAAGTAATATAAAGGTAATATGTCATAATATCAACTGCATTGTGAGCTTTATATGCGAGTCTGCCTCTGTCAACTGGTGGAGACCGATTACAAAACAACACAAACTAGGCCTATACAATGTTACATAAACTACTGTTCAAATATAGTCTGTAAATCAGCACAATTTAAAATCAAAACAGTAGAGCTATGCTCTCTCTATGGCGTCTCTGTCTGCCTCTCTCAGATTTCTTCGAAAAGAAGCTGAGGAGTGCAGCTCATATACAGCGATACGCAGTACTCATTCCACATCTCAGGTAACTGAGGTTAGCGATAACCCCAATCAAACTCGCCTACCTTCGATATTTCACTGACATTGATTATCATGCTCAGGTGTGTTTGATTGGGAACAAGTACAATCATGCCATGCTATGATGTGGAACGAAATCAACACCATGTAGTAAGACTTAGAATGGAGTCAAGAGAATACACTAAGCACAGGCTGAGCCATTTTCATCCGTGGCCTGGGTGTCATCAAGTGAGAATTTACCTGGTGTCCATGCCACATTTGTATTTATAGACCAAGTGAAGGCATCCAGGTTGTAAATATTGTTTCCAAAATGGATGGCGAATAAGTGATCTTCCATAATCTGATCTGATTACCATTCTAGGGAAGTAATTATGAACCTGTAGTGGACCATGCCTAGGAATAGACACCTCTGTTGCTCCAGTCAGCACTGACTCTTATGAGGCACTGCAAACCCAAGGAGGAGTATGCTAGGGTAATAGCATCCACTAACCACTTAGAAATTCACTGCCACTCCTACTCCCAGGGCGACCTTCGCCTCATCCCGTCCACATCAAAAGTGTTCTGATTTCCTGTATGAGGCAGAATGCTCAATGTCTATGTCCAGATGTCTCACTTTGGCAGGGACCATTCCTGGATAGGGCCTTATCGAGTACTTGTGGGTGGAAAGCGTTATGACCTGGGCTCTGAAAGGAATGGAGAGCATCTTAGGTACATAACCCAGCCTTGGTTTCAGGATGACCTTGGAGTCATTAGGTATAAATTACAGGCAAGACGGGTTGATGGATAGGGCCTGCAGATCTCCTACTTGCTTGACCGACTCATAAAAATTGAATCACCGCACTATCTCTGCCCACCGATCGGCCAGCAATAGGAGCATGGAAAGCCACTTTGGCTACAGCATAAACTTTTTGAAGGTGGATGAGGAGCGCTGTTTATCCAGCACCTCCTGCAGAAATGAGAGAACCACTGACACATCGGAGGTGACCGAATCTAAGTCGTGGTCTTGACACTAGTCGAGAAAACCATTTCAGAGCATAGAGGTCACGCTGAAAGCAGCACTGAGTCCTGCAGTGGCATCTACAGCCATTGTGTTAGGACACGCCTGGGAGGCCATGACTTCATCTGGCACACTGTGTATTGATGAAAGACCCATAACTCTGGGCAGCTGTGATGCAGGCATACCGTTTGCTTGAGAGAGGAGGTCCCGTCTCAAGGGGATCGGCCACGGGGCTGCTTTGAGCAGCTGGAATAACTCCGACACCCATGGCTGGTTCCTCCAGAGGGGGGCTATTAGAATGAGTTTGTGCCGTTGCTCTCCAAAAAGCACTGAGTCCTGCAGTGGCAGCGATGACCACCTTTTAAGAACATACCAATTGATGATAACCAGCGGACTGTCCGCATTCAGTAATGTATCTTTGTGTAATGTACGGAAGTTATCAACTGCATTGTGAGCTTTATATGCTTGGGCTACTGTCAACTGGTGGAGACCGATTACAAAAATTTAAATATGAAAAACTATGCTGTCTGTTTCCGCAAAAAAATGTAATTTATCTTGTTTATAAAACATAAAATGCTTTCAGTTTTTACTTATTGCATTGTTGTTACCTTATGGAAGTTCAGCTATTTGAATAACTGAAATATCTTGAAGTGCTAGTGGGTTTTATTAGTTTTAAGTTGTTGAGCAGATCACAATCACAATACTAAGCCATATCTTCTTCTCACGTGGCACACAGCCTCCTCATGGGACTGATCCTCTGACAGTCTTCAGCAGGCTCAGCTGTGCTCATCAGGGACCGCTGTGAATGAATGACCTGGAAATGGACGTTTCATATGACCACTCTTCGGAAGTAGAGCTGTGAGGTGTCCTATTATGTGCTCAACAGGTCCCACGTCCACATACACACACACTCACACATAGACAGACAGACAGACAGGAAAGAGAAAGATGAAGTGTAAAAGAGAGAGAAGGAGAGCGAGAGAAAGGGGCAGGGGCAAATTTGAGGGAGGGAGAGAGGAACGTACCCCACCCTGTTTGCTCCACACTAGGGATTCCGGTGCCCTGGTGACATCATGTCTCTTCAAGCAAGCAGACTGCATTGTTATCACTGACTGGCTCAAGCCTTTCTCTTTCCTCTCAGTCTGTCCCCCCCCCCTCTTTTCTTTTTCACTCACTGCCCTTTTTTGTTTTGTTTTTACAAACAACAAAAGGGACGCCAGAGTTTCATCAAGGCAGGAGACATCCTTCCTCTGGCGGTTAAAAAGAGCAGCCTCCCCGCCTCCCCACACCCCACCGTATGAATGGGCAGATCACACAAATTGGGCGGCTCCCACCGGATAACTTTACCTGGTCTTTCCTCTCCCGCACCACCGCAACCCCCTCCCTCCCTCCACAATCCCATCATTCATGAAAAGCTGGTAAAGATCTTTTAAACATCCAGGCTGATGCTTATATGAGCTTTACCTGTGATAGCTTACAGATTGATATCGCAGAGATGAGCTCATCAGATGAAAACATCTTTTGCTTGACTTTATCTGAGATGCTTCTTCTGTGATATATAGAGGTCGTAATTCTGAGAGGAAAATATTAAGCAGCACAACAGTTTTCAACACTGATAGTAACAAAAAAAATTATTGAGCACCAAATCAGCACATTACAATGATTTCTGAAGAATCATGTGACACTAAAGACTTGCGAAATCATGTGGAAAATTCAGCTTTGATAACACAAGAATAAACTGCATTTGAAAAGTTTTTATAAGAAACTTCTGTGTATTTTTTACTATTATATGCAATTTTGCAGTGTTGCTTCTCATGTGACTTTATCGTATTTTAAGGATTACACATGTTGTGAACATGGGAGGAAAATCCAGGAAAAATCCTGAAGCAGGTTGTCTTCCTATATCAGAAGAAAGAGAATTCGTGCTGACTGAAAACACAGCTGTATACGCTTTCTTCATGAGTGGAGTGTGTGGCCGAGCAGATCATAAATTGTATAGCATTCAGTTTTGGCTTGTCAGCTCTATTCATCATAACATGAAAGTCCTGAAAGAGCTCCGCTCTTTTGTTAACCCAGATTCAGCTTAGTGTAGGTCACTTGTGCTTCTGTTACCAATCACTCGGCCCACACAAAGGGAAATTCAAAATATTGAGTATGTATTGTGAGAACTCTGTCTGTGCCAAGCCAGTACGTCACAATCTCGATGGTCCTGTTCCAAATGATCTAACTTTCTGTCTGCTCCCTACATGGACAGTATTCTAACTAGGGACTGATCAGGAACGCTCTACACCCCATGTGAAGTGTATGCGACTTCACCTATAATTAATTGGCAATTTGAATAACTGAAATATCTTGAATGTAATTTTATTAGTTTTAATTGTTGAGCAGATCACAATCACAATACTAAGTTTTTCCACTGAACTTGTTGCTACGTGTAACATTGCTGGCATGAAACAAATGAGGAGATTGGTGTAGCAAACCCAAATGCAGTTTTATTTACAATAACCAATGACCCAAAAACATAAACCGAGAACTTAATCCTTAAAATAAAACAAAACATTTACATGAACTACGAGCTTGACTAGGCTATAAACAATGGCCTGGCACCTGGAACAATGAACAGATGTGAACTGCTACAGTTCTGTGAACAATGAACAGAGCCAGGGAACAGGCCTGGGTTGATGGAACAAGAAGCCAATGTGGAACCAGCAGTACATGTAACCAGGATGGAGGCCATGATGCAAGGAGCCTAGAGAGTTAAAGGATGGGTTCGTGGTCATGGCAGGACAGACATGGATGGCCTGGTGACATCATGCTTCAAGCAAGCAGACTGCATTGTTATCACTGACTGGCTCAAGCTTTTTTCCTCTCAGTCTGACACCACAAGCAGACATCTTTCAGCATGGGTTTCAGATGCTGCCTTTTTGTTTTGAGAAATGTATGCAGCCCAGACAAACAAGATGGCAGTTGCCTATGGACAACAGAAGGACCTCAGCCTCCCATGTCACTGATGCATAATGGGCACAAAACTCGAAAACACTTCAGGAGTTTGAAGTCGTCATCGGACTGGCTGAATTATACAGGATTTGGTGTGTTTCCTCTTTAACGCTTTCACCTGTAAACAAAATGGCCTGATGCCACAATCCCACTCATTCATGAAGAAAGCCATTGTAAAGATTACAACTGTGATGATTAGCGCTTATCAGGATCATCTAAATGCTGAATTTTCAAAAGTATGTGAAATGTTTAAAGTTTGACAATCTCTAAAATATGTCTTTAAATCTTTATAAGAGGTTTTACACAAAGGTCTGTTATTGTAGAGGAACATTTCTTTGCCCCTAAACATGTCAACACACAAAAAAAATTGATTGCTTTACCTGTCAGTCATGTGGCCTTTTGATTTCATTCAAAGCGGCCAAGGTTCCCAGATCTTCTGCCATCAGTGTGAAGTTCTGGCTACAGGAGACAAGGATCACCAGACTAAAACAGACTTGGGATTACAGGTTTCAGTATGGTCTGTGGTCAGTAAGATCTGTGATGGACCAAACACTTTTGTCAGTGTTTGGGATGTATATGTGACTTTCCCAAAACAATGTTTAGGATTAAGTTGTGGCTATGAGCAGCTGAAAATTCCAAAATTCAAAAGCATAGTCCATGTCTTCTATATCAGAAGAAAGAGAATTATCACTCCCAGGCATTAGGTAATTCAGTAAGTCATTTAAGCCATTACGATCATAAATGCCTTTTAAAGCCACATCATTAATTCCCACCTGATAGCACAATCCACAAAACTCTTCCACGTAATCCTCAATGGGACGCTCCGCCTGGCATAGATGCAGCTGAGTTCATGGTAGGTCACTTAATGCTTCTGCCAATCAGCCCACACAAAGGGAAATTCAAAGCAAAGTGCTGTTTTATTTACAATGGCAATGCCCCAAAATCATAAACATAAACTCTGAACTTAATCCTAGACATAAAACAAATGATCTAACTTTCTAAACATTTACATGAACTACGAGCTTGACTAGGCTATAAACAATGGCCTGGCACCTGGAACAATGAACAGATGTGAACTGCTACAGTTCTGTGAACAATGAATTGGTAAACAAGATAAGACCAATGAACAGAGCCAGGGAACAGGCCTGGGTTGATGGAACAAGAAGCCAATGTGGAACCAGCAGTACATGTAACCAGGATGGAGGCCATGATGCAAGGAGCCTAGAGAGTTAAAGGATGGGTTCGTGGTCATGGCAGGACAGACATGGATGGCCTCCGTGGCCGTGACAGACTAGACATAGATGGCCCCTGTGGGCGTGATATGGAGCACAGGAAGCTAGTAGACCTTATTTGCATGTGACACCTCAAGCAGACATCTCAGCATGGGTTATGGCAGATGCTGCCTTAGGATAAATGTATGCAGCCCAGACAAACAAGATGGCAGTTGCCTATGGACAACAGAAAGACCTCAGCCTCGGATGTCACGACTGATGCATAACGTACACAAAACTCGAAAACACTTCAGGAGTTTCGAAGTCGTCATCGGACTGGCTGAATTATACAAGATTTCCGAGAGATGTGTGTTTCGCATTCTTTAACGTTTCACCTGGAAACAAAAATGCCCTGATGCCACACCCACTCACTAAAGAAGAAAGCCATTGTGATTACAACTGTGATGATTAGCGCTTATCAGGATCAACTAAATGCTGAATATTCAAAAGTATGTGAAATGTTTAAAGTTTACGGCAATCTCTAAAATATGTCTTTAAATCTTTAAAAAGAGCTTTACACAAAGGTCTGTTATTGTGGGAACATTTCTTTGCCCCTAAACATGTCTCGACACAAAATTAAACGTGATTGATTGCTTTACCTGTCAGTCATGTGGCCTTTTGGGCGGGCCTTGGCCATTCAAAGCGGCCAAGGTTCCCAGATCTTCTGCCATCAGTGTGAAGTTCTGGCTACAGGAGACTAAGGATCACCAGACTAAAAACAGACTTGGGAGTACAGGTTTCAGTATGGCCGTGGTCAGTAAGATCTGTGATGGACCAAACACTTTGGCTGTCAGTGTTTGGGATGTATAGCCCCCTAACTCCCAAAACAATGTTTAGGGTAAGTTGAGTGGCTATGAGCAGCTGAGTCCAATTCAAAAATTCAAAAGGGCATAGTCCATATACTTGGCTAGAGTACCTGAATTATCACTCCCAGGCATTAGGTAATTCAGTAAGTCATTTAAGCCATTACGAAAAATGCCTTTTAAGGCCACATCATTAATTCCCACCTGATAGCACAATCCACAAAACTCTTCCACGTAATCCTCAATGGGACGATTACCCTGGCATAGATGCAGCTGAGTTCATGGTAGGTCAAGTAATGCTGCTGCCATGAAGCACACAAGGGCGATGGCAAAGCAAATCAAAGTGCTGTTTTATTTACAATGGCAATGCCCCAAAATCATAAACATAAACTCTGAACTTAATCCTAGACATAAAACAAATGATCAACATGAACTATGGGTTTATTGACTAGACAAACAATGACCTGGAAAATGAACAGCTTAAAGGGGACATAACAAACGCACAGTTTCTGCCAGTTTCATGTTAAAGGGTTAGTTCACCCAAAAATGAAAATTAGCCTGTGTTTTACTCACCCTCAGTGCGTCCTAGGTGTATATGACTTTCTTCTTTCAGACAAATCCAATCAGAGTTATTAAAAAATTGTCCTGGCCCCTCCAAGCCTTACAATGTGGGTAAGCGGGTGCTTTTTTTCAACTGTCCAGAAGATGTGAAATAAAGTGCGGACATCCGTAATAAAACGTGCCTCACATGGCTCCGGGGGGTGAAAAAAGGCCTCCGGTAGTGAATCGATTATTTTTTTTGTAAGAAAAATAGCCACATTTCAAATGTAATAAATACTTTTTTCTTCTCACTTCCGCAGACTGTGGTACATGAAAGCCGTTCCGGCGGATGACGTAGGACGTCGCCGTTGCATGATTAGTGACAAATGCAGAGAGAGAACAAAACAAAATGCCGGTCATGAATTAGAAGTACAAAACGAGGACTTGTCATGAAATATGTCAGAGGATTTTGCTATAACCCAAGAGTTTTCCTTCGCTAAAGTAAGGATAATTTGCCTCCTTTGCTCCTTTAAACAAACTCCATAAAAATATCCATATTTCAAATGTAATAAACACTTTAATCTTAAGTACCTATAGAATAGTATTCTATTCTTCATAACTCCCTGAAGAGTCTTTAGTTTTGTAAGATTTATAAAAAACAGATACAGCTGTACACCGCTTATCTCTGAAAACCGTCGAGCTCCTGGAGGTGTGCTGTGGGCGCTGGGCGGAGCTAAAGAGTTACATTTTATTGACTTAAATTTGATTTAATTTGTTTATAAATCATTTGTCACCGAAATGCCAGAAAAAAACCTGCACAACTGTGTTGCTGTACTTGAAAAACAAACTACATTGACTGTTCCCTTAGCACTGGTTTCTTTGGGAAGCTGAACAGTTATTTTAAGTGAATGGCCGCAATTCACAGAAACAAATGGTCTACAGGCAGCAAAACAGAGATTTACAGTTATTTCATGTTAATATGTTGAATTTTGTGGTAAAATCATACCCTATATTTTGTATTATAATATATCATATTGACAGCTCATCAATTACATATTATCTTAAATTCTGCATAACTGGATGCTTTTAAATAAACACTGACAAAACTATGCAAGTTTTTGGGCTGGGCCATATATATTTCCTCAGCATCAAAATCAGGCACATATAAATGTCAGGAAATACGAAGCCTGGCTGCATGTCAATATCTATGGACACTGGATAATTGGTAATTTGTTAGGAACACTATATCGAGTCTTAAACTATCTTTAGTTTAAACTGATTATCGTTTGTTTTACTCACGTTTTCATAACTTCTCTATTAAATCCATTCATGCAGCAGGCTCTTTTGCCACTCAGTCTGGCTGAGGGGGCATGTTCCGGCGGGAAATCGACGTCAACGCATACCCTCTAATGAGGCTAATGAACTGGAAGTCTTGCCCATAGGCTTACTTCCACGTTGAAGAAAAAGGTGGATACTCTCATGGTACTTGATGTCATTCAGCTATCGGTCTGCACCGCCGGCTGCTTCAAGCCGAACACACCTAACATGTACACGTATTTACATCCCTTTGACCATTCTCTGTAGGACCTGGATATTTGAGGCAATATAGAAATCCTGGCCAGAATTTAACCCCGGAACGTATGATCACCTTACATCACAACCAAAATCAAGTTTTTTTTGGTGGCATTGTTGAATTTTGTGACCTACCAGCGTCTGTTATGTCACTTCATGCCTTCACAAACCCTTTCCCGTGATAGTATTGTGTCCATGCACACTTCATAATCTCACCATAAGGTTACATCCGGTTACTTTTATACTCTTATTGAATACTGTGAATTCAGATATACTAATCTTGTCATATGTTTTCACCTACTATATAGTAGAGAAGTATGCTATTACAGATGCAGAGCTGTACCTTTTCTCCACATTTTCATGGTTCATTACCCGTGTGACTGGTTTTGTTCCTCGAATTATCTCTGACTCCTGGTGTTGAGAAGATATATTTCTGTCTGCCCTTTAACCTGTCCTAACCCTGTTTAATTGTCTACTCCACCCCTCTGGAGACTGATGTTACAAGTCCGACCACCTCCGTCTGCAGGAGACCAGAGGCTTCAATGCTTTGTGACCATCCTAGCACTACAGCAGCTCTGGAAATCTAATGAATTGTTTATTGCCATCAGCCAAGACATATAATTGGGTCCCACCGTGGGAGGAATGATGTATTCTTTGGCAAGTAAATTGATACTTTTCTATCAAAAAAAACCAAACTCTGCACTGTCATGAGAAATTAACGGTAGTGATCCCCTGAGAGACTTTTTCTATGGGGATATGGCAAAACACTTGTTTCTGTATAACTAATGGTGCCTCACTATGTTAAGTATCCATGGAAACTGGAACAGCTTTAAAAATAAACTGCACACTAAGGACATTTCAGGGGTAGTGTCTGGAGGAGAGGTGGCAGTGTGTGAGTGTGTGTGTTTATGTGCTTATATAAGGGAGGGTTAGCTTAAAACATGTGCTAAGAAAATACCATAAGCACTTCTTGGAAATTGGTATGTAGTATATCTTGGACAAAATGTATGTTTATAAACTTCATAATTTAATGTACATTGAAATTATAAAGATAAAATAACAAAATATTATAGTATGACCTAAATACCTATAGTATGAAAGTTAAACTTTAAATACAAATAAATCTATTTTAAAATAATCCAAATTAAATAAGTAAATAAAAATTGTAAATAATGCACATAATTGGCTAAGACTAAGCCTAAATAAATAATTTGTTTTGAAAAATTTGAACAATTTACAGTTTGATGCAACTACTAAAATTGTGTTTGATGAAAACCTCATGCAAACATTTTTCACACATGCTCTTCAGAAACTCATTAAACCGGACAGAAAAATTAAAGCCAGGCAGTCAGTTATTGTAACAAAATAGCATCAACATTTATTTACTGCCTTTTTTGTGGCCAAGCACAATATTTTTTTTCTTATAGAACATATGGGGCCTTTAATCATAACAAAGCATAATTTTATTAGGGTTAAGGACGAAGTTGAGAAAAAAATAATAAAAATAAGATCAACAATAAAACTAAAACTCAAGCTTTTGGTTAAGAAGTCATACATTTAATGAACAAAACATCCCTAATGGCACTTGTGAAGGATTCGTGTACATTTCCATCCTGTTCAGCAGTGCAGCACATTGACTGGCACTTTTAATATACTGTCCAGAACTCTGTGGGTGGCTCTGAAAGCAGCGCACTTGAAAACCACTGCTGTTTTAATGTTTCATCTTCACTAATACACTCAAGATCGCTGAGAAAGTTCCTTTCAAAGCCAATTGTCTTCCTCTGTTATGAAAAAAAGACAAGAATATATGTAGTGAATGTAACATTAAATGGCTTGTCTAATGCCACGGCTGTGGCTCATCCAGGCCACACACTGTTCAGATTTCAAACTACTAAAGGAAAGACGCTTAAGTCTGCTCACTGGGTTTAGGTGATGACATTGCTCGTAACTGACCTTTCACCTTTACTCTTCGGCCAATTCCTCCTCTTTCACATGTTTTTGTAGACTTCGAGGAGGCACTACTTCTACTTCTTCCTTCTGCTTTTCCTTAGTATATCCCCGGGCTACTGTTGGACCCTGGGATAAAAACTCTTCTCTGTGTGGGTCATTGTTGACCCACAGACTTTTGTTTTGATCCTTACGGAACTATTGTTTTGTGTGTTTGCATGAGAAATGACGTCCAATCTATAAAAATCTCCCGGAACAAAATTAAAAAGGCAGGTAGAGAAAGAGATAACACAAAATAGAAACTATAATGCTTTTCCCAATGCTCTCATGTCTTTTGTTTTGCCCCTGTCCCTTGTGGTAACAGGACACCTGGACCATTGGTGTGCTGTGTTTATCTAAATGTCTCTAAGGGACAGTTAAGTGTGGTTCCTTAATGGGACTCTTTTCACTGGTTACAGAAAAGTGCACCTCTCCCATGTGATCCATTCTCTTTCCTGACTTCTAGAGCTAAACTGAGGCATAGACAGAAAGCCATGACATGTTAGACTGTATTCCCACCCTTACTGACACAATCACTCTTAAAAACCCTCTGGACGTGTTGGATGTCATGTCCAAATACTTATATTTTCTGAAACTACAGACACACTTAAAGGGTTGATTTTTATTTTTTATTTGATGGTGGCCACATAAAACCCTTTGGCATTGGATACTCTTCATCATGCCTTATAAAATGCCTTTTATCAATTAACTTATGCATAGCTGGTGCATAATTTTCTATAAAACTGCACACTTATGAGGCAAACGTTTAAATTACATTATGATCCTTATTTAGAGGAACTAGTGCATACTTTAGTTCCTTATCAGGCTCTATGTCTCTTATCAGGCTCTATGTCTCTTATCGGGCTAGATGTTTAATGCTGTAACCTAATCTCTGGCTTCGGGCAAAGTAGATAGCATTTCTCCTGGTTGGTTCTTATATTTGGCAAGTGTCCGTGTGCCATGATGATGGTTCGAGGAGTGATGGACGTGCTTGAAATAGAAGGTCACTAAATGGCAGTTGAGGTTCATGGAGGGCTAATGGGGGCCAGATGTAAGGCAAGGGTCAAAGGTTATTTCCCATCTCTCTTCCTCTGTCAGTATGAATGCAGTGCATTGACACCCAAATTCAAAGAAACTTAATTTCTGTTCTGATGAGCTAAGCTGGGTATTGTGTTGTGGCATATCATATCATGTGACAAATTTCGAGAGGAAGACAAGCAAACTGCAATCAAAATCCTGACTCAAATGTCAGTCTGGATGGTGAGAATTATCATTACATTTACATTTATGCATTTAGCAGACGCTTTTATCTAAAGCGACTTACAGTGCATTCAGGCTATACATTTGTATGAAAATTCATTTTGGAAAACTGGGATTTTTTAGCATTTTGAAAAATGGAAAACAAGGATAATTGAAGATGCTTTCTCAAGTAATGTTAGCAGACATGCTGATGTCAATAATGCAAATATCAAAAAGGCAAAATGCAAAAAATCGATAAATAAAAGCAGAGAAATAAAAACACTTGAAATTTGTTGAAAGAATGCAACAATGCGGTAGTATAAAGTTGTGCGTGATATGGCTACAGATCGCCAGTTATTTTCGGCTGCTTCCAAAAGCTTTATTAAGACAAATAGTCTTTAGAGTTGCGTTGGTCTTGTGGAATAGATCATTCTTTAGATTTTAACAATTGCAGCATTGGACTCTATGGCGGAAGCACTGGCAGCCCCTTGAGGCTGATGTTGGTAAACCCCTGAACTCCATCATGTGGTCATGTCTGTCATCACAGGCTTTGATAAAAATAAGCACCACACATCTTGAGTAGATGAACTAGACAAATTCATTTAAAAGTGGAAGAAAGATTATGGAGAAGGACTACCATTAGTGCTGGAGACTAATATAAGCAATGCTATATTATGGCACTACTCTTTAATAATAATTAGCAATGACATTAATTATATTAAATATTTATTAATAACAGAATGCAAACTGGCTGCCAATCAATGGGTCAGTGTTTCCCCTGCTGGTAGATGATGTAATTACACAATCTTCTTCAAAACATATGACAATATCATATTTTTCAATGTCATTTGTCACATGTAAACATTTGAAATGGACATTTTCCTTACCATGATTTTCTAGCGGCTCCAGAGAAATGGTCACATGTGCAGAACTGTGTGTCAGTGAACAAATAACAGAATTCAAACAGCATACATCCTTTCTTCCTTCGCTAGCCGAGCTACTGTCATTGAGATGAATAAGAATGCTATTTTTTCCAGGTATTAAAGCTACTCGCTCCCATTTCTCCCAAAAGGTATTTGGTTTGAGGTCACATTTTGAGAGTTAAAAAGCAAAGAACCTTGAAATACACAAGCTGTAGTTGATTTGTATAGTGTTTGGCTTTACATGATTTATCAATACATCTGCCATCAGCATGTGCTCTTCATTTGGCTGTACTGTTTGAGGAAGATAAACTGCTAAAAAACACTGAAGCATGTTCTCGACTGTGTCAGAAGGGGTTGATTTACATTGTGTAATTATAATTATAGCTTCAGTGTTGGATGCGCACTGGAAAAGTTCTCAGTGTACAAAAAAAAGGAAGCATACTAACAGGAATAATTGAAGACTTTAAAATCATTTTCAGATTCAGTAACAAAACCATGTCACTTTACCATACAACCTAGGTATAATAGTTCTGTTCCCAAACCTAGTTAGCTGTTTGATGTCTACTGCCTATATTCTAATTGAAGTGGAACCACAAAGCGGCTGATTTAGAATGTTCTAAATATTCAGCGACTATTACACAGCATACAATTAACCATTTGCAAAGAGTTTGATTGACAGGCACTACGTCACAATCATAACGCCAACTCCGCCATATTGCCCAACAAATAAATCAGACAGGAGAGTAGATTAACTTTGGTGGACTTAAACTTGAAAAATGTTGTGTATTGTCATCTTTCCATGGTTGAAATAAAATACATTCTGATGTTCATTTCATGCTTTAAAAATGTAATGGTACACCCTTCCTTTAAGAAAACGTGATTATGTGGTGGTTATGCAGTTAATTGCACATGTTGAGTTCGCTGTTCGCTGCTTTCAGCAAGAATAAAGTGATTCTGTTGCTCTGTTAAGACATTAGAAATCATTACAAAAAATATGAAAAGACGGTCAATGCTTGAATTGAGACAATGCAGTGATCTGTCACGAGTCACGACACATTAAAGCGCTACAAAATGGTATTGTTTAAATTTCTTTAAAAAATTATGAATGAACATTTGTTTCATATCAGAAGTAACTTGCTCTGCCTTGTCTGTTGGCAAGTTGTCAGTTTTCTCCTTGCTTCATGATGTGTAGTGTGGCTTTTCGGAGATAGCAACAGTAACTAAGGAGGGCGGGGTTTTGTGAAGGGTCAATTAGCGCTCTAACAGGAAGCACATGACTGATTTCAAGAGAGTTTGGTGTTTGCATGTTACTAAGCAGTACTTTTAATCATAATGCATTGTATTCATTGGATAAAACAGTCATTTTTTAATTAGGTTTGAACTACTTTAATGCAATTTTATCTGACACTTTTGGACATGTATACACCATTTCTCCCACTTTTTCCACCATCTTGGATTGAGGATTATGGATTGTCCGCTCCTCTTGAATTTGGCCAAATTAAAGTGTTTGAAGTGTGAATTCCTAGATTTATTTTCATAATTTTCAAGACTTGCACATGCATGTGATGTCCCCAGTGCAGCAGGCAAGCTTGGAATATGGAAAAGCTTATATTCTGCAGATAGAAATATTGCATTATATTGATTTTGTCAGGAAAAAAGAGGATGTGAACACTTGTGTAAGTAGTGGCTTTACTTTACTCTGGCATTACATCCCACCCACATTCCTCTGATCAGCATGTAGTACATTATATTACTATAATTAAACATATTTTTGGGAAATTTAACAGTTTCTTACAAATTGATGTGATTTGAAAAAATAGGCTTAGGGTTAGTAATCGTATTCAGAGAAATTACAATTATCTTCAAGCTACACATGGAAATTAATGAGATTAATACAACACTTCTGCTTGAATGTCACCAAGTATTAATCACTATTGAGTGATTGAGTAATAACTTCTGACTGCCATACAATGTGGATTTTGGTCATATGATGAGGCAGATATATGTTGTTAGTAACATTCTAGAATAATTCTATGTGGAAAATACACAGTTAAAACATCTGTGGGGCGTAAAGATAAAGTAATGTAACTAGTAGTGTAACTAATTACTGTTGCCTGAAAGTAATATATCAAGTAACAATATTACTTTTGAAAGGAGTAACTAGTAATGAGCAATATATTACATTATTTGAGTAACTAGCCCAACACTGCTTACAATGCAATACAATTCCATAACAGGTCATACAACATTGTCCTTTCCATACTGAAACTGTTAAAGACCACCAATGGCAATACTGGATCTGATTTGGTGAGCATGCCAAAAAGGGCAGGTTGAATTCACCCACGTTTTGTCCTTTTCATCAGGGTCCAATATTCTTTTAATCATCAGAACTTAATGTACTACAGCTACAGAAACCATAACAGGTCACGACATCTATGACTGTCTGCTTCCTTTCAAACTATCGTCACTCACCACTACGGAAAGATCAGTAAAAGGACAGAGTCTTAAACAGCGAGGATGACTGCTTTCTATTACTTTGATCATGATTTTCCACAGTCTGTATTCCAGATTCATCACTCCCTTTATCAAGGAGATACAATCAAATCTAAAGCCCATTACGAGACTCCAAGATGTTACTGGTTTTTGTTCAGAGAACATCTGCAATGACTTTCTTTCTTATTTTAAGCATACAAAAAAGTGAGGTTTATGCTTACAACAAGATCAAATCCTCAGTCATCTTTAATATATATGTATTTGACTTGCGTAGGGGTTTCCCTGAATCATAACAGACAAATTGAGTCAAACAAAGCCGTCACTTATGATTTGGCAGTGCAGTGTTGCGGGCATCAATAACTCTGCCTTTGTTTATAGTCAAACCAGATGGGCATAGCAAGTGTAATGTAACACAAAGCTGGATTTACAAGGCAAACTGTACTAATATCACTTACACTTGCCTGCATTATGATAATTGGCCACAAGCGCATTTGGAAAATGTATTTCATATGTGAAGTATATCTTTGGAAAATCCCGGTAAGAGGCTTCAAACGGTCCTGTAAGAACATAAGACTTCGGGCCATTAGTGTGCTCAAAATGCTTTTGAGTGATGTACTGAGGTTGTATGGGTAATGCTCAGAAAACCAAAGAATATATTAGGCTAACCAACAGTGTGGTAATTGGCAACCGCACTAAGTGTTGACACAAAAAGGCTCCTTAGACGTTTGGAACCTAAAACTACAGGGTGCTGAAACGACATTTGTCAAAATGTGGCTAATATCTGGCCTGAAATTTGCTTGATTTCACCTGCGGCACGGTGGAGTCCTTGTCTTGGACTAATTATGCTCCTCACCTCAAATCTTTCCCCGCTGGAATTTCCCCAGATTCCACGTTTTCTGTTCTGAAGCAGTTCAGTAGCTTCTTGTAAGCAGCAGACTGAAATTGAAGATGTTATTCTCTGAAAATCTGCCCTTCCTCTGAAGTTCTCCTGCACACCGCAATTAATCTGGATCCTTGTGACAACAATTCAGAATCACTGAAATCACACCGAGTGAGAATAAGAACAGGACATCTTAAAAACACCACAAATGTCAGAAAACATCAGCAAACTCTAAATATTGTGGGTACAACTGTGGTTACCATATCAGATACATTTGCAGAAGGGTAACACAAATTCTTATGACAGGTCACAAACATTTTAATTTTAATTTAACCAAATCAAATGGCATTTAGGTTGATTAACCATGAAGATAAATTGTATTGACTATTGAGTATCAAACTTAGCTATCTGTTTGGAGATTAGTTCTACGTTTTTGGGGAAAAATAATATATATTACATTACAACATTGACTAGTAAAATAATCTTTTAAATTAGATTTGGATTTACTTGAAAGTAAAACGATTTAAGATCTATGTTTAAATTCATTCTTAGTTAGTATTTTTTTATAATTGTCATATAAACATCTTTTAAATGAGATTAATTTACTTGAAAAGCTAAATTAATTACGATTATAGGATTCATTTATCTTACCCATTTAAACATATATTTTTAAAACAAGCCTACTTTTTTAGATTTGAAATAAGAAAAATAAACTTCATTCAAGATATATTTTCTTAAAATAGTTCCTAATATCTTATGCAGTTAATCTACCTTGTTTAAAGATGCTTCAATATTTCTATTGTACACCTTTACCAATTAAGAAGTGCACTTCTTTGGTTAATTATTGCCTGTCGGAGCTGTCTCTGTTACTGTAACACAATTAATGCTTAGGCTCTGCCCTCCTGTGGTCGTCATGGCAACTCTTCATCATCACTTTCACGGCGAAGGTGAGTGTCAGTGACGTGACGTCAGAAAAATCACTGCTTCACACACTCATGCCATGAGCCCAAACCCCACGAAGCCCTCTGCCTTCAGTCATGTGCAAAGGGACAGTGATGAGTGTTGACTAATTGATAAACACTTCCTGATTTGTGGCTGTGTGCAGGGCAACGAACTGAATTGAGTTACTCAATTAGTCATACCCCTCTGCTTTCCAGCTGCACAACTGGAGCCAAACTCCTCTCAAGAGGGTCACCGCAGCACATTCTGTGCTATAGGGCCGGCCAGTGATTCTTTGATTTGCGTTATTCTAAACAGAGATGAATTCAAAAGAGTTATTTAGTGTTTGGATTAGTGAACCGCAGCAATGTCAAGTCTTTTGTTTCAAGGCATCCCTCTGTTCTGTTTGTTGAGTCTGTTACAGATTTCATGCAGAGACGATTTAAAGCCTGTTTAACTTGTCATGGTGGCCCGCGTTAGACAGGAACACATAAACTCCTCACATAATGAACATGGATCTGGAATTAGGAAAATAATTATCAAAAGCTAATTCAACTCTTCTTCTTTTTGAATTGTTAAACATTGTGACCGATAGCTGACTTCAAAATGTAGGTATGTAAGAATCTTGCCAGGGTTTAAAGGAACACGATTTTTGGGGGAAAATAAGCTCATTTTACAACTCCCCTAGAGTTAAACAGTTGACTTTTACCATTTTTGAATCCTTTCAGCCGATCTCCGGGTCTGGCGGTAGCACTTTTACTTTCATATTGTTGCTATACTCAAACTGTATATATTTAAATATATCTATATAAAATCTGAGCCCCATCTGTCAAAAAAAAAAACGTCCCGAACCCGGCCCGAATGGACTCAGCGTGTCCCGACAGGCTTGCAGGGCTCTACATTATATCACTTGTTTACCAGTGTATCCTCTGAAGTGAATGGGTGCCGTCAGAATGAGAGCCCTAACAGCTGATAAAAACATCACAATAATCCACAAGTAACCCACTGAACTCCAGTCCATCAGTTAATGTCTGGTGAAATAAAAAACAGTTTGTAAGAAACATCAAGGCATTTAATATCTTAGCCTGAGGGTGAGTACATTTTCAGCTAATTTTATTTTTGGGTAAACTATCTATCTAACATTTTCAAATCCACTGTGATTCAATATTTTTATTGACTGTATATATTTTATTTATTCAATATTTCAAAAAAAAAATCATTACAAATTGACTGTTAAACATCTATTAGTCATAATTTGCATATCCTATAGGAAAAGCATCTGACTCGAATGGATGTTGTCTTTTAAGTAACTCAAGTAAGGAAGTCTGTGCTGCTGTTTGTGAGCAAAAACGTATTAAAATGTCTCAGTTGGTTTTTCACATGGCTAATAGATTTCCTATGCTTTCATTGTGTGCTGGTGAACTATGAAACCACACATAACAGCAAGCTTCAAACATCCCTTTTAACAGCAGCCAAACACCCCGAGACCGCTCGCCCTGTCGCGTTTCTATTCTGTCTCTCGATAAAGATTATTACATATAAAGAGAGTCCCCATGAATAATCTTTTACAGACCCTTCGAAGGCCTTTACAGAGTTTTTATGTGACCGTATAGTACATTTCAAGTCAAGTGTGTAGATTTTCATTACTATACGCACATGTAGGCCATTCAACTTTTGTTGGTCTCAAGCTGTTAATTCACTTTGAAGCGCTGCCTAAAACATCTTTGCGTTCTCAAATATACACGTTCATCAATCCGTATGCATATCGCAGCTATGCTTTGATGGACAGATGGAGTCAGTCGCTCTCAACATCTTCAGTTTTGTGGCTAATTAATTCAATGTCGTTTTGGGAGAGAGGAATTCCAAACAATGGGTTTGTTTGCTGTTGTTTGTATTGGGTTTTAAAAGCGATATGGAAAATTCTACGTAATTCTAGGATATAGCCTTATTCTGACTGGGTGTTGTCACAATAGTCAACCGCAAAAAGGCACACAAATGTGCAACAAATCTGTGATCAGAGAGCGCTTCATGTTGAGTAACAGCATCAGAATCCTTGAAACACTTGACAAGCATCCTGAAAGTCTGAAAGCCATTTGAAGTGAATGCATCTTATAACTCAAGAAGTACATGTCATGAAATCTACGTGTATGCTTACAAATGAGTCAGCTTCTGCAATTACATCTACAGGTTCAAATAACAGATAACAGGCAATACATTATTTATTAAATATGCAGAAATCATGAAAAAGACAAAGTAGCAATTCCACAAAAAGATACAAAACAGCACCTAACTTGTGTTTTTTATAGTAATATTTATGAAATATAACTGAATATTGAAGTTTTCTTTAAATCTTGCATTGTTTGCAACCATCTTGCCTAAATGTAGTGTTATTTTAGTATAATTGAGATACTTTTATAGTTTTTATTAATGGTTTGAATATTTTTTATACTTTTCATTTATATTTTTGTTAGTTTTAGTATTTTTGTAATTTAGTTATTGAATTCATTTTGTTGAGGTTTTGTCATTTTTATGTGTTTTAATGTCTATTTTTAATTCATTTTTTATTTTTCAGTACATCGTTAAACTAAATGAAAATAAGAAATGCTTCCAACTAGCTGAAATAAGTTTAATTCGTAAAAACATTTTATTTCAAGTAAAAACTTTTTTTCATGGTTTTAGTTAACTATTGACCCTGATTTTGGCACATGCCAAATCTATATCATATATATTTGTAATTTATTTATCAGATGAAACTGTGGGTCTTTAATTTTATTTTCCTAGAAAATCTTGTTGCTGGGAACGACTAGTGTCATTAAACCCATAATGCCTCAGAATCTATAAGGAATTTGGTTTCCATCCCATTCAATTCAACGGTTATACCCAGTAACATAAGAGCACCTTTGAACTGTTGGTCAAATTGGCCGATTTGATGCGAGACCGTCTTCTATCCATCTTTCTAGACTCACATCTAGAAACAGCAAATGAATACAGGTAACAGTCCTTAATAATAACTCATGTGAAGGCCTTTTCAATCTTCCTCTCATCATAGGGTGTGCTCAGTAAAACACAAACAATCATGAATCCAGCACTCACTCGCCCCATCCTTAACAAGGACATTAAAGGGTCCATGCACTGTTTAATGAACTGTATACTTTACCTGCTCAGTAACACACTTTAAGGCTTACTGTAACTTCAATTACAAATCCTTAAATCAATCAGCAAGTGCAGCTAGTTTAATAAGAGAAACTCATGTGAAAGAAGCCATGGCAGAACAAGAGATGCATAACAATGCAAAACTGAAAGTTTGATTTTGTCCTTTAGATGTCAATGATTTCGAGGTCCACTCATGGAGTTAATTATTTTTTGACAGAATGGGGTTGTATGGACATATAAGTCCATCGGTTTAACAGAACAGAGCAGAATCTGTTCAGCACTTCCTCTGTAAACGTCTGTGATGTTCTCCTTGAAGGACCAATAAAACCCAGCAAATCAAAACAAGCTCAGATAAGATCGATTCAGAGGAAATAATCATGATTCACTAACCTATTCAAAATAATTATTCTATTCTGGATCTTAAAAGAGAACAGACTAAGAATGCATGTTTCTGGGCTGTTGATATGTGACTTTACGCTGCTACACAAACTATATTGTGTTCCTGTTTAAAATGGTTCCACCTTTATTTATATTTTTTAGTTTAGGTCATTATTAACTTAAATCGCCAACTTAAGTCAACATGATGAAATCAAAATTTTTGTAATATACATCTGATCAGATTTGGTCTTATTTCAATTACTGTATGAATACACCAAAAAAAATAATTGCATTTTATGAATGTAGGGTAATTTAAATTAATACACCCTATTGTCGACTGGTAATTTATAATAAATTATCTATAATTAATGTATGCAACTTGAAGAGTTAAAAATGTATATGTAAAAAGAAAAAAAGAAAATGTACTTAATATCCAGAAGGATAAAAATCTAGTCCTGCCTTATTTTCCCTCCACTTAATAAATGACTGATTGTTTCACTAGATAAGACCTTTTTATTCTTGCCTGGGATCACGTAGAGCCCTTTAAAGCTGCTCTGAAACTGTAATTTGGACCTTTAACACATTAGCCGCCTTTGAAGTCCACTATATGGAGAAAAGTGCTGGAACATTTTCCTCAAAATACTTCATTTCGTTTCGACTGAAGACATGAACATCTTTTTTGACACCGTGGGTGAGTAAATGATCAGGACATTTTCATTCCGGAAGTGAACTAATCCTTTACAAAAGTTAGTATTTTAATCTTTATATAATCTTGTTCCTATTGACAGGTCAGTGTATAAACATTACCAATAACACGCATATAAAGACATTCAAATAGTAGCATTCAAGACTTTTATTGATCTCAACCGTGTCCCTTCATTCAGCACAGTTAGAGGTCAAGAGGTTAGAGAAGAAGTCTTCTCTCAGAAATTTCTATTTGATTCCACTGTTACTCATTGTCTGAGCTTTGCACACTCCTTTGCCAGCGACCTCGAAGGCAGCTCCCTTGTAAGTGGCCACACATTGGTCATCTGTGCGTAAGTCTGGCTGGACCTGCTCCCACACTTTCTTCTTAGGGTTCAACTCCTTGTCAGGCTCACCTGGAACAACAAAACAGAGAAGCGGATAAGCCTGAAGTGCTGATTCGTTTTTCTCCCAACAGCTGTAGAATGACTAAAACAA
The DNA here is from genome assembly GCA_027564155.1 of Gymnocypris eckloni scoliostomus. NCBI lineage: Eukaryota > Metazoa > Chordata > Actinopteri > Cypriniformes > Cyprinidae > Gymnocypris > Gymnocypris eckloni. The sequence goes on from CM050416.1 coordinate 31,381,307, forward strand.
AAGCATTATCATTAATATCCCCTTCCACAGACCAGTTCGTAATGAATCCAGAATGAGTTTAAATAATTAGTTCGAGCTGAGCCAAAATGAGAAGCTTCAAAACGCAAGAACTCGTGGAAACCAGATGAAGACGGGGGTTTTTGCTACTACCTGCAATAAGCAGTCATAAATCAAACGGAAATGAATTCAAAAGCTTGATTTGAATGCAGACGGGGACCCTGTAATGTGCATCTGTTCTACTGCTGACCTTTTCACAACCATCATAACTGCTACAATCCAAATGAGACGAGAAATTCACAAGCACAGAAAGAACTAAGAAAGGTCACAGTCTGTCTCCATTGCTTTTAATGACGAGTTACACATGCGTGCAGTAAATACAAAATTACAAAAAGACATTGTAAACATTAAGTCATCATAATCAAAAATACTTTTACATGAGAGAATATTGAACTATTGATTGGCAATCCATGAAAAACAGCAAAACAATACAAGAGTAGAAAGGGTAGCATAAAAAAATAACAATAAAATAAAGGGATAGGACTATTTTATGCTCTAAAGGTGATTTATGACTCCCAACAACTGGAGGAAGTTGTAGAACTGCCTTTTTCCTGCTGCGTGCTTTGATTTGGGAAAAAACTGATTAACTTGGAAAAAGTTAATTGGACAACATTTTATGTTTTGTTTGGCTAAATGCAAAGGCGAAAGAGACATTCTCATTTAGGGATGTGATGATATGAACATTTATCATGATTATAGTGACAAAAATGATCACGGTTATCAGTATTATCACGGTATTGTTAAAATGTGTTGGAGATGTTCAAAAAGTACCTACACATAAATCACCTCACCAAGTTTTATATTTAAAAATCAACAAACAACAAATAAAATGACTGTTTTGTTTGCATAATCACGAAAACAATAACATTATCAATAATGTTTGGATTTTAAATGACAACAGTTTAAATAATGCAAATGTTCAAATAAAGATTTGAAAAGGTTTCATAAAAAGGTAAACCTCACATGCCTTAAAATAAAGAAAAGGGTTAAGTCAAAATGATAATTGATTAATAAATGATTTTATGTATTTTATCTGCTCCATAAATAATTCTAGATAGCTTTTCTGAATTGTTTAAATGTGTAGAATCCACATAAGCTTGTTTTTCATCAACCGGTCAAAATCTACCGCAGGACATGCAAATTCAGTCTGTTTTTGGCCAGACAGAAACCGAAGACAGGCTGAATATAAATAGAAGTCTCTGTAAATCCACTCTCTGACAGCAGGTGGCGCTTTATATGGAAAAGCTGAATTACAGCTGTTTCCCGTGAACAAAGCAGTATTGTGATTTTAAGAGCACTTTTTTAGGTATTACATGGAGCGAAGATGAAAACAAAATGCAATCGAATCATTTCTGAAGACAGTCAGAACCTTCAGAGGTACATTCGTATAATTAATTAATTTATTCATTTGTATAATAACCTCAGTACTCTTTTAAAACCTCCCAGCTTTTCTACCCCATTTTCACCCGAAACGAAACTACTCTGCTGTGCGCACGTGACACTGTTACTGAAAACTGCTTTATGCTGGACCGTATTCATTTATCGTGAGTTGTTCAAATCGCGGTAATCGAATACGGTTTTAATTAAAATATGAAACGGTACACGTGGGGAATTTTATCATGATTTATCATCAAACCGGTAATCGTTACATGCCTATTCTCATTGTGTCCTGTGCAGATGGTCCTCCTCTGCACTCCACATTCACACAATAGCTGGGAATCTCCCTGTTAGTTGTTGTGTGCTACACTGCTCCAAATCACAAGATCCACCATATTGTTTCACAGCATGAAAATAACATTTGTATTGTTTGTTAGGTTCCCTTTAGAACTTCATGTTCTTTATGGAGGATCTTAAGAATTCAAACAGACAATTGTGGTTATATAACAGAATCTTGAGAATCGGACCCCGAGTCACAACACAGACGTTTGTCTATCTGCATGAAGTCTGGGCTACATTACAGCTTATTTTAGCCAAAATGCCCAGTTAAACAGGAAGAGAACTTTTGAACAATTGGGACCCTGGACCACAAAACCAGTCTTAAGTCACTCGGGTATATTTGTAGAAAGAGCCAATACACTGTTTGGGTCAAAATGATCCATTTTCCTTTATGCCAAAAATCATTAGGATATTAAGTAAATATCATGTTCCGTGAAGATATTTAGTAATTTCCTACCATAAATATATAACTTAATTGTTGACTAGTGTTATGCATTGCTAAGAACTTAATTTGGACAATTTTTAAGGCAATATTTCAATGTTTTTTTGCACTCTCAGATTCCAGATTTTCAAATAGTTGCATTTCCACCAAACATTGTCCTATCCTAACAAACCATACATCCATGGAACGCTTATTTATTCAAATTATATAAATCCCAATTTCAGAAAATTGAAAATAGGGTCACAATTTTCAACTGGCCAACCCATAAATATGAGCATCCCTCACAAGATGAAGGTATATTGTGGCAGGTTTGATCAATGATGTCAAAGTCTCGTAACCAAACACGGCAAACTTTGAGATTGAAACTATGGCAAAAGGAAGATTTTCACAATAAAAAAACAAAGACTTGGAATGTGCATGCATCATATGGATCAATTTTACTAAAGTTGTATGGTGTATTCTTGTCCAGTTGAAGCATGACAGCTCCTGGTTACCATATGCTTACTTCAGTATGAACATTTTACTTCACTTTTGTGTCCCATAGAAGAAAGAAACTCAAACTAGTTTTGGAACAACCTGAGAACTTTGATTTTTGGGAGAGCCTTTCCTTTAATAAACCAGCATGATGCACTCCGATTGGCTCCACAAAGCAGATTGTAGATGCCATTGGACTGCTGGGCAGTAATATTGTATTTCATTACGGTACGGTTGTGTATAAATATATAACGTTACCTGGGAAGCCTTGGAAGGTAACCCGGTCTCCAGCCACGGCTCCACTCGGGGGATCCAGGATTTCAACCTTCTCTAGAGAACTGGCACACATGACCATGGCCTGGGATGTGACGCCTCTCATCTTAGCAGGCTTCAGGTTGCATAGAAGCACAGCCATACGATTCTGCATCTAAAGATGGGAAAAATGAACATAACTAAATGGGCGGCACAGGAACTGAGTGCAATCTTTTTAAGCGGTTAAAAAGAATACTATACATTTAATATCTAACTTATTGCATGGCAGAATGAGAAGTTATGCAATGGACCAAAACCATCAACAACATACAGTATTATGAGGAACAGCTGGGCAACTTTATAATTACTGAATTATTCATTTTTATAACCAAGAACCAGGGATGCAGAACAAAACACACCCTTAACAAAACGAATAAACTGAATACATGCAATAATCATCTACTTCCAAATCCTGCACAAAATGAACTGTAGACATTCAGGATTATTTCAACTTTATAAATGCCCAAACATGCTTAAAGCAACTGTGATGTAGTCATAAACCGGGGGGGGACATGATTAAATCGAATGAATGAAGGAAACAGATGCGTTTTATGGGTGTAATTAGAAATTCTGACGAGCTGCTAGGAATCCCCTAAACAAATCGTAAACTCGGGGTTCTGGAAAATAAAGCACAAGAGGCTGAGCGGTCTGCATGGAGCAGGTTTATGGACCTGCATGAATCGTAGTAGTGCAGACGTTTTATATGACACAGTCAAACTGAAATATCCCCCTTCTCAATATTCTGACACGTAACACCTAATCAACAAGAGCTGCATTCATTTATGCCAAACAAAGATTGCTCCCAGGTACAGTAGCGAGACATATAGCATCACATTACTTCAGACTATACCAAAACATTGTCAAACAGGGGTGAACATATTAGCTCAATTACAAAGAAATATTATTTTTTACTGAATGATGCAGCGCATCTAGAAATCTGAAATCTGGCCACGATTCAATTATTATTCGTGTTTCTATTATTGTTTATATCCATGTTTCTATTCTATTTCTATTGAAGACAGTGGAAGGATTAATTAATGTTTTTTACATTTTTAAAGTAAACCATAATTGTTTTTATTAAATGTAAACCGAAAATGATTATTGCTAGTTTAAAAGGTGTAGAATTTAAATTCTATAAATCAATCAGATCTGACAGTAAAAATTAAATGCACTGATTATAGAATTTAATATTAAAATATGTAATCAAAGCAAGTGCATTTTAATAACAGTAAATAATTTTGATTAATTAAAAATCGTATTTTAAAAACAAATTATAATAGTTCTTTATAATTATAATAATTACATTAGATGCTTTATACATTATAAATCACTGAATAAATGGGATTAAATTATTTAGTGCATTTCAGAAAATAAAATAACTAAGAATAATTCATTGCAATTACAATATTGCTTTGCAAGTTCCTGAATTCAATTCAAGTTTATTTTTATAGTGCTTTATTTTGATTCAATCGTTGCAAAGCAGCTTTACAGGAAATTAAGTTTCCACAATATATTTATATATTGCAGGAATTTTATATATTTAACTTATGGGCTAAATTTGATAATTATGGGTGTATAATAATTACAATAATGAATAAATGCATTAAATGATTTGTTGCATGTCAGTGATTAGTGATCGTTCCAATGACCGTCAAAACTGGACTGAGTGATAAACACAGGTGTTTGTCCTGGGTTCGATGGATCAGTGTACCTGCTCCAGAGGGATGTGTTTGACCAGGCCACTGACAACAGTGCGTGGAGCCACTTCGCCAACATCCACTTGCTCAACGTAAAGAGAGTCGGCGTCAGGGTGCTTTTCAGCGCTGATGATGCAGCCCACTCGCAAATCCAACCGAGACACGTCTACTTTCGCCTCTTCCTGGGGAGGTGCCGCGGCCTTCTTCTCCTTCTCTCCTGGACCACAAATGAGTACAGATCATCAGATGATGTCTTTCACATATTTTTGTGTTTGTAACTTTAACAATTACAACCATCACCCGACACACCGTAAATATCAGTAAAAAGCACAAGCTGTGTACATAGAGCTGTTGGAGACATTGTACCAACCTCGGCACACCGTGTCATTCTGGGTTTTATTACGTACATGTCCACCCTGAGGAAATGTGCCTTTAGTTTGTGAGGTGTTTTTAATGCAACTCTTTGAATGATATTTTCAGCTTGGGCGTATTGTTCCCTACGGAGCTGTTGGGATACTTTTAAAAGTCTACAACTGGAAATTTTGCCAGCTTTTCATCTGTGTTGTGTTTTTGAACTTTGCCCAAAACAATTGTGCCAACAATGGCTTCAGTATGGTGTTTGTTTCTAATTGAAAATAGTACAACTTTACTACTGTTTCTGGACTTATGGGGTTTGGGGGAACACCACTTTACCCTACAAACCTTGAAAATGAAAACCCTGTGTTGTCTATACAAGCATTAGCACTGAAAACAATGACTTCCAGGCGGAGGAAATCAAACCACAAAGGGTCAAAAGTCTGGGGTCAGTTAAGAAATAATACTTTTATTCAGAAAGGAAGCATCAAAATGAATAAGAGTTCTTCCATCAAGGCAATAAATTACATTTTAAAATGTGCTGTATTGTAAATACCATAGTAATATTTCACAATATTCCTATTTCACTGTATTTTTGATCAAATAAAGCCAACCTAAGTCAGCATAAGAGACATTTTTTTAATATCCGAGTTGAAAAAAATCTATTTACAGTCAAGAAGGTCAAACATCTGAGACCAAAATGACAATTTTTCATGCCAAGTTAATTTTATATTAGATATATGTTGTCAAACATACAATTTTTTGTCTTTAGTACTTGGAAAAAGTCACAAGGCACCAAACTGCACTTTATGTGGAAAGCGCCAGTACTATTTTCTTTCATAATTGTCCATTTTCACGCACCACTGCAAGGTGGTCGGGTTAAACCTTCTTTATTTTCTCAGAAACCCTTTCAAGTTTCAGGTAAAGCTGTCAATAGCTGTTAAATATGCTTCATATTCCAAACTTTGAATAAGGAAAAATGAGTGTAATAGCCAACCCTTCGCTTTGAAGCATTCAGTGTATGCAGACTACGTGACTAAATGATTCAATCACAGTCTTTGTGGTTTAATAATCACACATGGCTATTGTGAATTCAACAGTGATTTTGATTAATCACGCAGCCCTAAGTTAAGAAAATGTTGGTAGAAAAAGTCCTCAAAACCTTCTAAATGTGCGAAACCATTTAGTTCTGCCATGAACTACAGGTGCTACATCCACACCGAAACACAGCATTCATCAACAATGACGGAAAAGAGACATGTTTGAAAATGACGAAACTCCTTTTAACATCTGGCCCAAAGGAAACACACAAGTTCACTTGTTTTTCCTCAGCCTATAAATGCACAAAAACAATCTGCGATCTGTACTTCGATATGAACAGAGAGTTCCCGAGCTTAAGTGATTGGAAATAAAAATCGTTTTCATAATAAATAACCATGAAAGGAAATCGGAGCCATTTCAAATGCTCTGTTCTGTAGGGCAGGAATACATAACCCCCAGAAGACATCAGTGAGGTCTTTAAATCTGGTTTGCTTTCAGATCGGATTGTAACCCAAATGAGTTTGACCTGCATCCACATCTTACATTCACTCATGGCCTCTTCTCAAACTCTACCAAGCTTCCAATGCATTCATTATGCTGCATTGTTTATGAGAGCGGGACTGTGCCTTAGTAAAATGTTTTTCTCATTTATGTTCCTATTTGTTACTGAAGTGTAAAATCATTCACATATTCCCAAAAATTCAATTCACCCCTAGACATGACCCAGCCTAGCCGTACCAAGTCATTATTATGACCCTATACGATTGACACTTTCTTCTAATTGTAATTTACAGCAAAACTAGACAAAGTTTTATATGCAACTTAATTTAATTTCAGTGTGAGTAGATTTAGCAACCCAATTATAAAAGATCTGATTCTGATACTGCAAACGTTTCGGATGGTGGTGCAAATGCATCAACAGCACTGGAAACTTCGCCACAGCAGAGATGAAGTGTGCAATAGCTTACCCTTCTTCTCGGCTTTCATCTTTTTGCTGTCATCGTTGTTTTTGGCTGGTGGGGTTTTTGTGGCTGGGGCAGGAGCAGAAGGGGCTGCTGGGGCAGGTGGCTCTGAGGAAGTGGGTTTAGAGACACGCTGGATGCTGGACTCAGCTGAAGGCACGGACACGTCTTTCACTGTGAAGAACAAATCAAATGATTTTACTGCTTGTGAATGCTAAATGCTCAACACAACGTGAAGATTTATTTTAATTCATCTAAAGGCATTCTGACTACCCAGCAGGCATCACTGATCTCTAAATCAGTGATCATGTGTTTAATTTGGGAATTTCTGTAGAAGTTTTGAAATCTAAAATGTATAAATATTTTTTTCAAGTACATCATATTTCATTATTTAAAACATCCACAAGAATACAGTATGTTGTGTTTATTTATTATACCTCCTCCCCTCTTTTCCATTCCCAGAAGCTGTTCCTTCATTTCTTCAATGTCCTTCTTGAGCTTGGCGTTCTCCACCATCAGTTTCTTTTCCTCTTTCAATGTGGCCTGCACAACTACAACAAACACTACATTCATTAGGACAAAAACACACATTCATGCAGAACTTCTCAACTCAACTGTTTACTAATCATTTGCTATTTTATTTTTTATATTTCAATTACCATGATAAAATATACACCACTGTTCAAAAGTTTAGTGGCCATAAGATTTTTTTTAATGTTTTTGAAAGTCTCTTACGCTCACCAAGGCTGCATTTATTTGATCAAAATGTTGTAAAAACAGTATTTTTGTGAAATATTACTACAAATGATTGTTGTTCTATTTATGTGTTTAAAATGTCATTTATTCAGAAGATGTAAATATACATTTTCTGCATCATTACTCCAGTCTTCAGTGTCACATGATCCTTGAGAAACCATTCTAATATGCTGATTTACTACTCAATAAACATGTCATATATATATATATATATAATATAGAAAAAAATATATATATATTTTTTTGGAAACTGATACTTTTTCATGATTCAGTGATGAATATAAGGTCCCCATCCTTGCTTAATAAAAGCATTTATTTATTTCAAAAAAATAAAATACTAACCCCAAACTTTTGAGTAGTAGTGTAAAAATAAAATTACACCTTTAAATATGTATAAATAATAAATACATTTTTTTCCCCTTGGTAAATTATTGTTCCGTCTCAAATGGTATAAATGTTTGGAACCCCTATGAATTCCTCATTGGTCACTGACCTGTGATCAGCACACATGCACACCTCATGCATCCACTTACTGGCTTTCTCCTTCAGCAGCTGGACCTGATGCTTGAGGTATTCAATGATCTGGTCAGCCTCCGCGGCCTTCTGTTCCAGTCTCATGAGTGAGGGTGTGTGGCCTGACATCTTGAACAGGGATCTTACCAGAAACCTGAAAAACAAGCCAAAGGAAAAGATCAAACGCGGTAGGGACTCTTAGTCACTCGTAAACATGTTCACAAAAAGAGGATCCACAGAGACATCCAATCCGTGTTTGGGAACATGCGGCACTTGAGAGCATGACCTCTTTAAATGAGATCTATGGCGCACGTAAACATGAGGTGTTTTGGCACCTTCACACGGTGCTTTAATTTGTAATTTATACCGATACGTGGCCAAGTTTCTGTCCTAACCCCCTTCCATAAGGAGAATTATAATGAAACATCTGACACCAGCCAGATGCTCAACAATAGATCGGCTAGACGCCAAACAACATGCAAAAACCTCATCAAAGCGCACGTTCTCCATCGTAATCCCAGTGAACCCTGCTTAGGGTTCACACTTCAGTACCGTTTGAATCGCCTCGCCACGTCCAGGTCAACTGCAATATAAGGAAGCGGATGGAGTCAAACCATGTGGCATCTAAATATGTGTTCTCATGTCCACAATGAGACAAATACTGCGTAATTGCATCATTGTCTTCTCAGCTCTGTGTTTTGATTGAGGAATCCTCTTTGGCTCCAAGACGGATCAAACAACGATTCCCATTGCGTCGAAAGACAGCTGGTGAAGGGACATTTGGCTGGGGCTCATCCACTGCAAAAGGACTAAGGGAATTTTTACAAGGCGTAGGAAAAGAGAACACATCATAACACACAGTGCAGGGTGGTGCTGGAAAACAACAGCTGGCTCGGGATGAAAACAAAGAGTTCAGATGAGGAAATTAGAAACACAAAAAAGCTGGAGTTGATAATATCGTGGATCAAAGTCTCTTGTTTTTGAAGTTCTTGAACTGCTTTAAATGGGCCTGTGGTGGAAGAATTTATGAGCACCATGACAGGACTGTTTTCATTTGCATAACCCCTGAAAACGAGTCCCGGAGCCCAAACACTTCCAAAAACGAATTCCCAAAAAGCTCAGTTACCACCATTTTCCCATAATGCCTTTCAGCGGTGGTCATCGGCATCATATGACAGCCTATAAACATGAATGCTAGCCATGCAACGGATATACAAATTTATGAAATGCAACCAAAAAGAATGGCATCTGTGAAAGAAACCTTGAAAACATTCACACCAGTGAATGTAACACTTGCAGGAGCAGCTGTCACTGTGCAAGTCTGAACGGTGAGGAGATAATGACGCACATTAGTCAGCGCTTCCATTGGCCACCAGTGTCAGTCAAATCACAAAGACTTCATTCAATTCTATAAGATCTTAAATACTTTTTATGTAACCTAAATGTCCCTCAAATAACTGCACAGGGACCCAAAAGAAAAGCACTTGACACGTCCTATATTTTACATCTAGACTATTTTGGGACACACAAAAACATGGTATAATCATTTATTTGATCATTATTAAAATACTGTATGATTTTATTTAATACAAATAATTATTCTAATTTATTTAATAAGTTTGAGGTCTGTAAAGCAAACATTTGTCCATTTTAAGATAAAAGAACTGGAGAAATTATTATTGTATCAACATATTTATTATTGCTTACAACACCTTCATGCATTAAGTCATTACACGGGTTTATGATTTGTAATGTTATGTTTTACACGAATGGACTCATTTATGTTAAAAAAATAAACACGATTAAGACTTTTTCATATATAGGTGGCCTAAGCAAACAGAGTATAATTGTGTAATTTGATAAGAATAAAACATGTGGGGAAGTCGTGGCCTAATGGTAGAGAGTCGGACTCATAATCGAAAGGTTGTGAGTTTGAGTCTCGGTCCGGCAGGGATTGTAGGTGGGGGGAGTGAATGTACAGCGCTCTCTCCACCCTCAATACCACGACTGACGTGCCCTTGAGCAAAGCACTGAACCCCCAACTGCTCCCCGGACCCCGCTGCATAAATGGCTGCCCACTGCTCCGGGTGTGTGTTCACAGTGTGTGTGTGTGTTCACTGCTGTGTGTGTGTGTGTGTGTGTGTGTGTGTGTGTGCACTTTGGATGGGTCAAATTCAGAATATGGGTCACCATACTTGTCTGTAAGTCCCTTTCACTTCCCATGCATGGTGGCATTTGTATCTGTTGACTTGTTCAGGACAAGTGAATGAACCTTTTTGACAGACCACATACTGCACATAAGTGAAAGTAAAAGACAAACAGCAATCTATTAAAGAATTACTAATGTCAAAGTGCATGTTCTATACATGTTTAGATAATCATTACGAAGTAAATAACAATATATGAATAATCTTTGATGTAATTTCTCATAAATTGGCAAATAAATTCACTTTTTAAGCATTTAAAGCAGATGTCTACGCAAGGATGTAAATGTAACCATATACAGCACGATATAACACGATTCATTTAAGATCACGCATGCGACATTTCATCATGACATTATTAACTCCTTTATATAGACACAGTGCTGACTGTCACGTCACATGCCAATCATCATAACACATCTGTGCTCGACTTTAACTAACGTTACATTCATAACACATTACATAGACAACACTCATAAATAAAAACGCCAATGCGAGCTCTACTACTCACATAAACTGCAACCGTACGTTTCTCTGCGACGAAGCCGCACGCGACACTCGTTTCTCGTCGTAAGGTGATGACGCAACGGTCACGCGACGTTCAGCTGTTCACTGGCGCAGAATAAATACGTCATCGCGCCTCCGCTTTTTACAGTCGCCGGAAAGCTAAACTGATCTCTCAAAATTACAAATATATATCAGTAATATTATCAATGGACACCTGAATCAAATGGAGCAGTCTTTCGTTTCAGACAAACGGGTATGCTGCTGATTTTATTTTGCGTTTGTAATGCACGAACGACAGAAATCCATGTGTGTACAGTATATTTCAATTACATATTGTAAAATATTATCGGTTCAGTTTGTAACACACTGAGTTATGCTGTAAGATAAAATATACACGTTTTAGTGTTGTGATTAATCTAGGTTCTCCTATTTTACATATAAAATTAACACTCCTGATAAAACTTACCACAATTTTACTATTGTAAAACTAACTGTTGTACGTGTTTATGCTATATTTAATGTATAGTAGCCTATACATTATATAATAATTGATAACAATTTAAAACCATGTAACAGTGCATTCCGTATATGTTGTATAATGCTCTATATTCCCCATGTCAGTGTGTTTGTTGAGCATCAGGCGAGTCATGCAGCCCCTCAGAGATGCGGAGCTGGGGGCCTCCACCTTCTTCGCCTCTCCTCTTCCTCACGATGTGTGTGGCAGCAACGGTCTTCCTCTCACCCCCAACTCCATCAAGATCCTGGGACGCTTTCAGATCCTCAAGACCAGCACCCATCCCAGACTGTGCCAATATGTGGACATCACCAGAGGGAAGCATGGTATGATGCCGTTCATGCTTTATTGAAATGCATTTCTCACTAAATGACTGGCAAATCATCAGATGCCCAAATAAGATAAAGTCTAGTCAAGGTGCTTTTATTTCCGTAGCGCTTCATACGATACTCCACAGTACTAAACAGGGAAGAATGAATCAAAATCAATGATTTTGCGCAAACATCAAAAGTTAGACAAAATGTAAAGCAGCTGTAGCAAAATAATAGTGTCAGTTCGTTCAGTGTTGGTTCAGTTAAATACATTTGGTTCATTATAAAACAAGCTCCACTGAAGACAGCAGTGTTGTTTTTCAACTCAAGTCAGTTCAGTCAGTATTGATTACATTTGGTTCAGTAACAGTGTCTGTCCATGTTGCAAAACTAGTTCAATTTATTTCAGCCATAAAGCAGAAGACAACAGTGTCATTATTCAGTTCAAGTTTTGTCCTCATCTAAATAGAGCCAGTGCAGTTCAATCGATAATGAATATTAAGTGTCGTAAAGGGGGACAGTATAAAAAAGTAAAGTCTGTTGATAAATTACAGTAAATAAAGTTTATCTCCTATGAATATCTAAAAAACAATGCATCATGGCTATCTAGTTAATTTGTCACTGTTTCAAAATCTTTAGAAAAGTGGAAAGCTTCTTTCAGAAGTGCTTGTTGTAGCAATGTTGTACCTTGTGAACAATTTTGATACCTTTGTAGAGTTTCATAATTGATGAACACTGCAGCATTGACACTGTTATTGAATTTGAATTGATAATGACATTTATAGCTGAAATTGAAGTGGTTTCATAATCGATGAATTTTCAACATTGACACTGTGAAGCTGCTTGGAAACAATCTAAAGTGTTATAAATAAAGTCATCCAATCATATTAGAGTTTTCTGTACAGTATTTGTAGTTATAGCTGTTTATTGGACCCGTTGTACTGGAGACTTTAACATGAAACGAAGTGCGCATGTGACCTTTATATTGTCATAGCACTTTTTTTTTGCAATGTCATTAAGTTGAAATGTGTTGCTTTTAAATACCTCACCAAGTCTGTTTTAGTGTCTGGTGCTCTTCAGGGTTTTATTGTCTTTTATCTTAGTGGTTTTTATCTTTGCGGTTTAATGCCATCATTCTGTGCAGATTCTGCCTGATGTGAGAATCTTTCTTTTTATCTTCCGTTGCTTTATGACTGTAAGCTCAGTATTTATCACGCACGATGCTCTTTATATCATGCACGCATCCGCGATCGATGCATGTGTATGCAAACATATGTGTTTGAAGTCCTTATGACATTTATGCAGATTTATTAGAGTTATAACTTTCTTTCATGTTTGAGAGATGAACTTGAATGCAGGTCATCGCTTGAGGGAATAATCATTTCTGAGGATAATGGCTGGGTTATTAAAGCCCGTTTTAAAAAGCTCCTCTTTAGTTTTTTCTTCACTGTGTGATTCAAATGGGAACAGTATGAATGTTGTGCATTTTGAAATGATTGCTATTGCAAAACAATTTTTTGTTTTTGAAGATACTGTGACTTTTTTTCCTGGATGTTTCTCAGTTGCACGCAAATCAAATATTGAATAAATAAATCACAGATAAATTTGCGTAATATGCAACATCTCAAACAGTAGAGAATGGTGCTTGCAACATCAAAGGTTGTGGGTTTGATCCCCATGAACTCTATTTATCTCTTGACATTTTGCAGAACGTCTGGTTATTGTAGCTGAGCACTATGAAAAAAGCTTGAAGGACCTTCTGAAGCAAGGGAAACCAGTCAGGTAACACATGCATATGGAATATAACTGATGGCATATGGTCTGTTTACATGACATTGCTGCAAGTGAGGGATTCATTAATGAAAAACAGTACTTATTTGAAATAGAAATAGCCCATTTTTGGTCAATTTAAGGCAACACTAATAAATTAAAGCATCAGTTTATTTAAATGCAATGCAAATTGTGTTTCCAATTCTGGTTACATTTGATATAACATTGTCCTATTGTATCGCAGTATTTCTGAAAGATTGAATTCACTCAGTGACCATCATTTTTGATCTGTTCCACATCATCAGGTCAACTGACTCGTAGCTTTAATATTTGTGGCAGTGCTTTTTATGTTATTGTTCTGAGATCCATTACTGGTTTGGAAGACATTGACACCGTTGACAGATTCTTCATGTGTTGTGTGCGTGTCATCTTTGGCCTGCATTATCAGTGCGATATGTTGTATTAATATTGACACAATTTGGATCAGAGTGTAAGAAAATGATAAATGTTAATAGCAGTTGTAAATTGGGCCAGTGTGACAGCAGTTCACTATCAAAGACTAGACGTCGATGGTATTTTACTGAGCGAATGTTACTAAAAATGGCTTGAAAACAAGACAGAGGACAAAAATAACTTATTGAAACCAGTGAAGCTTCCATTTTCTAGACAATATATAAAGCATTGAGTCACAACTTACAATCAGACCAGTCATGTCTTGCAGTATTTTCACCACCCAATTACATATCCAGATTTATCATAAGAAACATGCTTTTCAACATCCAGACCGGTCTACAAGTTTACTTAGTCTGAATGTACTGTTTATAATATTTGACTGATAAGAAAACATCAGTTTCCAGTAAAGTACACGAGGAACACTGGTTATTCAACACCCAGGTTAGAATCATTTATTAAATGTAATCATCTTTTTTTATTCTGTATTTCGGTTCCAGCATAAAGCATTGATTGATTCTAAAACTTCTCCCTACAAAAAGTGCTCAAATTACAAATTCACTAAAAACCGTCCCACTTTTGTTCAGTAAAGGGATAGTTCAGCCAAAAATGACAATTCTGTCATCATTTACTCACCTTTAATTAGTTCCAAACCTGTTTGAATGTCTTTGTTCTGCTGAACACAAAGGAAGATATTCTGAAGAAAGTTTGTAATCAGGCTGTTTTGGGCACCGTTGACTTCCATAGTAGGAAAAAAATACTACTACATCAATGATGCCCCAAAACTGCTCTGTTCCCCTCATTCTTCAGAATATCTTCCTTGTGTTCAGCAGAATAAAGACATTCATACAGGTTCAGAACTAATTGAGAGTGAGTAAATGATGACAGAATTGTCATTCTTGGATGAACTATCTCTTTAAGTGAAATGAACTTTTATTCTCATAAGGGATTTGTGTTTGAGGTCAGACTCACCCAGCAGCCCGTGTTTGCACAGACTGTTTGTCCTCTGTGTCTTCAATTAAAAGCAGATGAAATGCAGTGCATTCTACTTAGTTTCAGCTCTTTTTTCCATCCGGTATCATGTTATTAATCACAGAAATTCTGTAGCTGTCTGAGCAAATTCCCAGCTAAACCAATCGTATTCACAATAACTGATGGATTTGAGCAGTGACTGAACAGCATATTTATGCCGCTCTTATTCTGCCATCTACTGTCTAAATCAGACATTTTATTATGAATGAATGGCACTTAAATTAATTACATTTTTAATGTTATTTTCTAATGTGTACTATTGGATTATGCCTTCCATTTGACCCTAGATCTATCTATCTATCTATCTATCTATCTATCTATCTATCTATCTATCTATCTATCTATCTATCTATCTATCTATCTATCTATCTATCTATCTATCTATCTATCTATCTATCTATCTATCTATCTATCTATCTATCTATCTAATGTTTGTGAATACATATACATTTATATATTTGTTTTTAGACTATAATAACTGTTTGAATTTGAATTAGAATTTTGTCTTTCTACTTTAACTTAAATTTTAGGAGTGTTAAAAAATATCAAATTCTACCGAAAAAATGGTGATCGATTGTCCATGATCAGGTCTTTATTCCAGGAGATGTGATAAATAGTTTAACATAGGTATATATGGGTAGGCATAGGTACATATATAGTTGTAATATTTTGTAATGAGTTAAATTTTTCAGGATTTTAATATGTTCTTGTCTCCTTTAGTCCTGAGAAGGTTCTACAGGTTGCCTATGAAGTGCTGGAAGGCTTGGAGTTCATGAATAAACACGGCATGGTGCATCGCGCCTTGTCTCCCAACAATGTTCTCCTGGACCGCGAGGTGTGTAAAAACACAGTGTGTTTGTTGAGCACTCACAGATAACCTGCATGATGTAAAACATTAGTTGGGTTGTTTCAAATTGAATTACATTTGTATTTTATTTAAACTTGAAATTTTTGTGTGGTTGACACGTTCCTCAGATTGCTTATTTGATTTTATTTAGATCTAAACCTGTAATTGTTTTTGCTCGATTTAAGAATATTTCATAGCTTTAATATAAAAGCTTTATAGTAAATAAACTGGGAATTCTGACAAACTGTGTGTCACTGTTAGCATTTGTTGAGTTTATTTAATGCAATAGGGAACAGTAAGATTGTCAAAATGAAATGAGTATTGATGTCGTACTGTGACGTGCTTTCAGCTCACTGTTGGAATAAAATGTTCTTTAACAAATCAACAGGGTAAAGTGAAGCTGGCCAAATTCGGCCTGTATCATATGACCGACCACGGAGCAGATGTTGACTTTCCTATTGGGTACGTCATTCAGCTGTAATGTTTTCCATTTGTCTTCTGATCTAACATATTCCTCAAAATGAAAGTCACGTGCTTTGGAGTCTATATAAGGGTACAGATAACATCTCGGCATCATTATTGCGGAGCAGAAAGTCAGGGCGAGCTTTAAATCTTGTGCGCCGTCTTTTTAAGAAGCATCGCGGCTCCAAATCGAAGCGTTTGCCTTCCATGGAAAAAAAGATCAATGGGTCACGCTGTGCTCTCGCAATAAAGAAAGATGAACTAACATTAGAAGTGCATCATTGTGGTCCATCTTTGTTTCGATCAAAAGCAGATCCTGGATATCAAAGCGGCTTCCTTATGCGGTATCATAAATAACAGAAGCACAACTAGGAGCCCTCATGTTCACACAGGGCCCGTCTTATAATATCCGGTTGTGATTTGGGTTTTGTGGGACACGTCTTTTGTTATCTGTCATCACAAGGACCACATCTGTGCTCTGCGAGACTTTTTCATCACCGTGTCTTCTGTTCCTCTGTGTTTCCGTAGGTATCCATCGTACCTGCCTCCAGAGGTTATTGCTCAAGGCTGTTTCTGTTCCAGCGACCCCTCCATCATTGAGGCCCCGCTTCCTTCAGGGCCCAAAACAGACGTTTGGTCTCTCGGGGTGCTTCTGTTTGAACTCTGTGTGGTACGCTCTCAGAGTTTGTATAGATTCAAGATATGAATAGTTTATGATGTTACTGTACAGATATTGTATGTTTAAACAAAATCATGTCCCCAAGGTTTTACTTCCAGGTTACATTATATGCATATTTATCAGTCAAAGACAGTAAAGTTTATACATTACCTTTCTTCCTAAATAATCCATTGCTTGTGCACGTGGTTGATCGCAAAATGTCGTGAAAGGCACTTTTAAAAAAAGTTTCACATTTGCTTGAAATACACAGAATTATTTTGTAGCTCGAAATGTGCTGAATTACTGAAACATTTTAAAATAATAATATACATAAAATAGTATACTCCGTCTAATTATAAACATACAATAAACTACATAACATTAAATATTGCTTTTTTTATTCATTCATTTTTATTTTATTTTTTAGGCCAGTGTTATTTTATTATTATGTATATATTGTCATAGTTTTTATTAAAATTTTGAATTAGATTCATTTTTATACTTTTAGTATTTGGTTTAATTTTAGTTGAATTTGTAATTAATGTAATTATGTATTTTTATTTTTACTTTTTTTAATGATACTTTTTTTTCAGTTTTAGTTTATTTTATTTGAGATGTTTTACAAACTAAATAAAACTGGAATTTAATTTGAAAAAGAACATTTTAAATAACAATAATAACATTAGAAATATATTTAGGTTTTTAATAAAAAAAATGTAAGATAATATTTTTATAGTTGAATAAATGGTTGAAATTCATAGTTTTAGTAACTGGTAATAACCACCCCAGGTCAGAAGAAATGTTAACTAGATAAACAATTTGTAAACAAACTTTAATGCTGGCTTGACAAAGCCGACTCCCTTTTTAAAAAGAGGAATACAAGGTCAAATCAAATCAGGCACAGTGCATTATGGGATACAGCATTGCATTTAGTACGCTCTGTTGTATACTGCACTTTTGACAAATGAAGTAAATCCCAAAATATTCAGACTTTTTAACTTTGACCACAATGATTTTAACATTAGGTGTGCTGGACTTGAAGCTGCACAGAATGATCAGTGTATGACATCACAGTACCGCGAGAGCGATTCGAAAGCCTGAGGATCCGCCTCCTCTCTTATGGCTCTCGCGGTACTGTGATGTCATACACCGATCATTCGAACACACCTATTAACTATTGGATGTCATGTGACTTGTGTTGCCCAACAGGGAAGGCAGATACTACAGAACATTGATATTAGTGAGAGAATGAAGTTCATCATCACCTTAGGCAAGTTCGTGCTTATGTGACGCTGTTTATGTATTCACACCACATTATTATGTATATTATGTTTTAATGCATTTGAGCATTGGAATATCTTATTGTCTCTACAGGATGCATGGATGACATAATCACTGTTCTTGCCGAGGAACACGGGTGCTTAGATACAATTAAGGTACTTTTGCTCATCTTTATGGATGGCCTTTCATCTTTGTACTTTACATTCCCTGCAAAGATATTTGATTATGTTTTCTTTTTTTTGTAAACCTTTTACTGCCGGACAGAAAAATACACAATCAGTCTCATGCTTTATCTCAAAGGAATGTGACTTTAAAAGGTTTTCTTTGAAACCTCTCAGATAAACACGTCTTAGCTTGACACTGAACGCTCACTGGTCGTACGGCTAATGTTTTCCAAATGTCCTCAACTTCACTTTTCGGGGGTGATTGATCAGAGTTTGGCGGGTTTGATGCTTTACTAGTATTCTTGTCTCGTCTTTTCCCAGGAGCTGCCTGAAAATGTGCAGGTTTTATTGAGGAAATGCCTGACGTTTCTTCCTTCAAAAAGGTTACCTACAATATTTAGCCCTATATCATTTCTTTATGGGGAATAAAAATATCTCTCTCTCATCTTCCAATGCTTTTCACACGGTTTGGCATTATGACGTTATGCCATGAAATCTCTTGAGGAGGGTCTTACACTTATCTTTACCAATAATTGTATTGTTTAAATTATTTGTAGGAATGGCTCATATCGTTATGAAATTGATATT
Source organism: Gymnocypris eckloni scoliostomus (assembly GCA_027564155.1). Lineage (NCBI taxonomy): Eukaryota > Metazoa > Chordata > Actinopteri > Cypriniformes > Cyprinidae > Gymnocypris > Gymnocypris eckloni. The sequence continues at coordinate 31,400,419 of CM050416.1, forward strand.
TTCATTCATATTGCATCTCAATATTTGTCTTTTTTTAAACAGCCATTTTTACCACTCCAGAAAATAGATATGTAGCAGAGATACTATTATAGTTTTTTATTAATATTTTGAATCGTTTTTTATTTCTTTTATACTTTCAGTTTAATTTCATTTCATTTTAGTATATGTTATTCATTTTTATTTTATTTGTAGTTATTTTAGGACAACTTAGTCAGATTTGTCATTAATTTTATGCATTTTTCTATTTTTTTGTATTACTTTTTAGGTTTAATTTAGTTTTATTTGAGTTTTAGATTTAGTTTTTATTTATAATATTTCCAGAAAAATACTTTAGAATCAATTTAAATGAAACTAATCAAGTTAAACTAAATTAAAATGAGTTATCAGTCATCATTTATTTTATTTCTATATTAGTAAGTTTGCTTTTGTCTATTATTGAATTATCACATTATTGGAATTGATTTGCTCATTATTATTAATATTACTAATAAGTAATACATACAGTATGTGAGTAATTATTTTATTTTATGATGAACTTTTAGTTAACTGTAATAATTAATTTATTCATAAACAGCTGAAAATTAGAATTTTCCCTCCTAAAATGTTCCATACTTGTTTGCTTTGGTCTAACTGAACAGATTGAAAATCACATTATTGGAATTGATGTACTACTTAATATTAATACTAATAATTATTATTAATGCATACAGTATGTGAGTAAACAGAGAGGACCAAACTTATGCTTGCTTAATAATAATTATGTCTTTCAGACCCACTCCGGCCGAGCTCCTGGGAGACTCTGTGTTTGAGAGCATTTCCTGTCAGTACACACCCTACCAGAGCCCTGTGTGTCTGTTTGCAGCGTCCCCGCGCTGTGCTCATTTACAGCTTCCTGAGGACATCAGTGAACTCTGTAAAGGTTCGGCTGCACAGATCTCACACTATGAAAAAAGTCCATTCTAAAAATAACGTTAATGACTATACTGCTGTGTTGTGCAGATGATGGAGAGAACTACCTGGCAGAGAGAGCCATAGATGAGGTGTATCACCTGTGGTGTTTGGCAGGAGGAGACCTGGAGAAAGAGCTGACCAATCAAGAGATCATCCAGTCCAAACCTCCCATCTGCACCCTTCCCAAGTACTTCACAATCAGCTTAACGACTGTTTGCGTGTGCAGAATAAATCATCTGTTAAATAGCTGTTAGCATTCATGCTCAAATGTGTTTGCTCTCCAGGTTCATTTTGGAGGATGGCGAGTCTTTTGGTGAAGGCCGGGACAGAAGCTTCCTCCTTGATTTCACAACTGTGACTCTTTCTCTGAATCAGCTAAAAAATGTAAGGGTGTTTGCTTATATAGGCATCAAAGGTACCAAAAAAAAGTATATATATATAATATGTGTAATTATCTTAAATATTTATATGTATAATTAAGATTTGGGTTTATATTGAATATTGTTGACAATATTCAAATGTTCTTATTGTACATTTAGGATTATCTTCAACATTTAGATGTATAATCAAGATTATGATACATATTGAAAATTGTAGACAATATTTGATTTTTTATTGTACATTTATGATTATTTTAAATATGTAGATGTATATTTAAGATTTGGGTCCATATTGAATATTGTGGACAATATTAAAAAAACATTTTATTGTACATTTATGATTGTATTCAACATTTAGATGTATAATTAAGATTTGGCTTTATATTGAATTATTTAAAAATGCTGAAAATGTGACATTTTAAAAATGTAGTTTTGCATTAGCTACATATTTATCACAAAAGTGTATTTATATAATATTTGTATATTTTATATATATAGGATTTATGTTTATATTTATAATTCATTTTAAAATATATTTGTAAGTATCTGTTTACAAGTTTAGTTGTTGAAGTTGTGAAAGGTTTTAAAGCTAAATCTGGACAATATTTGGTAGGTTTAAAAAAACAACCTGTGAGTTGACATACTAAAACACGGCCAATCTCTCATTCTAGAGACTGAAGGATGTTGCAGGAGAGACGTACTATCCATTACTAGAAGATGAGTAAGAAATCATCTCTTATTCATTAAGTCTCATTTGGTGTTCAGTATTCTGGTGTGTTTGGCAGCAGTCAGTGTCTGTCTGATGCTATAGAAATGTCCCGCGTGTCCCGCAGGCAATCCAGCCTGCCTCAGTCTAACAGCAGTAATGAACTGTCTACCACCGTCACACTGCCCCTCATTATCAGAGAGAGAGACACCGAGTACCAGCTCACCCGCATTGTCCTCTTCGACAGACTGCTCAAGGTCCTACGCACGCACACACACACACACACACACACACACACACATACACGCACACACACACACACACACACACACACACACACACACACGCACACACACACACACACGCACACACACACGCACACACACATGCACACACACACGCACACACACACACACACACATACACGCCACACACACACACACACACACACACACACACACACACACACACACGCACACATACCACCAACAGAAAAAATGGCTCATAAAGAGTCAAATTATGTGCTGAGTTTTCCCGAAAAATGCCAAAAGTTGTTTTTGAGCTTTAAGGATTTAACTTCTTGACATGTTCAAAAGGGCAGATCATTAATTTTGATTTATCGGTCCTTTTGAAACACTTTTTTTGTTGATGGTGATTGCAGAACCCTTGATGTTGAGTAATAATTCATAGTATATCAGTTTAACAGACTTCATCAGCTCATAAAATGAGTTTTAACAAACTGCTATTACTGTAAATAATTCCATAAATGTGTTTCGCATTAATCTTTAGGCGTACCCCTACAAGAAGAACCAGATCTGGAAGGAGGCGAGGATTGATATTCCTCCTCTTCTGAGGGGTCTAATCTGGGCAACTTTATTAGGAGTTGAGGTACACACAAATACTGCATTTATACGCCAGGCGATATATTGTAATTGTTCAGCAATAGATGATTTATGACCTTTTTTATAGGAACCCATGGGCTGATTTTCTTGAGTCAAATCGAAATGTTGATGCATTTGGCAACTAAAAAGCATGCCTGGCGTTTTCTGGTCATTAATGGACTATTGATGCATGACGTGTGCAATCAATCAAATGTTGACATAAATTCAATGCACATTTCACTTTATAGCAATACAACGATTCTGTTTTAATATTAAACATGCCTTTTAGTGCAACACATCCACATTCAAATCAATGTACGCCCACAGGGGGATATCCAATCCAAATATGACGGCATCGATAAGGACACGCCCATCCCCACTGATAGACAGGTGAGACTCTTTTCCATGTGTTTAACAGTCTTCACTCTGATGGAGGTTATTGAAAAGCTGAATAATTCATCAGCCTGTTGAATAATTCACTTTGTCAGAGCAGTTCCTGTCTTCAGTTTAAGCCTTGTTAAGATTCGACTATCCACTGCTGAATATTTCAAACGATCCCGGAGCAAACAGCGCTGACGGAGATATGTTACCCTCTTAGCCACCCTTCTGAGTTAATTTAAGGCTGCAGATGTTATGCATTAGAAGCTTCGTTATCATTTGTCACGCAGATTGAAGTGGACATCCCTCGCTGTCACCAGTACGACGAGCTGCTGTCGTCACCTCAGGGTCACAACAAGTTTCGGCGGGTGCTCAAGGCTTGGGTGGTGTCTCATCCTGATCTGGTGTACTGGCAAGGTGATGGAGCGATGCTTGGGTGGGGTCATGTACACGGTTCTGCTTTCTGCCACTAGATGGCAGCAAAGACTCAGTGTTTCTGTTTTGCATTCACTGTTTGATCAAGATTTGATCTCTCGCTGATGTGATTTATTATTGTCTGTGTGGGTGAGTCTTAAGAAACCACATCTGGGTCATATTTCACCCTAAAATATTACAAAAACATATTTTATAAAGAAAATTACCCTTATTATTAGGACTATCAAGGTGTTTTATTTACTATCATTACAATTAAACACAGTTTCCACCAAACATTATAATTGCAATGGTATTTAATGATGATTCTCATTATATTCTTATTACTGTAATACATTAATTTAAGTATTGTAAGTAATTCAGTTTGTAAGTAAATAATTGAATGCAGCAATAAATTAATAATTCTAATTGAGTGTGGGTACCATAATGTATAAATAATATACAGTTTAAATAATAACCCATTTTATTTTGCATAAAGAAAACTAGGTGTTTTTTAGAGTTATTTTCATGCTAATAAAAATAAATTCTCCCTGGAATTATTATTATTAGAGTAGATTTGTTTACACTTTATTCTGAATAACAATTTTCATTTCTATAATACAGTATTTATTTTGTTTTAGACTATGCAACAAATATTATCATGATGTATAAATAGAAGTATATAAATGCTTTTATCTTTCTCTTTTTTTCTTTCATTTTTTCTTTCTTTTTTATTAATGTGATTGAAATCATGTCACAATGCAAAAAATCGTAATCCTCTAAAAAAAAAAAATTGCAGGGTGAAATATGACGTGGGCATTTTCTTGCAGGTCTTATGAGATTGTTCCATGTATGATTGTTGTATGTGTTGATGTGATGTTTTCCTGCAGGCTTGGATTCACTTTGCGCACCTTTCCTCTATCTAAATTTCAACAACGAAGGTAAGATCTCCTGCTAATTGTCTTCATTTATTTGTTATTTGACATTCTTCCTGATATTAGTGCCTCTAGCTGAACTAACTCAGTCTTGTTATTATTTTTCCTCTCAGCTCTTGCATATGCATGCATGTCGGCCTTCATCCCCAAATATCTGTATAATTTCTTCCTGAAGGACAACTCGCATGTGATACAAGGTAAGGTGACCTTTTCGTTTCTCCATAAAGAGTAGAACTACCGTATTAGATCGAGAATGTGCAACAACAACAAAAAAGTAACTGCATTTAATCAATTTACAGCATGCCCGATTTGTGTGGCAGTTTGCACGTGCTTGCATTGCAGCTGTTTCTTAAAGTCCTTTAAGTGTTACGCTGCAGTGATTAAAGCCATAAACACTTACAGGATTTCTGTAGCCTGACATTTGGGCATGTTTGCTTGCTCAGCTGTCAGCACTTCAGGAGCAGAATTGCTTTGTTTTGCTCTCTGACTGAGCTTTGAGCACAGTGTTTGTCCTGTCATGGGTATAACATGTTAAAAGTGTTTTTGGCGCGAGTACAAGCGCCTGAATGCTCTTATTCTTCACTTCTCCAGAATATCTGACCGTCTTCTCGCAGATGATTGCGTTTCACGACCCCGAGCTCAACAACCACCTGAACGAGATTGGATTCATACCTGATGTAAGTGTAAATATTTCAAAAACACATGAGATCACATCAAAATTGACATTGTTTACTTTGTTACATGCCCCATGAAATCAATATTTTATTTCTGTGGCTCTTAGTCCGTTCCTGTTTGCTTTGAGAGTCGTTTGTTTGCTAGTTTACTCCTAAAAGTGTTTCCATTGGCAGAACGAAAAAGCAATGGGAAATATTGTGTCTAAAATGTAATTGAGCAATGTGTTAAACTTTTGTTGTATTCAAGAGGAATTTCTTCAAATCCATAACACCAAATATGAGCGGTAATAACAGTGACCCTTGCCTTTGCAAACATCAATGAGTGAGGTTATTATTTTTTATTTAGATAATAGAATAATAATAATGACAATAATAATTTATATATTATATGTTTATATGTTTTTATATAACATTTTATATAATATTTATATATATAAAATAATATAGAATAGTATAATTAATTACTATACTGTAATTAATTTATTATAATTAATGTTATAACAGTATTAATGATATTTGTATTATAATTAAAATTTTACTTAAATGATTACTATTAAATTAATACTATTTAATAATAATACAATTTAATTATATATGCAAGTCTTAAAGTCTTAATTAGCCCTTCCACAGATTAGGACCTTAAACAGTCTTAAATCAAAGCTATTTTCATATTCTAGCCAATAAATATTTTGTGTGTGTGTGTGTGTGTGTGTGGTGTGTGTGTGTGTGTGTGTGTGTGTGTGTGTGTGTGTGTGTGTGTGTGTGTGTGTGTGTGTGTGTGTGTGTGTGTGTGTGTGTGTGTGTGTGTGTGAAATGAATGAAAAAGTAATGGAGATTGTTTGAAGAACTTTGAAGTGCTACTAATACAATTTAAATTCAGAAAACATATTGACGCATTGTTTTCCCTTTAATTTATTTCTCAAATTATCTTTAATAGTTTTTTTAAGTCTTAAATTTACCTTGATAAAACTTGCAGAAACCCTTAATTGTAATATAATTAAATATTGTTCATAATGATTATTATTTACCTCAGTAATGAGTTATTACATTTGCTAATTTGATTTGTTTAGGTTTTTTTCTGGTTTAAATGTTTTATTAATTCATTTTTGTTCACCTTTTTGTTCTTTTACATTGAACTTATTTGATATAATAGACCAATCCCCTGTAGTTAGTTCACTCAACTCTGAGTTCTTAATTCATATTATTGTCTCATACTAGAAGGTTTAAATATGAATAATATTTTGATTGCGTATACACAGTAATGTCTTGTTTTTGACAGCCGATCCTCTCTAGAGTGATTGAGCACATCTATGCATTCACGTCCTGTCACATGTCAGATCTGCTGTGGCCCGTGTCATTAATAGGGCGCTCACACACGCGGCTGACCCTGAGATTTGGTCACTGGCCAAGTTTTCCTCGAGCACGCACACACACCGGAACATTCTGGGATGCCAAGATGATGTCTCTCTACACTGATGGATAGGTGACCTCCACAGACAAATCCACCCACAGCTCAGCGATTGAGGGGCCAAATAAATGATGAGTTGTGGGAATCAACACGGAATGGGTCTTTGATGCAGGAGGAGTGAACCGGCGTTCAGTTCAGCCTCTGCACAGCTGCTGTTATTGTTCGACCGTATGAATCAAAAGAAGACTCGTGAGAGGATGTAACCACTGCCGAACTGTCTGAGAAGACCATTATATACGCTTAACTCTGCCATGATTCCCAATGCATTTGATCTGGAAGTGTTTGTTTCCTTGTCCGCACAATCCCAAAGTCAACCTTGCGCTCTTTTAAAGAGGCTGTGTTTGTAGCATTTTATGCTTTTCTCTGAAACAAGATGGACCTTGTTAACATGAGCCAGAATAGACTAGCAACCATCTGGTCATGCCTAGCAACCACCCAAAACACCTCTAGATTATTTTGCGCATCACCAGATGCTTTTGCTCTGTTTCCTTGTTGGCCGTTTGTTCCCACAGTTGTTGTCATTTTAATTTTCACTATAGTTGGGATAATATTTGATCTTGACTTGACTTATCTTGTTATCTTCAGACTGTCTTTGAGGCATGAATACATCTTGGCTGATGTTAGTTGAGGATTTGGCTCAGTTCAGTAAAGTCTGCATGAGTGCTATTATATTTGGCAGCACAAGGCCTGAAATTCACAGCAAAGTGACCTAGTTATGTGTCCTGCTTCATGTTGATATTCTGATAATGTTGGATAGGCCTGTTTTTTTGCCAAAACTAACCGTTTTTGTTTTGATTTCCTTTCAAAGCATTCATCGAATTGCTTGGACAAAATGGCAAACGTGTAATTTCGGACCTAATTGGATAATATTTGTTATGATGCAATCAAGGGTGATGTTCTGTTACTTTAGAAGGATGTTAATGGTAATTTGGGATCAGTACGATAAAATAAATAATTAATACTCCAGCAAGGATGCATTACAAATTTAAATTTAAATTTATAATGAAGTTTAAAACGATTACAAATGCTGTTCTTTTGAACATTTCTATTCAGTAAAAATCTATAATGGTTTTCCCAAAAATACTGTTTTGAACATTGATCACTATTTAAACAGTTGATTGATCAGCAAATCAGTATATTCGAATGATTTCTGAAGGATCATGTGACACTGAAGTAATGATGCTGAAATTTCAGCTTTGCATCACAGGAATAAATTGCATATTAAAATTAAGACAAGTAGACACAATGAAACGGTAGATATTTGTGAACCAGTAGAGATTTTAGACCATCGCCTCTATCGTGGTTACACGCTCGTGATCATGAAACCGTATCGTTTGCAAGCGTTAAATCAAGTGATTTTTGGGCAGCTCTTAAAGTGACAGCAGTCTAATATTCCTGCAGTCTGTCGTAACAGTGAAGAGTATACAGTGTTTGTTTAGGCCTACATCTGATTACTTTGAACAATGTATGTAGCATTTCTTATTGATTTGTTCTACTGTAGTTTTTCCCCGTTTGCTTTTCTTCAGTGAGCTTGAGTTTTTTTTTTTTTTTGTTATCAAAAATGTATATATCTTAAAGACATTATTTAACAAAAATAATTGCATCGTTATATATCGTTACCATGAAATAAAATGACCTATAGCGTGATATAAGGTTTTGGTCATATCACCCACCCCTAATTCAAATGAAAACATAAATTGTGGTAATATTTCACAATATTGCATCAATATTTTGATCAAATAAATGCAACCTTGGTGAGCATAAGAGACTTTTAAAACATTTTAAAATCGTACCGACTCCAAGCCTTTTGAACGTTAGTGTATATTGTTTCTGACACCATCTATTTTGGGCATCAGGATGTAATCGGACCTCGTCCCATCACGCACAGCTCCTCTCCTCCGCGGCCGTGCTGTCATGTTTAGCAGCGGTCAGTCTGTCTCAGACGGAGATGGAGCTCTTCCCAGCAGGGAGCTGATTTGGCTAGACTCGCACTCGTCCGCTCATTTCCCCCTAAACACCTCTGAGGCCGAGCCACCAATCAACTGCTGAAATGGATTCTATATCCTACCCAACCGCAACCGAGCAGAACCATGGGAAACGAGGCAGTGTTGGAACAGGTGCTGGATGGAGACGGCAGAGAGACGCGGGGATGTTGGCTGTTCATTACACTCCCACACACGTCCTCTCGTTTCACAGAGCCCGAATTACAAATACAGGCTTCCTCTGATGAATTTAACAATCGCCGAGGGGAATTATTAAAGGGCCCGTGCTGTTTATTCATATTAATCACATTGTTGCTCATGTAAAAATGACTTTTGTGCAAGAATGAATGTTCTTTGTTTCTGTTCCTTTCAGCTGTATGCGATCCCGTGGTTCCTCACAATGTTCACACGTAAGTATCAGTGACTCATTGGCAAGATTGATCATTTCATAATTCTTTTCTGGATGGATTATACTTAATGCACTAAAGAATAATAACAAATAGGACCTTATTATGAAATGTTACCGTCCCTTTCTCTCCTGAAGTTGACTGGTTCAGCTTTGTGGAATAAAACATCTTCAGATTAAGGTTGTAAAAACAGTGTTAAGATGATGCAGTTGGTAAAACTGTAGAAGGACAGATAACCTTGGCAGTAATTATAGTAATTGTTCACTGTAGTAATTAATGGCACTTAGTTTAGTCATGTTGAATTGCTCTGATTACATATTTGATGATGGTCGTCAGATTTGTTATTTGTGCATTTCCAAAACAATAAGCACTGATGGACTAATTGTGCATTGTTTAATCACATTCTGTAATGTGTAGGATCTTATGGTAAAACACAAAATAATAACAAGAGTTAAAGTGATGATTTTGGGCAGCAGTTTCAGTAAGACAGCAGTCTAATATTCCTGCAGTCTGTCGTAACAGTGAAGAGTATACAGTGTTTGTTTAGGCCTACATTTGATTACTTTGAACAATGTATGTAGCATTTCTTATTGATTTGTTCTACTGTAGTTTTTCCCCTGTTTGCTTTTCTTCAGTGAGCTTGAGTTTTTTTTTTGTTTATGGTACCAAAAATGTTGATATCATAAAGACATCGTATATACATACATCATTATATATATAGTTACCATGAAATAAAATTACTTTTATCGTGATATAAGGTTTTGTTTAATCACCCACCCTAATTTAAATGAAAACATAAATTGTGGTAATATTTCACAATATTGCATCAATATTTTGATCAAATAAATGCAGCCTTGGTGAGCATAAAAGACTTTTAAAACATTTAAAAATCGTACCGACTCCAAGCCTTTTGAACGTTAGTGTATATTGTTTCTGACACCATCTATTTTGGGCATCAGGATGTAATCGGACCTCGTCCCATCACGCACAGCTCCTCCTCCGCGGCCGTGCTGTCATGTTTAGCAGCGGTCAGTCTGTCTCAGACGGAGATGGAGCTCTTCCCAGCAGGGAGCTGATTTGGCTAGACTCGCACTCGTCCTCATCATTTCCCCTAAACACCTCTGAGGCCGAGCCACCAATCAACTGCTGAAATGGATTCTATATCCTACCCAACCGCAACCGAGCAGAACCATGGGAAACGAGGCAGTGTTGGAACAGGTGCTGGATGGAGACGGCAGAGACGCGGGGATGTTGGCTGTTCATTACACTCCCACACACTTGTCCTCTTTCACACAGAGCCCGAATTACAAATACAGGCCTCCTCTGATGAATTTAACAATCGCCAGGGAATTATTAAAGGGCCCGTGCTGTTTATTCATATTAATCACATTGTTGCTCATGTAAAAATGACTTTTGTGCAAGAATGAATGTTCTTTGTTTCTGTTCCTTTCAGCTGTATGCGATCCCGTGGTTCCTCACAATGTTCACACGTAAGTATCAGTGACTCATTGGCAAGATTGATCATTTCATAATTTTTTCTGGATGGATTATACTTAATGCACTAAAGAATAATAACAAATAGGACCTTATTATGAAATGTTACCGTCCTTTCTCTCCTGAAGTTGACTGGTTCAGCTTTGTGGAATAAAACATCTTCAAATTAAGGTTGTAAAAACAGTGTTAAGATGATGCAGTTGGTAAAACTGTAGAAGGACAGATAACCTTGGCAGTAATTATAGTGATTGTTCACTGTAGTAATTAATGGCACTTAGTTTAGGCATGTTGAATTGCTCTGATTACATATTTGATGATGGTGCGTCAGATTTGTTATTTGTGCATTTCCAAAACAATAAGCACTGATGGACTAATTGTGCATTGTTTAATCACACGTTCTGTAATGTGTAGGATCTTATGGTAAAACACACAATAATAATAATAATAATAAAAGCAGTAGTAATTTGTATATTATTATTATTATTATTACATTAGCAACAAATATTGTTATTAATAATAATGTACAAATTATTTGTATTATTATTATTGTTGTTGTTATTATAGCAGAAATAATATTAATAATGTAAAACTATACTTATGTAATTTATAAAAAAAATATAATATTTCAAGATGCTATGTTGTCCTTCAATGGTCACGCAACAATAAGTTACTAAGTAATTTTTTTCTTTAACACTTTTTAAAATAGTAACATTATATTAAATGTCTTTTTTTAATAAGCATGGATCGTTCTGGAATCTGAAATCAGAAATGACACTATATAGTAACAGCCATGATACAGAAGGCCTGTTGACCATATTAATGTGCAGCTGTTACCAAATACACTGGTAATAAGTCATTTCTTGTCCCATTTCCTCCGCAGATGTGTTCCCCCTGCACAAGATCTTCCACCTGTGGGACACTCTGCTTTTGGGAAACTCCTCTTTCCCCTTCTGCATCGGCGTAGCTATTCTACAGCAGCTGAGAGACCGTCTGCTGGCCAACGGCTTCAACGAGTGCATACTGCTCTTCTCAGACCTGCCTGGTAAGAGCCACCAGTAGAAACTTTTTTTTGTACTATTTTATCATTTTAAGTTCATCTAATGTTACTCAGGATTTCTTCTATAAAAACTGTGATTTAGTGTCTTGTGACCATTTCTGACCCGACAAGCTGTTGCTGCTGTACCTCTTGTCATTCACAAGACTTCTGCATGTGTTATGTTTAGGTGACCTCTGTGTGGCAGTATAGTTTCGACTCTCATTCAACAGGCCAAGTTGTTGAATATTGAATAGGCATTGATATGCCAACATGGGTGCCAACAAATGGCAGTTTCTAAATGACTTGTTTTGCAGTTTGATTAGCATAAATTGTGATTCTGGGTTAACTTTTCTGCATAATGATAGTACTCTGAGGTTTCTTTTGCAAAAGCTTCATAGTGCATTGAGTGTTTTTTTTAAATCCCATTCGACCCCTTCAACTAGAGTTAAGGTCCGGTCACATTTTACTAAATGTTGCAGTGTAATTATGTATGAAGCACAGTTGACACAGAACTCAGTTTCAAACCAAGCATCTTTCTGTAGGTCACTGCAGCGAGTACGTATGGTCAACATGAATACGAGTGAAATCTGGGTGGGGGATTTTTTAGCATTCGCCCAAAACTGCCGATCGTGTAGATTCCTGCTGAAATTACAGGATTTCGCCCACAAAATTTTGCAGCAAACAATAAATTTGACCACACTTTAACTATATACTAGAATTATGTAGAGCAGATGCATCATTGGAAAATCCACTTTATACTATAGAAATGCTGCGCAAAGTGCTAATAATATTTCTTTTATAATTTTTACAAATATTTATGAAAATTTTTGATCGTGCTCATCCTCGTGTTATTCCAAAAAATCTATTCTTCAGCAATTGGAGTGAAATATGTGGTGAAAAACTTAAAAGTAAACTGAAACTTAAAACTAAAAGTGTTAAAAATAGTTCTCGGGAGTTAGAATAAAGTTAAAATATTTTAATTTTTTTATATTAGATATAAAATGTTTATTGCCTTGGCATCTAAGTAATTGAAGTACTAAAATGACAAAAACTGAAATAAGAAATATAGAAGCTAAATAGAAACATTACCCAAAAATACTACAAACTAAATTTTTCAAAAGCATGCATTTAACAAAACCGATCCTAGCTTCCTATTGACATGATTGCATTTCACAAACAAAAGTTCACAGAGCAATTATAAATGTGACTAGAATTATGTAGAGCAGGTGCATTGTGGGTAAATCCACTGTATACTATAGAAATGCTAAGTGAAGTGCTAATAATATTTGTATTAATTTATTAGAATATTAATGAAAAATAAAGCATTTTACCATTTGCTCACCCTCATGTTATTCAAAAATAATATATTCTTAATAAAATAAATTCTCAATTTTTAAGTTATTTGCTGAAAAACCTAAAAGTAAGTGGGGGTTAATGAATGGTTTAAAACAAATAAATTATTATTTGTTTTCCGACTAACTTAAAAAGTTATAAATAAACTTAAAACTGAAATAAACACAAGCTAAATAGAAATATAAAAAAAACTTTCTGATGAAAAACTTTAAATTCCTGATGAAATTATTGAATTTCACCCACAAAATTTAGCTGAGCAATGATAAATATGACCCGTATATACTAGAATTATGCAGAGCAGGTGCACTGTGGGTAAATCCTCTGTATACTATAGAAACACTGAGTATAGTGCTGCAGTCACTGCAGAGGGATGCACACTTGTCTGGTTAGGCGCACCTTGCCTCCTCTCTGTCAAACAATGTGCTCTATTCCCGTAAGCTTCCTGACGCCGGGGCTCAGTTGGGACTTGTTTACGATGAGCTCAGGATAAGTTATGCGGCTTATGTCGTTCTTTCCGTGTGGTGTGCTGGGAGAGGCAGCTGGCCTGACGAGTGGCGTTCTGCTCGGGACAGCTCCGTGTGTTTCCTCTGGCATCTGCTTGCCACTATTCCCCGAGGTTGCTGTCAACACGGAGCTGCGCGGCGTGGCTGAAGTGATGGACGATGATGGAGTCTAATGTGAGGGAATTAGCTGGGAGCATTCAGCGCTGCAGGAACGCTGATGGTGTGTACACTCAGCCACAATGCAGGGATTACTTCCCAAAATAGTGTGGAAAATATCATGTTACCGTGACAGTTGAAAGCAGGACAATTTCTGAAACTTGTCGCTATATCTTTCAGGCTAAAACACACGGGTGTAAACAAAGGTTAGGGTTAAAAAATAAATAAAAAAAGCTTTTTGTGTGTGTGTGTGTGTGTGTGTGTGTGTGTGTGTGTGTGTGAAAAAGGTAAAAAAAGGCAGGAGAGCAACATTTAAATGTCTTGTTCTTATTTAATTGGCAGTGGATATTTATGCTGGTCACACTTTCAGTTTTTCCCCCTATCTGAGATAACGAGATGGTCCATTTTAGTCTGTATACATTTGAATACATTTTTGAATCTCTTGAGAATAAAGATACAAAAACATATATAAAGGGGTAGCACACAAAAATATAAAATTGTAATTTGTAGCTCGCAAAATTAATTTGTGCTTGTGTTGACTTAAAGTAGTGTCAGAGATCATTTTTGTTTTAGTTTTTGCTTCAACTATTACCTTACAGGTGCAATATGTATTCTTTTCTACTTTAAATGATATGATAATGATGTGATGTGTGGCCAAGTATGGTGACCCATACTCAGAATGTGTGCTCTGCATTCAACCCATCCAAGAACACACTCACAGCAGCGAACACACACCCGGAGCAGTTTTACATGCTTTACACTTAAAAATATGATTTTTTTAAAATAATGTGCAAATGAGACAAAGACTCATCTTGGTAACTAAAATGTAAATAATTAAAATATTAAATTGATTTCAGAAATTTGAATAAAGCTGAAAAAATATATATATTAAATAACAAAAATTAAAAAGTAACTGATTTAAATAAGTTGAAGTACAAAAATTTCTAAAACTGAAATAAAAATCTAAATAGAAGCTAAACCATAGTCGTGTAAGGCTAGTCACGAGTACTTGGAACACAAATGCCACTAAATTGGACAAAATGCACCTGCACAATGCTAACAAAGTTAACATGAATAAAAAATGTCAATTGCGGCATTAAATTAAGATCTGCTCTTGTTGCCCCATTTTTCTTTTTCTAAAGCATTGTTACAGTGTTGCACATTATAACCAATCACACACGATGCTGTTGCGCTTTGTCCAATCCGAGGCGTTCAGATGAGTCATCGCTGAAACTAAGTGCGCACGTGCGCTCGCTGACTGAATTTCGGATCCTCATGAATTCACTCATAAACAACAAAGCGCAGATGTACGTATAATAGGGATGGTTCGAAACCATAATCTTGGCTTCGGTACGATACCAGAATGTAATACCTCGGTATCGATACCATAGGTGACAAATAACCAGCCTCAAAAGATAAGTGAATTTAAAACTATTTTATTAATAATAATAATAATAAAAACAGATTAGTATCTCAATATTTTTGTATCAAACTGTAACAAAAAACCTACAGGGAACATAAATTGTAATCACGTTAAATACAAATTCTGTCCCATTAAAACATTTTCATTAGGCTACATGACACCCATATCTGGTACATGCTTAGATGGGTTTATAATGTTTGTAGTTAATACATTCGCCTGCTTTTAGCCTTACTCGTGAGTTGGTTCACCCTCCGCCTATGAGCTAAACAGAAATATTACAAAAAAGTTATAAAAATGAAACAAAAGCACATAAGACTTCACTTAAAAATATTAAAGGGGTGGTTGAATGCGATTTCACTTTTTTAATGTTAGTGTGTAATGTTGCTTTTTTTTTTTAACGAAGCATGAACACATGATAGACTGCACCCCATAAACACAATCAAGCCTAGAAAAAAAACAGTCAACCACCCCTTTAAATTAATACATTTTATAATAGTATATAATATTAAAATAACAGTCATATCGGTGATGTACAAAGAAACTCATTTTATTTTATAAAATACACATTTTATTCTACCCACTGTGGCCAACATGTCAAGATCACATGACCAGCTTATTTTTGCATCCATCCAAGTTAA